>JAWWLV010000121.1:59807810-59847301 GCA_035041135.1 Platyrinchus mystaceus | reverse complement strand
TAAAAAATCCATTGCGCAGGCTTGAAAGGTAAAAACACCTTTCCCAGATCTTCGTTCGCGAAGACTGGCCACGTTACAAGTTTGATAGTGTTTACAGGTGGTCCATTTACTGATAAAAATGAAGTTTCTTGTGTTGCTTGTTGTGCTACAATTTTTTCAGGCTGGTGGTGTAAAAAATTGCCTATATTGGTAACCTGTGCAAGTTAACATAAAATATAATCTCAGTTTTTCTTTTTGCTGTGGTTTATGTAATAGTTTTTCTAATAAATAGCTTCTTTACTTTTAATAGAGAATCTGTTTCTCAGATACATTTTGTATATCTTTCAAACATACCTTACTTTAGTTTTTACACAGTCTTACTGAGTTTCTGGATTTGTTTTGTGAATTCAAATGGGGAAACAGGAAACAGGTAGGTACTTTGCTATGTATCACTGTTGTTCTAGGCAGCTGTAATTTTGCAGTTTATATTTTAATAGTCTAGGCATTTGTGTACCCCTTTCTGGATCTCTTTGTGGCTCGTAATCATATCCCATTTCTGTGGATATCTCTTTCATTTTCTTACGGATGATGTGTCAGTGGTTGAGTATTTCCTCCATACGCTGTGCTCAGCACTAGGTGATGGGTCATGTTTTACAGCAGAATTACCTGAATTCCACTTGAATTCCACAGAATTATGAGATGACAAACTGAAAGTTATGTCAGAGTACAAATTAAATATAAAATAGGGTGACCTTGATGTCAAGAGATTTTCACTGATGACTGCAATAAATTTATGGCATTTGACACTCAGGTAGATGGGGAGAACTTTTGTACAGAGAGTATTGTTCCTCTTTTTCTCTTCCTCTCAGTAGTTGACTTACTACTTCATGGAATAGTGAAGTTCTGAGGAATACCTCCACTACTTATCTTTAGTTACAGTTTTCAGTATCTCTCTGGAGAGCCTCTCAAACATTGTTATTGTTCAGTGCTCCCTTGTATATCGGTTAATCGGGATAGCTTGAGAATATAATTATCTTCACTTTGTCCATGGCTATATCAGATGTGTTCACGCTCTTTTGTGGGGTTTGTCTTTTTTTCTGATGCTGGGTTGAACCATTTTCAAGTTTTTGAACACTAATGGCAATATCCAGCTTTTAGTTAATTCTTTTGACCAGAAGAGGACGTACTCAGACTGAGAATAGCTTTGTCTTTTGAGCAGAAGTAAAAAGCGGACTGAAAACACACAGTTATTATACATAATATTAAACAGAAGCTGTTATATATAGGGTGAGCATCTTAAAACATGGTGTCTTATGTTTTCAATTCTTGCTTTTAGGTTTGTGGCTACAGAATACGACTCCATTTTGATGGATACCCAGATTGTTATGATTTCTGGGTGAATGCTGATTCTTCAGATATTCATCCTGTTGGATGGTGTGAAAAAACAGGTCACAAGCTTCATCCACCTAAAGGTATTGTTTAGTTTTATATAGTTCTGAGATTGAGACTACCTGTGTAATGCTGTAATTTTTCAGGGGGCAGAAATGTTATAGTTCATTTAGTCAAGAGTATTTGAAAATGGCAAATTAAACACTAAGTCTTGCCTAAAATTTCAAGGTCAAAATCCTACCTTTTTTGTTCAGTGGAAATTCAGAGAAACCAAGAAAACAAAATGGACCATAAGAATCATTCATAAAGCATTAGGAAAGAAAATTGAGCAACAAACCTAGATCCCAAATGAATGCTTATTGCAAGTAAAATGGTAGCGTATTGGTGACACATATGCTTAAACTGAGGTCTCACAGGCAACTGAGAATTCTGTAGTGGAAGGTCTTAGCACATTTTTGTTATTGGATATTGATCACCATTACTGTACATGTATTGGCACAGACAAATAAAAGACAGCTCTTTCCACAAAGAGTAAGTCTGAAATAAAGACAAAAAGAGGAATTAATAGATCAGTAGTGAGAAAAAAAGGTTAGAGTGGCAGGCAGTTCCTCGGATAATACAAGATTCTCAGGTTAAACAGAGCAGTTGTCTCTGGCATATTTGAGTAATACTTCAAATAGTCAAGAGGTGACACATTTTGGTAAAGGCGGTCACTCACTGAAATTTGTTGTGGTTTTGATCTTGCTTTACTGGATTGTAACATATTGACTAAAATAGGTGTTTCTATAACTTTTACATGACAGAAGAATGAAGAAGGGAGTCGGTTTGCTTCCAGCTCTTGGCATTGTTTTGTGGATTAGAATTATAAATGGTTTCTTGTAGATTATTTTATGCAGTTCAATATATTATGAATTTCTTGTGGTTTTTTCCCCCAAGAAACTAAAAGAGGCATTCCATCAACAGAAACTTAGATTTCTTTTCAAGTGCTGTATATATAGAATAAAAAATGCATAAAGTCCATGCAGGGGACAGCTTACACTGTGAATACATAAGGAGCATTGATTGTGTAAGCAACTGTTTTGAAATAACCTAGGGGGTTTGTTTTAAAGCTAGTAGTGATCATGCTGTATTGGTGATAGCCTGAGGATGTAGTAGGGTGAAGTCTGGAGGAGGAGGTGTTTTTTTTATTGTACTGACTGGCATAGAGGAGAGGGCTTTGGGATCTGTAGGTCTTTTGCTGTTTCTGAAGTAGAAGCAACAGACTGAAAAGAAGCTGGGAAGTGCCTGTGTGTGTGTCAGTCAGACCACCAAAGGGAAATTAGTTGGTACTTGCAAGGCAGATAAGTGATAAGGTGCAGTTTTCTTGTGGAGGGACAAAGAGATGGCTTGTAGCCTGTGCTGCGTGGAGATGTTTGTTCAAAGGGAAAAAGATAATAAAAATTGTAAATAAAAATCGATAGTAAGAAGGTAGTAAAAAAATGGTGTCTTACTGATACATGCACCTGGTGTCTCATACCTGTCATTTCATGTCCTTCTTTTATGACCTTTACGTAGGATATAAGGAAGAAGATTTCATCTGGCCCTCCTACCTGAAGGCATGCAAGGCTCAAGCTGCTCCTAAATCACTGTTTGAAAACCAGAATGCTGTAAGTACTTACTTGGTACTAATGATGTGGAAAGTTCCTGGTTTGCTCATGTGTGTGGTAGAGACTCATAGCACATTTCAGTGATGGCAGACTTGACACCTGAAATTTAAGATGAAAACATTTACAACAATCTCCACTACAGCTGACCTCTTCAATTCCGATTCATTACTTTTTAACTAATCTATTTAAACTTTCAATACATTCAAAAATGGTAGATTAAATTTAAGATTGGTCTTGCACCATAACGTTGTGCAACAACCATGGTCTTTCAGAGAGAGTATCTAAGAGTTAAAACTAATGCATTTAATTTTAGCAGCACATTCAGGACTTTTCATAAACCAAAGGTCTCTGTGTTTGAGCATCTCTCATGTCAGCTAATTAGGCTGCTGCCACTGTTGGAACAGCCAATTGGGAAACTTAGAAATGACATGAATATATTGATTGTGGACACTGGGGAGATTTCTGGATTTCTAGTATTTATCTTCAGTTAAATGTTTTTCTCTATATAGACAGTGATCCCATCGGGATTTCGAGTGGGGATGAAGCTGGAAGCTGTAGACAAGAAGAACCCGACTTTCATTTGTGTTGCTACGGTAACAGACATGGTGGACAATCGTTTTCTGGTTCATTTTGACAACTGGGATGAGAGTTATGACTACTGGTATGATGTTTTTTGTTTTGTATCCTAGTGAGACCCATCAGAAATGTGTTAGGTTTGAGCACTGTGATACTTTCCAGACTGTCAAAACAGTTACCATACCAACTTTTGCTAGATTTGTAATTATGGCCATCAAAGTATGTCTCAGTAGCAGACTGAAGGAATTAAATTTCCCGTGTCAAGTTGCATGTAAAAAATGCTGAGATTGTGTTAAATGAATCTTCATGTGTGCTGCTGCATCTGGAGTTGTGGATTGATTTCTTGTTTCAGTTACATATTATCTCTGAGGCTGGTATTTTTCAGTGCAGAATATGCACTATGATAACATAATTGTACTTGGAATTAGTTTTACATATAGCTGTAAATTGAAAGAAAGGCTGCATTTATTCATGAGGTTCTTGATTCACTTATGTTGTTGAAATTGAACCATAGTCATCTTCTATAAGCTATCAGAATAGTGGCAAAACCTGGTTTTAGTATTCTGTGTTCTACGTTCCACTGAAAACTGGGATTCTGCTGTCCTGACTTGTGTTAGGGATGACCTTTCTGCATGTTGGATGGTAGAGGGGCTTTGTGTATCTATGCAGAAAAGTCAGTGGATGGAGAAGGACATACTAGGAGCGTAAAGATAATGGAGTAGATTTAGGCTGTCACAGTGCAGATTTGTATTTGCACTTGGATCTTCATTTAGCAGATCATTCAGAGCAATGTAGTATATCTTAGTCTTTGAAGAGTAACTTACTGCAGAACAGGTAGAGCATTGTAAGCCTGTGTCTGGGGTTCATCAGTGGCAACTTAATTGTATAGCTGAGCCTATAAAAATAAACAAAGGAAGTTTTCTTCATCTGTATTTGATGACTGCTTAGGCACTGTGTCAATGAAAATGACACAAAGCTGTTACATAACTTAAAAACTTTGTGAGTCCATCTCTTGAAATAATAATTGCGTGGCCTGTGTGACAAACAAACTTTAGTATGACTGCATTATTGAAGCAGTGGTGAACAGGCATTTCAGTGAAGGCAAGAACTGAATATTGAGATAATAGGCCGTATGAGTCAAAGACCAGAAAGATGAGTAATTATTTCCACGAAGAAGTAACCCAGAACATAAATTTCCTCTACAAAGCATCAGGAAACTGGAGACTGGGAAAAGGTATTCTGAATTTTGTGATATTTGAAGGTTCACTAAACACAGTTATGCCATTAATTAATAATTAAAATGGCAGTTTGGCAAGGCTTTAAGGGGAAATAAAATGCAGTATAACTGTAGAGTGTTCAGAGGTGGCATACATATCTCTCTAAAATACTGCACAGTATATAGCAGACATACACTGAATTTCAGGCTTGTTAATGTTCCAGTGTCAGCAGGAATTTTGTCCACTAATCTTCTCAGGAGAAGGAAAAGGAGTTTTTAAGTACATAACCAGGCTTTACATTTTTGCAGTTATAGTATTCTAAACTGGGTTTTCTGAATTTCATATGTAGAATACATGAAATAACACCCTCTTAAAGGATGAGGGAAAATTGAAGTGGAAAATCTATAGGTTTTCCTATAGGTTTTGAGAAATCATTGGAGCTGTATTTACACTGAAGTCAAACTTAAGTTTTGATCTTTTGGTGAAATTGTAAAATACAAGAAGTAGCAAGAAGATGCTACTGAAAGTACTGTACATGGAAATTCTGAGTAGTGTGGCCTACCTCTCTGCATTGCTGGGCTTGAGGACAAGAGTGAATAGAGGAAGAAGGAAAGAAAATGGGAAAAAAGAACAGCAAATGAAAGTATCGGTGGAATGTCCAACCAAAAAAGAGCCTGAAAATGCAACCTGAATCCATCCCACTTACATTTTTAATTTTAGATATCAGGTTTGTTGAGGCCTTAAGATATCTTAGGTGCATAAATGTCATGTCTACCAACTCCTGTTTGTAACTAAAACCAAAAAGATTTTTTGAGATTCCCTATAGCAGAGCCTCACAGTTTCCCTCCACCTGCATGTAACTTTCAATCTCAGAATTATAATGAAGGTGAAAAAATGTATTTAGTGTATGTTAGTTATTTTCAAACATACTTTTTTTTCTTTATACCTTTTGTGATTTACTTAGAGTAGATTGAACTTTTTCATTGAGGTTAAAAAAACCCTTCCTGTTCTTGGACTGATTTTACTGGACTTCAGCAACAAAAATCTAACCATCACCTGAGCTTATTTAGGCTTCAGGCTTTCAGCTTAACGATACTCTTCCTTACTTTTTTCTGAGTGTTAAAAAATACGTTATTGGTTGAAAATAAGTAGTCTGGCTAGAATTAGTCATTACAACAGCTCTTTAATGCATTATCATTATACTTCCAGTGCATTATAAATCCTATTAAGTTTTCCTTTGATAGTGGCTTTTAGATGGAAGAAAAGTGAACAAAATTATCAAATTTAAGACTTTACTTCTTGAAGGAGAATTTTGACCTATACGACACAAGCCTTCAGGTCGTTTCCATCTGTCCCATCTCTTTTGATGAAACAAGTAATACTTCTTTAAAAGCCAAAGTCATTCCCTTTGAATGGAACTTCTGAATTTTCTTATTGGTGTTTGAATCTGGAAATAGCATTGGGAATCTCTGAGTATATCAGGACTGGGAATCAACTACAGATCCATCCTATATTCCTCTGTTCTCTTACATCAGTTTCACTTACACACAGATCTTTGTTGCCTCAGCGTCCTAATTTTTTTTGTGACCAAATCCAAACGCCGCCAGAGCTTATGAAAGAGGTCAGGCTGTGCTAGCTTGTTGCTGCTTGCCCACAGGAGAAGTGGAGCAACGGACATTGCTGGACATGCTGCAGCCACACCTGCTGCGTCACAGAGCTTTGGCGGCTCTCACTCATCCTTGTCTTGCTTTGAACTTCCCCTGCAGAGAAGGTGGTACAGTCAGCTTTTGGGATCAGCTTACCAGGAGTGTGATAAAATATGATGGGCCATGTGTCACTCATTGCTCTGTTCCTGTCTGTCTTGCATAGAAAAATGATTTCTAAAGTGTCTCATGAAAACAAATTAGCTTTTGATTTTCCGAACCGTTTTCTGATCAGTCTGAGTTTTGGAACATACTGGATTTTGGTGTGAGACTAAGAGGCCAGCCTTGTTCTTCACCAGTATTTACTACTTTGCTAATAGCCAAGTCCTTAAAAGTTGTGCTCTGCTTGTTTCATTTTTTAGATAATTAACTTTGCTCCACTCTCTCTTTGAAAGGAACAGTCTTTTTCAAGGGGTCATATTATGCCAAAAAGAAGATAAAACAATCTTATAGAACCATGAGTCATGGTGCATGCTTTTAATGATTTAAATAGATAATGAACCATTATCTGACCGTGAAGCTGTAAAATTTTATGCAAATCACCATGCATCTGTCTTATCAGACATTAAATAGAAAATACGATACTGTTGCTATACCACTTCTGGATGTGTGCCATAACCTCATGGACCGTGTTTTGGGAAGTCTTGACGTAAAATAATACCAGTTTTATACTTGCCAGTGATGAAGTATTCTCAATTATGCACTAGATGGGGCTGCAGGATGGGTTTTGTATTTTTCTTTTTTTTTATGCACAGTTTGATGACTGTCATCTCACAATCAAGAACTTGCGTAAGTGTGATTCTTGAGAGCATATTGTTATTAATGGGTGTATGGGGCATGTGTCTGAGTCATTGTTTTTATAGTTAACATTTGCATTACAAATTGTATCTACATTTAACAAAGTGAAAATCAAAATATCAAAAGGTTTGTTTCCCCAAAAGGGAAAATCAGAAATTATTTCAAACCAGAAAATGAGTATAACACATACAGATTATTTTAAAAGAAATGCTGACTATTTAGTAAAAAAGTCTGTCCAGAGCTTCATGTGGAGACCTATTTTGGAAAATATTTTTCTAAAATAATTGCCTATTAACTTTTTCAACAGCTAGCATTATTATCCATCTCTCTTGATCTAGTCATAATGAGCTGTTTAGATAGAACAGATTTTTGGAAAAAATTAACAGGGCTGAAAGTGATCAACAGAAAAATACTGAGTCTTTTTCCATGTGTGAGTCTCCCATTGGGATGTGCTCTCTTGCCGTGAGTTAAGCACTGTTGAACTGCACACATGTTCCTTTCACGCAAAGTAGTGCCTGCACCAGGGAGTCATGTGGTCAGCTGCCCTCAGTTTTGCTTATTGCGGAACTACTTCCTGGCCTTTTACATCATGTAGCTATTCCCTGCTTTCAGGTTTTTTCTGCAGTTAAGATGTCCATAACTCAGCAAGCTGTCACTCGTTCTGTCCCTCTGCATAGCTCTCTTACAGATTCAGCTGGCACACTCTGCTGCTTTTGGCTCCACTTCAGCTTCCTGGATTAGCTTCAGTTTCCCATATGGATAATAGATACCTTTTTCTGTCTGCATGTTCTCACACAACAGAAAAAATGGTTCACAAGTGACATGAATTGTGTGGACATTGTAATCTTGTTTTGTTAGTCGAGCGTGCGTTTGTCACCTCTCCGCTGCTTGGCAGAAGGTGGTGTTGGTGCTCTGCTGTGGTCCAGGGTTAGGTAGGTTTGGAGGTGCAAAATCCTCCAGCTTCTGCTAGTGTTGGTAACCCTTTTTGACCTAGCAAGCATCCTCACAATTTGTGGATCATTTTGTTTTATTAAGCATGTGAGCTGGGTGATCTGCCTTCTGTTTTGGAACAAAGGAAATAAAAAGCTGTGGGATATTACAAATTGATTGTGGAAGGTCAGCGTAGCCCTTAGCATTCCAGTTGACAAAGCTTGGGCTTAGTCTGATAGACTGTTGTTTTTCTTCAAAGCTAGATTTTATGTCCATTAAATAACACACATTAAAGCATAATAGTTCTGCTTTAAAATTGTGTGTGACTTTTACTGATCTCTACTTTATACTGTTAAATGAACTGTTAGAAGCTTAAAGGCTATATGAAATTGGTAGGTGAGAATGGACTGCATGATCTGTTTTTGCTGGAACAGTTTCGGCTTTTTTTTTTCCCCTGAGGCCACCATGGTTACAGAAACTTCATATAGGCTTATCTGTAATGACTGGGGTTTTGTTTTAAAGGAAATCAAAATTAGTGGATGTTTTATAGTGGTATTGGTGAATGCTGTTGTAGCACATGTTGCTTTGTATTCATGTTCACACCCATTGCTGTAATGTCAGAGCATCTTCCAGGAGTGCATCTTTCATTGCTGCATACCTTGGTCATTTTTTTTCTTGAATCTTCAAGGCAAGAAGTGTGTGCACTGATACTCACTTTTCAGAATTTTATTAAAATGTATATTGAAGCTCTGCTTGAAAAAGCAAACCACAACAAATGCATTTAGAAGGTTGGTCCTGGTAAGTGTTTTTACATTTCCACCTGGTTATTTTAAGTATAATACTGATAATACCATAGTGACTCATGAGCATGGGTCTTGTTCCCAAATTTAACTCAGGAAACTTTTGAAAAGAATTTGTGGACTTTACTCCAAAACATTTTAGGAAGTAAGAGGATATGCCTTGTCAGTGCAGAAGCGTACCTTATCCATGTAAAACTCCGACTTCAGGGGGATTGAAGAGAAGTGCTGCCCCACAGGCTTGTTAGCTTCTCTTTTTAGCTACTGTAAAGAGACTAGAAGACACCAGAGGGAGCATGAAGCACTCACCTTTTTCCTCTTTTTTGTTTGTTTCTAGAAGTCAGGTGCTGAGTCTTAACAGTGCAAGATTATCACACAAGTTCTTTTGGTTCCTTTGCTACTTTTTATTAATGGCAACTTCAGTGATGTAGAGAGTACCTGGTGTGATACTATAAATACATACAGCATAGCTTTATGAGGTGTAGTAGGAAAAAATGTTGATATTCTTGAACTAAGTTGAATCCTTAACTATTGTCAGAGCCATTAATGTGTTAAAGGTAGATTTCAAGGTGTCATCTGCTAGGAATTTTCTGTTTGGCATCATTACAAAGAAATACTAGTGGAACTGTTTCATACATATAGCCACAAGATGATTGTATTACATTGGCCAGTATTTTTCATCATTAGTGTTTGACTCTGTTTAGGTAGAAGGCTAGAGAAGTGCTTGTTGTGAGACAACGTTCTGAGACACCTAACCTGCTTTTCTGTTGTTGAAGTATATCCATACTGAATTTTAGACATCGTGTAAAAGTACTTCTCAGATTTAAAAAAAAAAAAAAAGTGTTATTCCATGTATTTCTCCTTTGTTTTTCTTTTATGTAGCATAGGTTTAAAACTCTAATGTGGTAGTAACCCAGAGTTCAGTCTACGGTCTTTTCTGTGCTGTGTTTCATTTTGCAATCTTTAAAATATGTTTGTGTTCAAAATCTGCAGACCTCACATTTTGATCTGAGCCTTAAGATGATAGAGTGCCTGCTAATTTACCTTTAATTTCTTTTTCTGTCATGCAGTTCATTGCATCCTCCTAGGTATTGGAAATTATCAGTATGTGATATTTTAAAAACATATTAATTAGTATTGCTAAATAAGGGAACTAAATTTAAACTTCCAGCATGCTAATACTTTCTCGGTAGATACAGATAAATGCTTATAACACTCAGAGAGGGCAGATCCACACTGTTCAGATATTTTGCATTAGTAACTCTTGGGTTGAGGGAAAGTGGAGAGAATACCTGTTATTCTCCAGCCTAATAATGGAGACATAGACTTCAGAGAGGGATTAATAGAAACTATATCATGAGTGTTCAGGTATTTTATGCAATTATTATTGTATATGAAGTAGTGTCTTCATGCATGGATGCTATCTGCTTGTCTTCTTTTCTCATTAAATATTGGAGCAGTGTTTGGAAAACAGCAGGATGGGGAGATGGTGTTTCAGTCTAGACCACTGCTTGGCTTCTTAAGGTTGGTTTCTTGATCCTTCCCTGGGGAACCAGGACTGAAGTAGCCTTAGCTACTTCAGCATACTCCGGCTTCAGTTTGTTGGTCTCGGTGGGTCCTTGGAGTGAGTGGGACACTGAACTCATGGTCACTGGAGAGGTGAAAATGCTGATGGGGTTCTCCAGAAGAGAGAGAGGACATGTAGATGGAGATACATAAGGTCAGCTACTGAAACACCTTTAAGCTTAGGAAATAGTGGAAGAGAGAGATAGTGCTCTGTAATACAGAATTCATCTAACTAAAGCAGAATTTAGGTGGGGCAGGCTCCTAAGAGAAGCGAGGTCCTTAAGGACACATCTGCAGAGACAAATAGTATGTTTGCACAGCATAGTACAGTGCCATGCAGAATAATGCTAGCTTTTTGTGTCAGCATCATGTTTCTTAGTCATTCTGACTATGTAAGTACTGTGTACTTGATTTAAAAAAGCATGGTTATTTGTTTGGCCACCTCAAAAACAATCATTAAGTATCAGTGCAGACATAGGGATGATGCATGTTTCACAGCAGTCTGATAGCTTTTTACTTTTCCTGTAGATCAGTCTGTCTTTTTGCCTTTCCTAATAATATGGAGTAGTAATATAATTATAGTATATACATTATATATTATATACACTGTGTGTTCTGTTGTGCAAAATGTATTGTGTTATGAAAGTATATTCATACTACTTATTATATTTAGTTCTATATATAATAATATTACAGAAGGCTTAAACACATTTACTCTCATCTACTTTTATATCCATTTTTTTTTCCAGTGTGTGTCTTTTTTTGTTTTTGTAAGAGAACTTGATAGCCAGCACCCATTACCACTTTCTTCTACACACAGTGTAACTGACTCAGTGAGCACAGTGAGAGCGATCTCTCCTTGCGTCAGACAGATGCCAGCACGTCAAGTGTAGCTCACCCTGCCTCTGTTAGTATTCTGTGGTTCTTGTGGCATGCCACAGGCAACAGCACTAACACAGACTATGATGCTCTTGACAGAAAATATGGGATGTTGTTAACCTCTTAAGTAAAAGAGTTTGGTCAGTTTTTTTACAGCAGTTTGCAGTCTTGGATCGCGGATTAGTTCTGGATTCTTTCATGCAGTTTGGGACCTAAATTGCTTTTTTTTTTTTTCTTGACAGTTTTTTTCAGACTTTGCTTCTGTGCTGCTGGATTACAATAACTTGTTTATAGCTGCATTTAAACCACTCAGAATACAGTTTTGAATTTTTGCTTGTTATTGACATGCATTGGAATTATGCATGATTTTCTCCTCTGTCTTCAGGTACAACTTGGATCATTAATCAAGATATCTAAGATTTTGGTTTAAAGCTTTTTGATCTTAGCATTGCAAGACTCCATCTATCTTTGATGGGGATTACTGTGTTCTTGCAACCAGCCAACATGATTCTACCAGGAGTCTCTACACATGAATTTTTCAGGTCCAGCATTATAACTTCTCAATGGAAATCTACCACAGACTTAAAGGACTTGATTTTTTTGATCTTCTAGTGAAACTGTAAATAAAAGCTTATGCATGTATAAGTGGTAACAAGTCTGTGTTAAATGTGTTCATATCTTCAGGTTATGTTTGCAGTTTTAAGTGTAAGTTGAAGGTGTCATGGGTTGTTTGGAATTTAAGTATCTTGTATGTCTTGTTTTGAAAGCCTAATAAGATGTCTGAAGAACTGCATTATCAGGCCCTCTTTTTCTCCCCCTCCTCCAGGTGTGAGGCAGCTAGCCCACATATTCATCCTGTTGGATGGTGTAAAGAACATAAAAGAACTCTCATCACCCCACCAGGTTTGTATCTTATTACATGTCTGAAAGATTTAAGGAGGTTATAATCAGCTAACATCATTAAAACTTATAATAATCTTACTGTTACCTCTCCTGAATTTTTTCTTTCTGCGATTAAGAATTAATATTTGTGGAGTTGTAAATTTTTTTTGCAGGACATAATATATTGAAAGTAGAAGTATAACAGATGTTAGGAGTTAAGTATGCAAATGTACACTGCTTTAGTAGAGATGTCAATCCACAAAAGATATCCCTTGAAATCTGAATAATTTTTTGGCTGACTGTATCCATTTATTGTAAGACTCACATTCTAAAAATGCTGATAAAGCAAATTCCAGGTGTGTGAGATCATTGCATAAGAAAAACATGTTCATGCAAGCTGAATATGCAAGGTAACGGGTTGATGAGAAAATTTCCCTACATGATCAGGGAATCAAACTTGTAAGGGTCTTTGGAAGGGAAGAAAACACTATGAGAGAGACAATGCAGAAGAATGGAAGTGCATTCATTAGGATGAGAGACCACCACTGTTTTTCAGGACTGTTGTGACTGGCTGGATAATCTAAATAACCCTTAATCGGCATCTGAGGTCTGAGAACATGGAAAATTTTAGTTGGTTAAAACCAACTTTGACAAAAATTCTAATAGCCAGCAATCTTGAAAATTTATAAGCAGCCTGTCAGTAGGTTAATTGCAGCCTATTATTCAGCTAAATCCATTGTAAAACAAATTAGAGTAGGTTTTTTTCTCTTCTAGTTTACAAATCATAATGTTTAAACTTCAAGTTAAACTTCTGGTGCAGACTAAAGGTGAACAACAGGCTTTGCCAAGATACCTTTGTGTTTCTTGCATAAAGTGTTTATAAACACAACATTTGCTGAGAAAGGCAACATCTTCTGTAGATTAGTTTTATCGTAAAGATCCAGGGTATTTTGTTAAAAATTTAGTTAAAAAGAGCTCACTAAAAGAGTAACAAGTAGTCAGGTGTGCTCAACTGTAGTACAAACTTATTAGATTGTGCTTACCAGTGGATGACTCTTTATTACCTGAATGAATTTGTTTAATTAAATGGACAGATTTTTCCAGTCCACATTATTTATATTGCAGAAGGAATCAGAGAATATTCCCACATCCAAAGCAATTGTGTACAATAGCTTGTCAGTACTGTGCATGACAAGGCTGTTGGCTTTTTTGACCTGTCTGGTGAATGTGTCCAAGACAATTTAGAAGAGCCTTTCTTGTAATTATTTTATAAGTCCAAAGCATAAATCAGAACAGTATTATAAAAGTGCTAGACACTCTGTAAATTACACATTAACTTTACTTTTTTGCACTGCTGTGTTTAATTTTGATCACATTTCTTCTGTGCCAGATTATCCACATGCTAAGCATTTTTCTTGGGAGAAGTATTTGGAAGAAACCAGTTCATTACCTGCACCTGCAAGGGCTTTTAAAGTGGTGAGAAAATGCTTATATTTTTTTAAGTTCATGTAATTAAGTAGTTTAAGAAGAAAATACATATATGGTATTCCTATATTTCCAAATGTGTCCAGTTAATTAGTTGCATGATAGGTGGTTTATTTTTATGCAAATTTGCAATTCATTGTTAGAAATTGGATTATTATAAATCACTATTACTTTATTACTTTAATTATTGTAAATGAGATTAAATGCTACAAATATACTACTAATGAATGTAATTTGCTATGGAAAATTACTGCCTACTTATTAGAAATAATGAGATAGCTACTGAGTCATGATAACATGTTTTGAAAATATATATTTTTACCTGTACATTTTATATAGTGCAATAATACAGTGTAAAAATGATTGTAAGAAATTAGTCTGCTTGTCCATCTGGTCCATTACCTCAGGCAGTAACCAAGAGAGAGCTTGTATTTAACACCATTTAGTAGACTTTTTCTTCTGCAAGCTTGCAGCTGAGGCCCGTGGGCAGCATCCATGAGCAGCTTCCCCAGCTTAACTAGGGTGCATGTGGGCAACATCCTTTTCTTTTATCTTTGTACTTGCTGGTTTCTTTTGGTGACAGCCATCTTTTTTGAGCTCTTAAGATTTCAGTGATGGTCACCAATGCATAAAGGAATCATAAAATCATAGAATGGCTTAGTTTGGAAGGAACTTCAAAGATCATCTAGTTCCAAGCCCCCTGCTGTGGGCAGGGACACCTTTCAGTAGACCAGGTTTCTCAGAACTCCATCCAACCTGACCTGGAACACCTTCAGGAATCAGACATCCACAACTTCCTGGGGCAACCTGTTCAAGTGCCTCACCATTAAGAATTTCTTCCTATTATCTAATCTAAACCTACTCTCTGTAGTTTGAATACATTCCCCCTTGCCCTGTCACTACATGCTCTTGTAAAAAAATCCCTCCGTCTTTCTTGTAGGTTCCCTTCAAGTACTGGAAGGTTGCAATTAGGTCACCCCTAAACTGTGTCATTTCCAGGTGGAACAAACCCAATTCTCCCAGCCTTTCCTCATAGGAGTGATGTTCCATCCCTCTAATCATCTTGGATTGATGTTGGGAGCCAGTGTCAGATGGCTGGTAGCTCCCAGCCCCTTGTCTCACAGCACACTAAAGCACATTTGCCTCAGCTTTTCAGATGAGGAACACTAATACTGCATAACACTTTGCCAAGAGCAGCTGGATTAACAAAAGCAAAACTGTGGTGTTTATAGTGGTTCCTGGGGTCAGCAGATTACCAGAGTTTATTAATGACCTGCAGTTTATCACCTCAAGGTGCATCTGCCTTAATAACATTTCCTAATCTTACATTCTCAGCAAGAATACCCTGAGCAAGGACGAGGAAGGTATTTAGTTATATCTGAGATGGTAATACTGTTTTATATTGTATTATGGAAGAAAACTGAGTTCTTAAGCTGCAGATGAAGAAAAAACACCAGTGGTCTGGAAAGTCCTAGAGGGACAGACACATTATTTTCCTAGAAAACTAGAATAAAAACCTTAATGTCTTGTGCATGTTCCTTTAAAATGGAAATAATTTTGCTTTAGCTTTCATAGCTGTGGATGAGAAAGATAAAATCTGATCCTCCTATCAAAGACACCACTTTTGCCAAAATACTATTACAAAATAAGGTGTTTGGTCCTGTTTGTTCTGATTATTTACTGTGATACTGAAAACATAATTAATTCATAGTATGAGTCTGAAAAAGAGTTTGATTTATGAAACAAAAACACATACTAAAGAGCACAACTCTGTTTCCTGTAGATATTTTCATAAATGTTTCAGGCTGATGGTATGTAATACTTTATTAAATACTTCATTGAAACCGTTGGTCGAAATCTCTGGGAAAACATTTCTAGAGAATTTAGGAAAAAAACGGATTAAAAATAAAGATTCCCACTTCCTTGCTTGGATGACTTGAATCCAGTCCATTCCAGGAGAACCTGGAATTCCAAAGTAATTACTTTATTTTGCTAGTTTAATAACACTTGTTTGAATTATATTTTTATGCTTGAATTTGTGGTAGAGGGAGGGCAGTTTTGAGAAAATGAGGTCAGAAAGTTTCTGATGGTTTTTATGTATTTTACAACTATGTGAGATTTTTGAGGTTTTGTTCTGTTTTACATAATATTGTTCTTTTCTAGAAACCTTCTCACAGCTTTCAGAAAAACATGAAACTGGAAGTGGTTGACAAGAGAAATCCAGTATTTATCAGAGTAGCAACAATTGTAGATACTGATGACTATAGAATAAAAGTAAGTTTCTCTGTCTAATTGTACTATCCTGCTTAACTGATTTGTAAAATTCAAATCCTGTACTTGTGAAATTAACCATGGGAAGAAATGAGTCACATTGCTCTCTCCTGCTAATCTTTGCTCATGCTTTTCACTGATTAATATTCCTTCAGAAGGGTTTTTTTTTATTGTCCTCTTAGATACTAGTGTTGAGGTAAGTAATTAGTGAGCAGAGTTGAATATGTTGGAAAATTGCATTGGGAATAGTTGATAGAAGACAATTGTCTATTTTATCAAGAAATGTGATTATTTAATATCAAGTGTCAAAGGGCTGCTTGGATATTTGTATTATATTTTATATAATTGTATTATATAAAATATAAAATATTTGGTCTAGGTTAATTGAATCTGTATCTATAAACTTCCAAAGGGAGAAGAGAGATATATATGTGAGATGTGATAGAAATAGCCCTGATCTCTTGTGCTTCGTCAGTGATTTCTGAAATTCTGATGTTTTTATTAATTATGGACTTCAGATTGGATAAATCAAAGTTAATGTGTTTTTAATGTATTTTGCAGAAATTGTGTACTTGAATTAGTTTTCTCGTATTGTACAAAATCAGTTTACACTCTGAAGCCCTTAACTGTTGGGAGGGCTAGCATATACCAGATAATAGATAGCAATGAAGGATATATGTGTCTGCAGTTTGTACAGATTTATTATGCATACCTGTTATTTCAAGTAGGAAATGCAGCTGACATTTCATTTTGAATCATTTGAATTGACTGGTGGTAGGGAGTCATCAGAACTAATATCTTCACACCTACACATTTTCTACCTTAACGTCAAGGTGGCGATGGAAAAAAGCCCCAAAACAACCCCACCAAAGCAAGCAAAAACCCTCACTCTCCAGTCTAATTTATTACATCCTCACTCTCCAGTCTAATTTATTACATGACAATTTGTAACTTCCAGGGTAGTAATTTGACTGTGTAGTGTATGTTGAAAGGGCTCTGTATGTATCCGTGTGTGCGTGCATCCATACATGCGTGCATGAGAGATCTGAGCTGTTTACTACTACAGAGGTCACGGAAGATTTGAAGATATTTAGCTTTTGCATGAAAAAAAATGTGCGTATAACCCATACTGGTGTTTTTCGGGGAAGTCACATCCTTCGTTTTCAGTTTCAACTCTTTATCGTGTATAGTCTGATTTTAGTAAAATTGTTACTTGTATGATGGGGGGGTTGTTTGGTTTTTATAGATAAATGCCATTGTTTTAGTCCTTCACTTACTGCTCTGCTGTTCTTAAATCCTATTCAAACAGGAGATTAAGAAACATTTGGATTTTTGTTTGGCTTTTTTTTTGAGAGATGAAAAGGGCATAAATTCTTGTTTAATTTAAGTATTAATGTAAGAACTAATGTGAGAACTGCTTTATTCCTGGGATTTGAGCTTGATAACATAGTAAGCAACCATATGACATATGGTTGTTTACTCCCTTTACTTTAGTGAGAATATGTCTGGATCCAGAATGTAATGTACACATATTTTCTCTGTAACTTAAATAGTTCTCTGAAAGTGATTTCTCTAAGGGACATGTCATTTCTAGAGATTACTTAGGTAAACTGATTTTATGAAGAATATTCCTTATCTAAAATATATTATTCTCCTTTTTGTATTTTAGGTTCATTTTGATGGCTGGGATAACATTTATGATTATTGGACTGATGTAGATAGCCCTGATATTCATCCTGCAGGCTGGTGTGCAAAAACCGGACACCCTCTTCAGCCCCCACTTAGTAAGAGAAACACACTGTAATGTAATGATGGTAAAAGGCATGTGTACTGTGCTGTCTTTTTCCCTGCCAGTGCCATCCAAGGAAGAGAAGCAACTAGGATATGCAAAATAATGTAAATGTGACATTTAGTTCAAAATCAACAGTCAGTAATTAATCACTTTTTAATAGATAGCTCTACTGACCCTTACTGTAATGGAAATACAGTGTTTCTTGATATGCATAAGAACCACAGTCAAAACCTGAAGTAATGTTAAAGATCTGTTTTGTAAAATCCCGGCCCTCTCGCAGCCAGTGATGAAACTTCTGTGGTACGCAGTAGGGATAGGGTATCACTCCTAAGATCCTTGTTTCCTTTGTTCACATCCTCTTGATGGTTACTGGACTTCTGGCTCCAGGAGTGCAGAATGCATTGAGAAGGCACTCCTTTCAAATGCTGTGACAAATCCTCAAAACCAGCTAACTTCCTTTTCTTCTTCAGCTGAGCAAAGAGGGATTAATGTTAAAAAGAAATTGTAACAAAAGCTTGGTACCAATAATAACACTGTATTTACCACCTCGCTCTCTGTGGGGATTTTGTTTTACTTGTTGAAGAAGTGAGAGATGTATGATAAATGAGACTGAAGGTTAAAGGAAGAAGAGACTTTTGTAGTAAATATATCCCTGCCTATGCCACTGTTTTTCTAGGTAACAGTAGTGAAATCACTTTAGACAAACTTTGAACAGATGATTTTTTTAAGTGAGTGCTCTTCTCTGAGGTTGTTTTATATAGTGACTCTGAGGTAAAGTTTGCACAAGTGCTGAGCATTCACAGCTGTGTGGAGATCAGAAAGAACTGTACTTGGAAAATAAGAAATGCTGAGCAATGCCGAGTACTCTGAAAAAATTAAATGTAAAATAGCTGGGATAAGTCACGCACAGATTGTGTGAATGTATTACCTGAAAATCATAGTACCTCAATTCAGTGTCTCTAAAATGTCAAGAAGAAATAATTCCTATCCAGAGTGTGATCAGAGTATATTCATTATTCTTCTGAGCACTCCAACAGTACAGTGATGACTGCCTGTTAGGAAGTTAATCATTCTGCCTTCAGAGTCTGAATAGAGTGCCGTAAATGCCAGAGCACAAAGTGAGTAATGACGAGGAGATAGGGTGCTGCATATCTGCTTCTTAATCTGAGATGTTTGTCCTGTGTGTTGAATGAGCAGCCCAATAGGAAAAGTAGTCTTATAGCACATAAATAAAAATTGTATCATATGGCAAAAGAGCTGAATAAGATTGTAACATTTCTGTTACCGAAGACTGCAAAAATAATCAAAATCTTAGCCTAGGTGGGAATATAAAATATATAAATTGATTTTTTTGAGTTATTAAAAGAAACAAGGTACAGATGTCCATCACATACAATATGTCATCTCCTCTAAGTGGTGGCTTAGGAGGCACTCTTCATCTCTTTAGGATGTGACTGGTAGAATTGACTTTTTGCTAGGCTACAAAAATGAAGGTGGATAATGTGTCAGGAGACAAAGTTGACTGCACATTAAATAGGAAAATAAGCTACACAAATACTAATAAAATAGGATAATTGCTGAATAATATGGTCTTCCAGCAGTATGACTTTGTATTATTACCATATAGAATATTATAAAAATACTAATATTGTTTCCAAGTAAGTTAAAGTGCATTACCAGACTTGTGAAAGAGTTTCCTAAGGAGGGAAGAAAATATTTTGCAAGAGAGTATTTTTGCCTCAGACAGTATGATAGTCCTTTTACCAATGAGGTCCAGATCGTCTATAACACTAGAAGCATTGTGTGAACACTGTGCAGTGTTAGCAATATTATTCTAGAGCAGTTACCAGTATTTACGTATTCATAGTCTTTTCAGATGAAATGTCATGATGGATTATGACCTTTTGATAGCAGTTGGGGACTTAAGAGCCATGTGTTGGTGATTTTAATATTGTTTCACAGCAACACAAACAGCAGCTTCTTGTGTAAACATGGACAACCAGTTGCAGTTCTTTTAAATTACCTTTTTAAAAAGTTTGGAGTTTTTTAAGTGAAGATAGAACATTTATAGGGAACTAGTTTTTGGAAAACCAGAACATCAGTGAGGCAGGACTTCCCTTACAAAAGCATCCCCATTCAGATAATTCTTTCTCTAAGTCCTCTTACTTGTTACATTTTAAACATCAATTTTTTCATAAAGGCAGAAGATATAAAATCTCTTTTCTCTCATCCATTACACTGTTTAAAGGCTGTAGAAGTCAGTGGACTTCAGTGTAGTCATAGTGTTGCAACATTTGCATAGCTTGAACCTTTGTTAAAAAACCCTTTTGGACTGTTCTAATTGTACATAATAATTCTCTCTTTCATTACCCATTTGCGAGCAAGAATCTGTCTTTCATCTAGAAAAATTTATGTAAATAGACCTTTTCTTCTCTGTGTTGTCTGTAGAGGGAGATACAGGTTCATGTACTTTTCGAGTAAAACCAGTACTGGAGAGGGACAGTGCATGCTTGCAGATGTGCAGCATATGTTCTCAGTTTCATATACTGGAGTACGTCTGTCTCTCACTTGCTGTGAAGCTATGGATTGTATACTACATTTGCTTGAGTGTCAAAGACAGTTTTGACAGGTACATGCTTTAATGTTTCTGCAGGCATAATTGTTACAGGTTGATGAAAATCAGATAGACACATAAATTCAGATGAGCGAAAATGTCAAAAATCTCCTGATGAGTCGTTCTTTTAAGCAGTATTTTCAGCCTTTGTTTTTACATCTTGTTCGCTGGAAAACTTCAGCTAAAAAATGTATGAGGTCAGTACCCATTATAAACACATCCCTGCCTTCAGGAACAAAGATAGAGTCGCTTCTTCTGTGCTCTTGAAAAACAACCAGTTTCCAACTAAATGTAGTTAGTAGAAGAGGAATTTGATGTCATGCAGTTCCTCCAAGATTTGTGTTCTTTTTATAGATGTAGTTCTCTCATAGAGATTTACTCACACAGAATAAAATCATTCTTCCAGTGAATTAGGTTGTTTGAATCTCCATCACGTTTTTGCAGAATGCATTATTAAAGTACTGTTTACTTACTTCTTCATGTTTACTACCATGGGCTGGTTTTCCTGCATATTTATATAGCTTTTAAATATTAGATAATTTTTTAAAAATCTCATTTGTAATTTCACCTGATATGCAGGTCCCTTGCAGTTGGTGGAAGCTTTAGAGCATGGAGGATGTCCCACAGCAGGATGTAAGGGAGTTGGACACATTAAAAGAGCAAGACATATTGGCCATCATAGGTATGTTCTGCGAAACTAATTTTATTCTTTCAACTGAGGGATGTGTGCAGATGGTTTTTTTAAATTGTTGTTCACAAGAAAACAGATCCAAGCTGGAAAGAAGAAGGAAATCTTGTAAACCTAAATATGCCATGATTTCAGTTGCCATGGTGAGCATGCTGAAATAAACATTAGCAATCTGTAACTTCATTTCACCAGGGTGTGCTGAGATGAGATTTGTCGTACATTACTTTTTTGTCACAATTGGTAGATTCAGTTACTCTGTATTTTGTTCCGATGAGGATTCCTTGTCTTGCTTTTTAGATTGCAAATATTACACAGATATGTATAAAGCAATAACTTTTGAACTTTTTTAAATAAGAGGCCACTGATTTTATTATGGCTTGGATGTATTTGTTCTGCTTGGTTTGTAGGGGTAAGGTTTTGCTTGGTGGCTTGGAAAAATGCTAGAAAGGAAATTCCAATTGACATATTCCCAAATGACAGCTTGCTGCTTGTACCTAGTGTTTCTAAAGGTGCTTTGTTGAACACCTTCTGAAGTATAACACAGACATGTGGACATCCTATCCTAGAGGGGAGTTGACACAGGAAAAGCAGTAGCATGGGAGAATGGAATGGGGGGGACAGAGAGATGACAACAGAGTAAATGGGAAATATTCCCCAAGCGAAACTTCCTATTTTAAAAATATGCAGTATGAGGTTATTCCTGAATATGTCAGTAAAGTATACACAGATAATATTGTATGTTAAGTTGAGAATTAAGTGTCATAAATATCATCTTATTTCCATTTTGCAAATTAGAGCTTCCAGAAGTTTTCTTGTAATTTTTCCATTACACAGTCATAGGATTCTCAGATGTCATACCACTTTGTTTTTTCTGTTCTCATATGTTTAGAGGATTGCTTTTTGGTTATTTGTCTATTTGTGTTTTTAAAGTATCTTTTTAAACTACTGTGATCCAGAAGTTAGCTCTGCAATCTTTTCATGTTTTTGATGAGAGAATTATGTCCTGTTGACTAGAATTATGCTACAGGGTTTTGATGGTATATCAGCACTGGCTGAAGTCTTGATTAATCTCTAACAAAGGTACCCAGCCAGCAAAACCCCCTGTGTTCTTACATGTTTGGTGTACGAAAGGCATCTTCTGTTGCAAGTTCTTCCCCATCTACAGCAGAAGCATTGTATTTGTGGTGTTAGGAGGCAAAAGGCCTCCTGATTCTAGGACAAGCTTTATCCCCAGGAAGGGACAAAGCTAGGTTAGCTCCAGTGACAAGACTTCTTTCAGTATAAACTGTGGTGGAGTTGTCATGGTGCAGTCTGCCGCGTCATTGTCTTTCAAGCTATTCTCAGCCTGCTCCTGTTGTCTTTTTCTGTCCATGTTATTTTTCTTTGGTTTTTTTCCCAGTTTTAATACCATTCCTTCATTTCACACAATAGCTAGAATAACTCCTTAAACAGCCAAGTCAGTCCTTAAGAGGTTACCATCTTTCAGTTATCATACGGTAACCTACTGCATTCGTGTTCTTAGTCCATTGCAAATGTGAAGTAAACTAGAGTTGCCTAAAAAGCTTCCTGGCTGCTTGTCTGAAACCCATTTAATTTCACAGTCTAGTAAACTTGAGTCTTGTATGATTTATTAATACACCTGATCTGTAAGGCAATAAATTCCAATTCCTTACATGTGCTATCTTGATTACTTAGAATCAGGAGGACATACCTGTGGGCTTCAGCCTAAGGCTGAAACTTAAAATAAAAGAAAATGAATGTCTGAAAAGTTTTTAATTTATGATCTCTATAAATAAACATTGGCATTAAAAGTTCAAATGTTTTAGAGGGAAGGGATGAGTAAGAGCTTTGTCTATTTACTTTTTGTAGCCTTTCTTTTATAGCTACATTTTCCATGCTATTTAAAGTTGTTATACTTACTCATCCTCAATATTAAGGAAATAAACTCATGACAATCAACTGTGTTTTAGTTTTACTGCAGCCTTAGCAATCCTATTATTTGCATAAAATATAACCAAAGAGACTTCGTTGATTATAAGAGAGCCATTTGCTGTTTCATAGTAAAAAAATTAACACCAGCAGTAAGTGTCTTATTCACTAGCTATGTTGGTTTGCTCTCTATGCTGATATTCTGGTTTTCTTCTTGAGCATTTTTGAGGAAAATAAAGAGATTTGTAATTCATCTGGAGCATGCAAACTTGAGGGTCCAGGTCATCCCAAAAATTCTGAGATTGTACTGTCACTTTTTTCCTGAATTAACAAAGAGATTTTGAAATTGGTAGATTATCCACATCAGGTACCATTCCCTTGGCTCTTTGATCTTGGCAACCTTGAAGTGTATTTAACCATGCTTCTTTTTTTTCATGATGAGGTACAACGTCTATCTACAGCATAAATGCCTGTGTGCAGAAAAGATGATAATTTAAAATGCTAAGTAGTTCTGAAATAATTTTGAGAGCTTGTTCCTTAGAAATCAGATGAAAGCCTTGGTGATTAATTATGTAGCAAGGCTAAAGCACTTTTTGGAAAAGTTGATGTTAATAAGGCCTTGGTATCCATCAACAGTTGATCTAGGGTTATGTGCTATGCAGTTTAAACAGCCTGATGTACAGGTTGTTAGCATTATGCAGATCACCTGAATATTTATGGTTGTGAATTGTATAATCTGGTGTTTAATGCATGCAATAATTCTCCAGTTCAAGCAATAATGCAAAGAGGTCAGTTGTAAATACTTCATTAGTGGTTTGACTCTTCATGAATAAAGATTTTTGCCAGAAACTTCACATGTATTAGTTGCGTAAGTTGAAGTGAGCTGAATGTGCCATAGTGGAGGCTGTGTTGTAAGAACCGCAGGACAGAAACACAGGAAGCCTCAGTTCAGCAGGATGTTGCACCTGTTTGTTCAATGTCTGCTAAAGTAACTTGTCTGATTTTGATGCCAGTCTCAAGTGTCATTTCACCAGTACACCTAAACCAGGAGACCTGTCTGGCTTGATACAGGTTTGTAGAATAGTCCAAGTGGTCATAAAGACTAATAATCTATATTTAAAAGTACTTCATGATTAAAATTCTTAGACTGAACAGAGTGATACCTTACTTCTTTTCACTTTAGGAGACAATTTTTATGTTCTGGTTTATGTTCTCTTCTGATGTTAGGTGTAGCTGAGGCTGAGTAATCCATCTAAACTCTGTGCATCAGAAAATTTGTATACTGCTACAATATAGGAGCATCTTCAAATGTCTGGGAAAGACTAAGGTCCATGCTTACCTATTAGTAGCCCAGTTTTATCCTCCTACTGTTGAACTTTATAGAAAAGAGAAACATGTGTAACTCTACCTAGACATGAGTATGATAGCAGAGCATTTGCAAAATAAATGCAGGTGGGATATGCTACCTCAACACTTGTGTTACATCGGACAGTTCTGGAAAGGGCTGGTTATGTAAAACCTCTGATGACTTGAAAATCCCAGGCCTGTGATCAGAACTGTATACACAAGAAGTATTAATTCATGCATTTGCTTTTTCCTTAATTCATCTTTCATGATTCAATAAGAACAGAAACATATTTTGGATGTTCAGTTTTTACTCAGTGTATGCAGGACCCTGGAAACAGTGGCTCCCTTTCCTCAGAAAACCATGTAATGGACACACATATTGGCAGCTAATCTGCTGCCATTTTAGTAGTGTACTGTAGACAGCTAATTGCTGTGCTGTGTTCCTTCAGCATTTAGGGATGGATGATTACTTTCCTGTGCGGGGTATGTGTGTGTGTCAGGTATATGAATGTGAATGTTTGTTTACTGAAACAGCTCAGATGATAATTGAGATGCTTGTGCTGGACTGGTTTCAAATCTGTGGAGCAGTGTTGGAGGGTGTACAGCCCTGTCAAATGAAGAGCAGAGGTTTCACATTAAGTACCTGCTGCTTTTGCTTCTTACTATTCTTCCTGAGCCTCTGGCAGACCTTGTTACCCCAAAGCCAAGGACATCTGATCAGTTTGGAATCTGCATTCTGGCCTTCTGCTGTTTTCAAAATGGTGTGCTAAAGCAAACTGTAAGCTGGAGCAGAAATCTAGGTTTAAGGTGACAGAAGAGTTAAAAGTCCTGATTTAATATTAAATAACCTAAACATCAAGACTTCTGAGCCCTTGAGATGAGTTGTTTTTAAGACAAGGTTTTAACAAGATAAGTTGTTTTAGTCCTATATAAATCGAATACTTCTACTATGAAGGAATAGAAATATTAATTTTTTTATTCTTTGTAGTAGACAAGAATTCTGATTCCTAAGGAACAAGCTCTCAAAGTGAACTGAATGCTGGAGGCATTGAGATTCAAGAGGATTTACTGATTGATTGGAAGCCATGTAACTTGTACACAAGTTCATTCATGCTGTGTTTTGTTGTACTAAAGGTAACAGTGGAAACCACAAGGACTCTTTTTGTTGCCTGAAGTAACAGTAACGTCTAAGGGCTATCAATGAGTTTTTAGAAAATGATATAGCAACTTAGATGATGAATTACAAAGAAAAACTCATGAATCTAGTGTTCTAAAACATTGTTAATATTATAACTATTGTTGACTGAAATTGTCGTTCAGCTTCTGTTTTTCCAGAAAATACTAAAGGAAAAGGCAGTATATAAGCAGGCAAGTTATAATGAAGGACTGAGTATTGAGGCTCTTTCTTTTCTTTTTCTTATTTTGATTTAAAATGTATTATTGGTGTTGATAAACAGAAAGCCTGCTGGAGTATGACAATCCTATTGTCAGATTTCATTGTGATGTAAGGCTTGCTTAATAGTACACAACTGAAGTGAAATACCATATTGCTAGTGTTCAGTGTTTCCTTGTGACAGCCCTTTAACTGCTCAGAAACACTAAGTCCCAAAACATCCCTGTGAGCATAGGGAAGCCAAAAGATGATTACATGCTTTGTCTTACAGCAATGGCAGAACTGAGATTAACCAATATATCCATGAGTTTCTGATAACTGTATTTCATCACAGTAGTATGTGTTTGTCACAGCAAGAACTTAGATCACACTAGCATTGTTGCCTTAAAACCTCTTTCTGAGTAGAAGGCTGTATGTTTCATCTTGTAGTTCGTTTGAAAGGGAAAAAAGACATCATTGTGATAGATGCAGCAACATAAGGAATTGAGAGTATAAAACAACTTCCCTTCTTTCTTACTGTTCCTTTTCTTCCCCATATTTCAGGTAAATTTTTTGTGCTTTTAAGACATTTGGCAGAGACTAGTCCTAAGACAGACAAAACCAGTAGGTTGAAAAATAAATGTAAGTAGAGATATATAAATAGATTTAAAATAAAATGCCTGATTCTGCTTAAGAGAAATCAGAAATAAAAGGTGAATGCTCCAAGTTAATTTTATTTGTATATTTTGTTCCATGTCTTTAAAAAATTCATAAAAAAAATTACGCTATTTCAAGTGTAGTGTTTTAGAGTCCAGCCACTCATTTGACTATATCTTACTTGGCTGTGTAAACTAAAAGTTCCTTAGAAGAAGACAAAGATGACTGTTCTGTGCTTCCTTAGATCACCTGGGGATATGGATGGCTGCATGACCCTTGAAAACATTGTACGGGCTATTGTAGAATAGCATCTGCTTGGAGTGGCCTTCAACAGGGATCTCATCTTGATTAGAAGAGCAGAAGCTGTATTATTTTTTTATTATTTTTTTTTTATTTAAGTTCAGCATAGCTACTCAAGGATTTAAAAATAATACCAGAAAAAACCCAAAAGAAGTTCCTGTCTTGTTTTCAAATGGACCAACTGAAAAAATCAGACCATGCTGTTGGACTCCTATCTTGAAAACCCCAGCAAGGACTGACTGACTTAGCCTGTGTAGCCTTAAGGAATTTTCTCCTTTTATGCTAGTGGTGAGAGGAATGTAAATTTCCACCAACTTTATGTTTGTGAGAGCAAAATTAGATCACTGATGCTGCCCAGCCCCCTTATAGGAATCGTTACATACTCCTGAATCCAAAGCTTCCTTGGTAAAGGAAAAGGAGAGTGTACAGCATATTTTGAATTAAAAGTCGCTTTTTTAAAATGCTGTGCTTTGTAAACAAGACATGATAGTGAAAGCTGTTGTTTTTCTCTTTATTTTTGTAATTTGGAGATGGCAGGGCATATGGCTGTCAAGGTAGACAGTTCTGTTTGGAAATCGTGCAAGTAACTATCAGTGAAATAAGTAAGACATTGCAGTGGTTTATGGAAAGGCAAGTAGTTATATTCTTGAAAAGAAAATAAGTGAAATCACAAAACATGGGTTTTTTACATGTTAACATGTTAACATGTTAACATGTTAACATTATAGAGGTGCTTGTAATAATGCAGGTGAGTAGGAAAGCATAATTTCAGATTAGAGTTAGTGTCATAGCTCATGAGACACAAATAGAGTATCATGTTTAGTACAGCCTCTTCTGTATCTTACATAGATTTTTGAAAACTTGAGCATGATGTTGTTCACTGTTGTGGCATCTATACACTATTCAGAGTTTAGGATATTATCATTGATATGCTTAGTATGTAGCCTGGCTGACTAGTCAGCTGAACACTGCAGAGCATTCTTCTAAAGAAAAAATCCTAGTTCAGCCCCACGTGTTTTGTTTTGTGTTGCTGTCTTTCCCTCCCCTGCTTTTTATGCAAACCCAGTTTTTTCTGACTCTGAGTGGTACAGCTTTCACATTTGTTAGAGTAATATTTACAAGTCGTTATATCAATGCAGAGTGTCAAATTCTTTCCCTAGCTGGAGTGCAGGGAAATAGGGAGTGTTGAATGTTAAGAAAGACTGGGAAAATATCACAATCTCTTAATGGAATATCACAAAAGGGCATTTGCAAAGATGGGGCACTCGCTGCAGTAAGAGGATGTGCACCATTCCTCATATTGTGGCCTTGCAATGCAGCTTCTGTGGAGAAATACACAGTAGAAATACCCTCCTTCACATTAAAAATAGCCATGGTAATACGACTTAATTTGGAGAGAGATGGGTTTAGTTCAAGATGCCCTGTATTTTATGTATAAATACCATTAAAATTAGGAGAGAGCAGGCTAAATATTCATCAAGCAATTTTCTGCAATGGATGTTGTAATATGAATTAATACAGTTGTGTTACGTAAGTTGCTGTCGAAAGGAAATGCAAAGGTCATTCAGGTTGAGATTTTTAATCATTGGAATTCCTAACATTTTAAAGTATGACTACTTACTGCGTGTTTTTCTAATCTTCTTTGTATTAACTTATTGCATCTGCTTCTAGAAAACTCAGATGTCATTTTGTTTGAAATAAGTGAAGTCTGTAAAGTGTCTGAGAATAAGGAGTCATTTTTCTTCTTCAACTTCTAGTGCAGTCAGCTGCCCGTATTCAGAGCTGAACTTGAACAAAGAAAGCCTCTTACCTGACCGGTTGAGTGGGGAGATGCCTGCAGCCAGTCCTGTCCCCAGAAACAGAAAAGCAGAAGCAAGTGAAAGATCCACCTCTCCTGTAATCAAGTAATTATGATTGAAGCGATGTTCATGGCTAACAGCAGTACTTTATTTCTGTGTTCTGCAGTGCAGTTTATAGTTGTGCAATGGCTGAATGGTTTGAGAAGGGCCTGCCTATTTATCTACATTTTCATTTGTAGGGAGGAAAGATGGTTTTATCCGTGCTTATGGAAAAGGTCACCAAGCTGTCAAAGGCTGATACTGATTTTACTGTCTAGGATTTAACAAGTGTTTGGTTTCATCTTCAGTGTAACTATCTAGACCACTAGTTGGTTAATTGGAATTTAAAATTGAATGTTTACCAGTTTGTTTCACTTAAGAAAACTACTTATTTGTGTTTCTTTTGTTGCTGGAGTGGCTTTATAGACATGACTAAATTAATGTTGCTCTGTGACAATCAGCCACTATTCTGTCATTATGATGGGAGTGAGGAATCAAACTAGTGAGACTGAGTTTTCCAAGAAAAATGCTAAAGTCTGTAGCTGAAGCTTTTAAGCAGGACGACTGGGAAAAAACAAAGGAGTGCAATACCAAGATGATTATTTTCTGATGATGATTTCATCTCAGAAACTGTGGATACCTATTCCTGTGCTTAATTTGGACTATGGAAATACACAGAGAATTTAAGAAGGAAAGGAGCTCTTTTTAAGGGCTGTATTAATATAAATGTAAAAATGGGGATGTTTGTAGTGAATGTTTCCAGTTCCCAGTGTAATGACCACATATTTTCAGTAGAATGTATTTTAAGTTGCATTCTTGGAGACAGTTTTAGCTTCATGCTTTAAAAACCAAAATACTACACTGTCAAAGAGCACTGCTTGATTCAGTTGTTCTTATAAAATGCAGGATTTTGGAAATCTGAAGTGATTTAATTGCTCGCTGACAGGTAGCTCGGGTACCATCCCGGTGAATCCAGTAGCAGTGTGAAGAGTGTCCTCTGTGGTGGGAGCTGTGTCAAGTGCTACTTTTTTCATTGTCCCACTTAAGAGGCTACATATGACATTTTAAAGGTTGCATAGTGGTATAGCATGGGAGAGAAGGTATAGGAGAAAAATGATACTTCAGAGTGTTCCTGTGTTACAAGTATTGGAAGTGGATAGCTTATTATCAAAAATACTATTGGACAAATTCTGTTCCTATTGAATTGCCTAATCATTTTACCTTTGATTTAATGGAGGAGAGTTCTGTATTGTGATTTCTGAAAATCTCAGGTATACAATTTTGTTGGTGGCAAGTAAACAGTGCATTTCTTAAAAAAAAACCACCTTGTATGTCTTCTGTTATACTAGTGACTCTTTGTCCATAGAGAAAATAACTTAAACAACAGCTTAGCTGCTTTTAAACATTCTGTTAATTTGTTTTAAACAGTGACAGAAAATGCCCCAGCCCTGGTCACGTAGGTATGAAATCTTCGGCTCACAATCGACCATCTGGGAAAACTGGAACAGAAACAACTAAGCTGGAAGATGCAGAAAGTAAATCTCCCTGCAAGAAGCCCCTCTTATGCAATGTGAAAGAAAAGAAGGCACCTGGGTAACTCAGTTCCTTTCAAAGTATTGGTTGTTTGGAGTCATTCAGTTTAAAATGCAACTTACCAGGCAATGTAGTCCAGTAGTTTGTCTGTGGAATTCTTCAAAGCAGTGGGGAAGGAGATGGAAGTTCTTCATCTGTCTTTATATTAGAAATAGGGGGGAAGGGAGTATCACAACATATATAATAAAGAAGAAGCATTTATCAGATGAGAGGAAAAATACTACAATACAGATCTGTTACTGGAAGTTGATATCCTTCTTCCTTGGTCTGTATACAGATATGTTATTGTGTATGAATAAACACGTAGAAATGTGGGAAAATTAAAAGTAGTTCCTTAACTTTCAGCATCTGGAGTACATTTTTGACAGAAAATGTAGATAGTTTCTAAGCTTGCACTGGAAAATTAATATTTATGGTATAAAAAAGCTATTTTTGAAGCTAAAAAAATGCAATTTGGTATTTTCATGGGGTAAATATGTGAGGCAATAGGATTCCCTACATTTTTAATTAGTTACAGTATCACTGCTTTATTTTATAGGCTATTTTCATACAGAAATAGATGACACCCTGGAACAAGAAGTGGTATTTGTTATATATTTACATGTGGTGTTATTTTGTGCTCATAATATTTGAACTGTGTTAGCAATAATAGTGTCTTGAGAGAAGAACATTGGAGAATTGGTATTATATGATAAATACCCCACAACTGATGATTGAAACATAACTGTTTTGTTAAGGATTGGACTTCGATGATCCTTATGGGTCCCTTCCAACTCAGGATATTCCATGAATTATATCCTCTGAAAACACTGCAAGATTTTTTTTGAAACTTGTTTTTCAAATTGGGTTAACCAGATCTGGCAGTGTTTTATGATTTCCCTTCCTTTTTCCACTAGATTGTTTTCTTTTCTGGACTATTATTGTTTCCTTTATTGCAAAAACCTATGCTAAATTCAGTGTGTAGCTTTTTGCATCTTTTTAGATTTGGCCATCTTTTCTTTAAAACATTTCTTTCATGTTATTTCAATCACATTATAGTGTTCAAGTTATATTGGAAAAGTTCTAATAAGAGCATCAAGCAGTGTTGGTATAATTTTTATACTGCAATTAAGCCACATAAACTAGTCATACTCAAGTGAATTTAAACAGAAAAAAAAAAGACAGTTTCAAGTGTAATTTTGAAATAACCTGTGTTATAAAATAGTTGTCGTTCATCATTTTAACCATAGTTAAATTTACCTTTTTTTTTTTAAATATACTTTGGATTTACAGACCATTTCTTACAGTTAATTGAAGAATTTTTTTGTTGTCTTTGATTTTTATAGAGGGTGTTATCTTTGGAAGACCTGAGATAACCAATACATGTACTGTCTGTTCATTGTTGAGTCATTTTCATTAAGAGAATTAACAGTCCTGTGCCAACTACCCAGAGACTTCTCAGTTTGTATTTGAACTGTTTGAATACACTGATGACTGACTGCATTTTATCATCTAGCTTTCTGTATTCATTATGTATCCAGCATGGTCATAGAGGACTTTCAGATGAGTAATCTTCTTTTGGAAAAGGCATAAAAAATAGTGTTCACAACACTAGGTATATATGAACTGCTGGGGTTATAAAATATTGATCATCTGGTTACCGCAGTACCCAGTGGATCTTTTTAGATGTGTATTCAAAGCACACATGCATAATTGATGACATAGATACATACACTTGTGTGCTCTTTAGCTGCTGAGTTTGTAGTGTGGATTTAATTATGTTTGACTTCAGTTCAGTTGTGTATACCTTCATATTCCAGGTAATCTCTTGTTTCGAAGAAGTCCTTGATTGAAGATCCAACCACATATGAACCCAGACATGAGTTGTATTTTGTTGTGTTAAATCTAAGTGGTACTCAACTAATCTCCAGTTCCACTTGCTCCTTTTCTTTTTTTCTTTTTCTTTTTTTTAAGATTTCTATGCATCAAACAATTACAGTAGAATATTTTGGTTTGCAGAATTATGTATGTAATTACTGCTTGCTGTCTGTCCCTCTGGAATGTTCCTGAGATGAAAATTCAATATAAAAATTACAGGCCTATAGCATATTCAGCTTTAATTTTTAAGTATCTTCCAAGTAGCAAAAGAAATTCCCTGTAATAGGAATTCCACTTTAGAAATCTTTACGGTAAAGGAAGGTGAACACTCGGACTTGGGAATCAAATTATCCTGCTTCTTAGAAGGAAATTCCGTTTGTCTTCCAACCTTTTCCCCAAAACCTTCAATTCATGCTACTATCTTGTATTTAACTAGTGAGGTAAAATTTCAGGATGCATGTTGCTATGAAAATTGGAAAATATGGAGGTACCTGTTTCCTCACAGGTTTTGGTGATCTCTCTTCTTTATGTTGAATTACAGTTGTCATTTCCTTTGCCTTTGGATTAATTGCACTACTTTGTAGCAGGTTACTTTAGAAGTTGTCGGTGTTTGTGGCGTTAGGAAAATGATTTTGAAGTAAATAAGGTAACGTTTCTGATGAAGATACTGTGGAGGAGGCCTTTGTAGCTCAAGAAGGCATGCCTGCTGTATGCATTCCACTGGTATTTTTTGTCATACTACAAAGGCTGGATTTTCTGATTTGCTGTGTTCATTTTTTTCACTATCAACAGTGTGTTAATTATCTTATTATTAATGTCAGTGACCTTGAAGCTCCTAGTTGATTTAATGACAAATGCTTTCTTGTATATAATATATAAATGTTATTTAATAGTATAAATGTAAACAGTGGAATTAGACAGGTCTGTTTCTTCCATGGGTTTGTGTTTTGAGGTTAGCTAATTTTGATGTCTAACAAGGTGTTAGATCCAGATTGGCTTTTTATCTGCATTTGTGACATTTGTAAAGGGTTTCTTGTTGACAGCTTCTCTGGTATGTAGGTGAAGCATCTGCTTATATAGTAATAGGCTTTCTTGTAGTCTTGACTCTAAGATCTGGTGCCTATTTTTAGAAAATGCTCATTATGTACCTAATATCGCCAAGAGCTCTGCATCTGTAATGGTTTGGTAAGAATTGGCCAAAGTGTTCTCAAGTTCTTAAAAGCACAAGGAAATACACACATAATGTCAGCAAGTTAATACCAGCTTCATGTCTGTAAGAAACCAGGCTGGGAATACCTTCTAAGGGCAGACTTTGAAAAAGGATTTCCCAGGGGCTGACTTTAAGATGCAAATACACCCACATCCACCTTGAGAAATTCTCTTATTTCCACCTCTCTTGCCCTATTTTTCTCAACAGGGGGAAGACATTCCCTCTGCAAATATTTGGGCTGGCAAAGCTGAGGGAGCAGCCACAGGCAGCAGGCAAAGAGTGACTTTTTTAGCTGAATAAGAAGTAATGCAAAAACAGATAAAAAGGAATACAGATATTTTCAGTAAGATCATTAACTGCTGCACAATAGGGTGTCAGTATAGTAAAGGAGTTGATATCGGGTGGAGATGAACATTTGGCAGAGAAATGGTAGATGTTATTTCAGACAGCTCCTGAAAATGGCCTGGATAACCAGTAAGGCTTTGTAGGGCATATTTGCAACTATATATGTGGGTTTACTTTTTCCATCTTCTGCTGTGGACAGATCCGCTGCCTTCATTTGTACATTTTCCAGTTTCAATTTTGAAGTCAAATGTGTTGATGTGATTTACATAATCTTCGTTTACAGTATTCCTGAGACTTTGCAAAATTCATGCCAGTAGATGTACCAGAAATCAAGTCAGAAATTGCATCCTCTCTGTTTTTTTATTTTATGATGATACAACATCCTTTATGTGGGAATCCTGCTGTGTTAATAGCATTGTTAGCAAGAGATGTCATCATGCTTAGTGATTTTTATTATGTATTAATAAAAATTGAACATCTTATTTTCCTCAGTGGAGTATTACAAACAAAGGACACCATAAAGAACAAAGAATGTGAAGATGAAGAGACAGAAAATAACCTGCTAATTTCAAGTGAAATTAAAGGTAAATTGTCGGTACTTCATTTGTTTCATATTAAAATCTGCAGAACTGAAAAAGTGTGAAACTTCATGAGAATTCTCACTACAATTTATTTTCCACATTCACTATTTCTGTCCAAAAATTTCTTGACAGCAACAGTTTCAGACTGTGTTTCTTTATCTTACAATCATCAAAGGCTTTGCCAAGAATTTTATCACAGTTGTAAAGATGAGTGCAAAATGAATACTGGTATAAAAAATTTCAATTTAAGAATGTTTTTCCACTGACTTTTAAAAATAGGTAATTAAACCAGTCCAAGTTGTAAGAGTATAACATTCGCTTACTCAACTCAGTGTCAGTTTTGTTGAGGGTGACTGTCAGAGTGGATCCTGATTGGTCAGACAGGAAAGTTTCTTAACAGTCTCCTGTGCAGTTCTGATACTTTCCAGCAGCCCATATGCAGAGCAGGCTCTTTACTTTTCATGAGTGTTAAAGAAGAATTGCTGAAATTTTTACCTCACTGAAAAACTGCAGACAGTCCAGTGGAGGACCACCAAGATGATTGAAGGACTTGACATGTGAAGAAAGGTTGAAAGAACTTGGGACAGGAAGTCTTGGAGGAATCTAGTCTCAGTCCTCTGTAACTAAAAGGTAGTTAAAGAGAAAATGGAGGTATGCTGTCTTCCAGGATACTCAGTGGTGGGAAAAAGGGAATGGACAGAAGTTGCTTCAGGGAAGTTCTGTGTGAATATAAGAGAGAAACTATTCAGCCTGAGAACAATTGGAATAGGCTCCTCAGAAAAGAGGTAGAATCTTTCTTGCTGAAAATCTTTAGGACTTGGCTTGACAGGGCCCTAGATAACTTAATCTAATGCCCTGCTCTTAACAGAAGGTTGCATCCTATGGTCTCCAAAGGCCCCTTCCAACATGGACTTTTCTTTTGTTCAGTGATTCTGTGTGGTTGTATGTACTGCTTTATCAAAACTCTTGGCTGTTCACAGATCCAGTTGGCCAGATTGAGGTTGCTGTTCATTATTCATTTTTATCCTCATTGTTCAGAAAGAATACAGCATAAATCCAGAACATTACAGTATTACATTTGATAATTATTTTGCGTGTGTGAAACTTAATATTGTCAGGCTAGTTACTGGATTGAGTCAGTGCATTGTTTCAGTGCAGCTTTTGCTGCAGTATTTTATTAACTCATGCAAGGTCAATACAAAGCTAAATGTCCTTATTTCTTAATCTTAATTCTTTAAATTTTTAGGTTATTTTATTCAGCAATTTGTGTGCAATAGTACAAAGTTTATAAGGCTTTCATCAAAATTCTTAGGTCTTGAGTAACTGGTTCTTTAAGGGCTACGTATCTTACCTTCTAAGTGATCTCGTCTTTGTAAAATCCAGGAAATTCTTTGAGACTAGTGGAGCATTGCATAAAAATAAAATAAAGGTAGTGGTTTATTTTTAATTATTAACCTCTGATACATTTTTTTTAATCTTAAAATATCATTTGTCTGCCAGCACTTTTCAGATAGATCTAAGAGGCATTCTAAAGCCTGTGTAAAGTATGAGAGATTCCATCTGTTCTAAGAGCTGTGAAAAAGGTGTTAAGGTGTTTTGAAACATGATGTAGTTCAGAATTCTAGAGAAAATGAAGCATTAAAAGAAGAAAGTCTCTAAAGCAAATAAAGAAAGAGAGGTTTTGGTCAATTTAAATATTTTGTTTCAGCAGAAGGGAAGCATGCAGTTTTTGTTTGACTTTGCATTGTACAAAAGAGAAAAAAAGTTCAAATAGTTGGGAGCATTTTAAATGGTCTGGAATTCTTTTTTAATTTTAAGAAAACTGACCTGATTTTGTGAAGCATTTTGAGTTTGACAGAATTGACTATTTGGATAAAGTTTCACCAACGAGCTCTGCTTGTTAGCTTCTTGCATAATTAGATTTATGAAAATAGAACACTTTCTTACATTACCATCTAGAAAGGTTGTCCTTTTTATAAATTTAATGTTGTGTTGTTATGTGTTTAAATGTGCCATAATACTTAATCTGTAGGATGAAAATGGGTCATTGAGTTCTTGCTATCATATGCATGGAAAGCTCAAGATAAAATAGCTGTGGTTTTGTGAACTGTGACTGTTGGTACCTGTGCTTGTTGCCTTATTTTTTCTGCATGTCACTTACATTATTATTCTTCAGCCTACTTTTGCCATGCTCACTTGACTAGTTCTCTGCTGGTAACTTTATAAATGTGTACTGCTGTTCCCTTTTTTTGGAGAAAGATTATTTGGGGGTGAAGAATAACACTGAAATCGTGGTCCATTCATACTTTTTTTTAATGGACATAAATCTTATGCTTAAAAGCCTTAAACATGGTAAGGACTAGAACCATGCAGGAGGGAATAGTGTTGTTGATGATCTCTCGTTAATGCTAGAAAGTATTTGCCATTTAGCTTTTTTGAAACGTAAGGGTATGTTTTGTTCTCACTAAGAAGACAGAGATGGTTTAAGAAAGATATAGTTCAGAGAAAAGGATAACAAGGTGACATAAAGTATGAAGGAGAATGTAAAGGCAGGTGGGCTGATGCTAAAGCAAAATGTCAGCAGATAACGGGTCAGGTTTAAAAGTGTGAACTTACTGCCTCTGACTACTGTCTTGTGTGGAGCTGGCAAGCAGATTTTGTTTCTTCAGTCACTTAAATGGTTCAAGAAGCTGTTTGTGGCTCTGTGATGAAACTGGCTAACCTTTGGTGCACCTCAAGTTACTCGTCTCCCAAATGTCCCAATTGAGACATAAATTGGAGTACATCTCCTGTTTTCCCTGGCCCAGAAACACAGATTGCCTCTCAATGGGAAGCAGAGCTTGCAGAGCAAGGAATACAAGAGAATGAGAGTGGGGAGAACTTTCAGATGTGTGGTGTTACAGACGTAGATTGTAGCCAAAATGCTGTGGTTTGGACTTTGTTACAAGAAGGTTACCCACACTAGGCCTACACTTCTTTTTGTCAGTAATGTGGTTATACCTACTTCAGGGTTAGGGACTTCTAGTTTTTCTTTCCTCCCATCTCGTTGGGTAAATTGGCACTTTACGTGGTCCTTTCACGCTCTTCAGCTTATCTGTGAGGCAGATACTACACAGGCTGAGGAGCAGAGATATTTATTTATGCCCAAATCCTCAAGGGCACTAGGCATTACGTTCCTTTCCATGTCAGTAAATACAATAAATAGAGCTCTTGAATGTGAGTCGATGAAGTACAAGGTTTGGCATTTTGCAGTGTCACCTTAGCTAACTTATTTCCTGCTAACCTCATTCATAAACAGCTGACCTGTGTTTGCTTGAAGTTTAAAACCCACAGCGTGGACAGATGCCCAGCATAGATTTTTCATCTGGTACTGTTAGGGTTTGACACAGCTGTAAAGTATTGAAAAGAGACACATAAGTAACCTCAGCTGTCATTGCTGCTATGCATGTACCTATATGTTGTTATGTACAATTTGTTTAAATGTGTGAGTATGGGGTATAATTTGTGTGATATTATTTTCACAAGTATTGTAGTCTACTATTTATGTGGCAGTATCAATGTATTACATGTTTTGTGAATGAAAGAAAAATAGTGAAATACTTACATGTTCAATTATTAAGAGAACTTTTTTAGAATGAAAAAATCAGAGGATAGGCGTGGGAATGAGATTCAAGGGAACAATTAAAAAGATACTATTCAGTAAATTAGGCTTTACACAGCATGCTTGCTGCCTTACAAGACTTGTTCCTTTCTCGCTGAGATTTTTACTAGTATTAGAGGCTCTAAGGAGCATTTGAAGAACAACAGTGAAATGTAAACAGACATTCAGGGAACTCACTTCCAAGAGTGAGAGTATGATGATAGTAAAAAATCAAGGAGTCTATTTAAAAAAATAGATGAGTAGGCTGACAGTGCTGACTAAATGGCTTATCAGCCAACTTCTGAATAATAGACATGGGTATAAAGTGAGGATAAGTCTTGAAAGTAACAAAAAATTAAGCCAGAGGAGCAGAACAGTCCAAGCAAGTGTAATAACATCCTTTATTGGCCATGTTATATATTCTAGAGCAGCCCCACTGTGCATTGCCAATGGATCTAAATGAACATAGATGTCTCATGCAGTTTGACATCATCTGAGGCATGCCTCTTCACTCTTTCCTCCTACACACATCTGCGACTGCTGCATTTATCCAGACAACAGCAGCAACAGCAGCATGTGGCTGAAGACACCCTCCCATCCAGTACATTACCTTTGAGGCCAGGGGATGGGAAATCATCCCTTTCATTATGGATGAGTAAGATAAATAGCAGCATGAAGGAGTTAAATGTTGTTTTCCAAATAAAACATTCATTTAAAGTGGTAGCAGAGAATTTGCAGACATTTGTGATTTTTTCCTCAGAGGAACTGAAAAACTTTTTGTTGTGAATGAGCCATAAATGTTGTGTGGGCTGGAACTGTATAACTGATTCACTTGGAATTTTGTAGCAGTGCCTTTCTGCTCTTGATGAATTTGTAACAGCTCAACCCTGGAATTAAGTTAATTCTTGTACTGCTGTACAACTATTAAATGTGGATGTAATTTATTGTACTAAAATATTTAAAATCATTTGACCTATGGTGTGGTATGCTAACAGTTGTATTGTCATAGAATTGTGTTTTGTTGAAAGAGACTTTTCCATGTAAGAGTAGTTATATTTATATAGAGCCGATATAATGATAGTCATACTAGTGGAAGAACAGTCATGGTGCTCTAATTTTGGTGTAGTCAAAACTGTACAGCTTGTGTAGGGAGGCCCATATGCATCAATAGAAATGAACGTGCTTTTACTGTGAGTGATCTTGTCATTGACTGAAGGATTTAATGCTTGTTTATTGCTTCCTGTTGTTGAAGATGTTGAAGAACCCAGCACACAGAGGCTTTTTTCTCAACCAGTTATTGTGTCTTCCAAGTTGCAAATCCCTGGCCTACCCTTGCGCTGGGAACAGCAGAGCAAGCTCCTTCCAAGTGTAGCTGGAATCCCAGCCAGTAAAGTTTCTAAGTGGAGTACTGATGAGGTAGGTTCACCCTTCATATTCTATCTTACTATCACTGCCCTTGAAGATTGATTCAGAGGTTTAGATTATTCCCATATATTAACAGTAATATATTAGTACTCAGAGGATTAGACTCAGCCAGACCTAATGTAGCTGATCCCCAAAATGCCTGTTCTGCTGCCTTCCAGCCTGGAAGCAGAAGTGTTAATTCATAT
>JAWWLV010000121.1:59785395-59807778 GCA_035041135.1 Platyrinchus mystaceus | reverse complement strand
AAACCATATTAACTGGCATTAATATGGGCAAGAAAAGTGCTAAATGTATGGCCAACCATATCAAGTATTCACAGTCTACGCTACTAATCGCTAGTACCCACACAAGCGTTTAGGGGTCAGCACGAACCAAGAAGCTATTCCTGCTTCATAGTTTGGATGTGGCACACTGCTTTGGAGGGGGAGAATATAGTCCAGAGAGGAATGGTATGGGTACGGTCAGGCCATAACGCCTGATTTTAAGATTAGAGCCCTGCCTCTGTTCAAGTATGTAATAATGCTTGGACAGACAGTCCTGTCACTGCTTTACTTTCAGAAGTACCTGTGACTAAGGCAGTTTTCTGCACCTGAGGCAGTCAGATCTCCTCTAGTCAGAGAAAAAAAAGAAGCATGAACTTTGAAACAAGTCCTGTGGATTGGAGTTGGATGTATTCCTTTAGTTTGCTGATTTTGTGAATCCTGCCCTTAAACACCCATCTGTGTGACTCTATGCACTTACAGAAGAAGGTGGAACACCAAATATGAGGCTGTAAAAACAATAGCTTAAAGACTTTAATGATTGTCAACCACTATTTTGAGAAAATGCAGGTCTTAATAAATCTTCTGTTGTATGCTTTGGTAATAGGTCTCTGAGTTTATACGGAGTTTACCAGGATGTGAAGAACATGGCAAGGTGTTTAAAGATGAGGTGGGTGAATTTTGTTTCAAAAAGACGCAAGAGTACAAAGCTTGGTAGAAGTACTAATTTTATGTCATAATTAAAAATACATATAAAGAAGTAGGATGAAGGGCATAGAATCACAGAATTGTCACAGTTGGAAGAGACCTATAAATCATCAAGTCCAACCCTGAACCCAGCACTATCACCCTAACCCTGTAAATTCAGACACCTCCTTAAACACCTTCAGGGATGGTGACTCCACCACCCTCCTGGACAACCAATTCCAATGCCACGTTGTTTAAAGTCAGATGCAAATGTATGGAAGATTAGGTTGGTTTGCAGGTCATGAAGTGGGAGGAAAGAAAAGATAAAACTAGCTAAGTGTCAGCCAGGTCTCGTGCTTTTCTAGCTTTGTTCTTGCCAATTGAAATTACTTAGGAACTTTCTGATTGACTGCTGTTGTCTCTTAATCTGGTTTGAGGAAATTTATAAGCAGGTATGTTATTTTAGTTCTGCAGGATGTTAATAAGTGAAATAAAGCAGAACAGTGGTTCAACATAATTACATCTTAAAACTCCTTGCATCTTGTCTGATCACACTTGGCTCTTGATGCTCTTCCTCCTGATACAGTCAGTTTATGAATGTGATCTGAGTGAGCAGGAAGTGAGAAGATCTGAAGGTTCTGATGAGGTTCAAAGGAGCATTATTCATTTTCTGAGCATGCCAGGTTTGCATTTCTAGTATCTGAGAAGATTGTTGTTCCAAAGTTGTCATTAGGAGTGGATATGGCTTTTAGGTACAATAGGCTGTTTTAAACTAGTTTGGCTTTTTCTTTTCTGCTCAGAGGTTTGTTATTCCTGTTAATGCTTAGTTTCAAGAAGATAGTTTGATCACAGATGCCAGAGTGAATAGTTCAGGTGCTTAACCCAGCCAGGCCACCTGAATAGGCAGAGTCAACCAGCCTTTCAAGTGAAGAATAATTGTGGTATTTAGACTTGAGAAGGCACCTCCTGAGAAAAATGCACACAGATGGCCCTGCTAATCTCCTGCAACAAGTTTTCAGGCTGTGCTGTAGATTGTAATGACTAATACAGCTGCATATCAAAGGACAGGCTGAATCTCTGGGCATTTTGCACTTGCTCAGAAGTTGGGCATTTTACAGTTGCAGCAGGTATGCAAGGCTAGATCATCCCCTGTGTCACTTAGGGTGTCTCATCAATGAGTTTAAGAACAAAAGCTGGAATATTGCTAATCAAGTCAGCAAGTGGCAAGTGCCATGGAGATGGATGAATCCTTAACACTTCTCAGAGATGTAAGAAAATACTTCTCTTCAGAATTTGGCCTCTCAGGCTTCCTCCGTGATTAATGAGTTAAACCTCCCCCACTGAGATCAACTGGCATGACTGGTCTTTCAGTAGGTAGAAGATGCTGACTCAAACTTCTGCTATGAAAATGAACCCTCATCCTGCTTAAGATGCTGCAGTTTTTTATTGGGCACCCCCAGGTTCACACACGTCAGGTTCTGAGCCCACCAAGTCTGGCTTTGTGTACAAAATGTGTAGAAAGTAATTGTAGTGACCATGTGATGCTGTTCTGACTGCAGTGTTCCTCAACTTACAGTGCTGGGGTGTACCTTGCAGGTTTCCTTTGCAGTGTGTCTCATTCAGAAAGTTTGTTTTCTAGTCCTACAGAAACTTACACTGTTTTTATCTCAGATTAGTATTTTTAAGCTGAAGCAGTACTCCTGGTTTAACCACAGTTGCCTTTTATGTGTAGCTATGCAGCTTAGGTTCCACTGAAAATTTACCTATAGGTACATAGTGACCTGAAGTTTACACAGAAAATGTTGTCCCCATTGAAGCCCTTGGAAGGCAGAACCTTGGGGCTCTTCATGCTCAGATTTATCACTCCTGCTGACAGAGTGATTTGCTTACAGGAGAATGTTCATTTTTAATGTTTACTAAAATAGCAACAGTACAAAGCTGGCAGAAAAAAAATATTATACGTTTTGAAAAGTTCTATTGTGTTTGTGTCGAAGAGGCAGTTTTATGTAGCCTGGCCCCTGTTTTCATGTGGGATCAAAATTCATTTTAGCTTACTGTTTAATGAACACAAAGTAGTGGCCTTAAGGGCGTTCCAGCTCTGTAGCTGGGAGTGAAATCCAGAAGCTTTCTCTATGGAGGTTTGCATAAAATGAATAACTAAGAGGTTAAAAGCAGTGCTGTGCTTCGGTACAGTTGAATAAATACTTCATTTACCCATTTAACTTTCCAATAGCTTTTATACTGTCAGTATGAAAATAAGAACCGTTTAGCTAAAAATTAGCCAGACAGTTGTTTTCAAGCAGAAGGAAGATCATCCTGTTCTTTTGGACTAGCTGATCTGCCTAAAAGGTTGAAGTCAAAGCTCTCTTCAAAGCATTTGAAAGTGTTTGTATTCAGCCAATCCTTTATATTGTCTGAAATTGCTGGGACTTTTCATGTTTTCTGAAACACCTATACTGCTGCACTGTCAGACCTATTAATAGCTTTTTGTTTTTCTTTTAAAGCAAATTGATGGAGAAGCATTTCTGCTAATGACCCAATCAGACATAGTGAAAATAATGAGCATTAAACTGGGACCAGCCCTAAAAATCTTTAATTCCATTCTGATGTTCAAAGCTGCAGAGAAAAACTCACACAATGAACTTTGAAGATAATGGAAAATGTGCAGCTTTTTATTTTCAGAAAATGGAGCTTTGAAGATAATGGAAAATGAGCCAGCTTTCTCCACTGGAGCTCATGTTTTATTCAAAGCACAAAGACTCACAAGAACTGTTGAGTAAGGACTCTCAGAAAGGAAGAAACGTAAGTTCAGCACTGGTGGACTATTTATATTCTCCTAGAGCCAGTACATATCTGAATCCTTCTGGGAAGTGTTCAAGCTTTTGAGAAGGTACTGTGTAACAAACGAGTCAGCTGGTCTTATTTACCAAACTAATGGCGCTAATTCTCCATGGATGGTTAGGATCCCTAACTTTCTCTGGACATCAAGACAACTTTCAATAATTATTTATGCTGTATTATATAAGGGAACGTTAATATTTTCTAAGGATTCTTGAATACTACTTCATGTATCCATTTTACTTTTCAGAAGCTTTTACTTCATTCTATCAAAAGAAAAACTGATTAGCCAAAAATTAGGCTACAGGTAGCCAGATGAGACTGTTATGGCTAATATGTATTTGTGCCATAGTTTAAAAATGAAACACTTAATGTTACATATGTGACACTTTATGCTACAGCATATAACTTTACAGATTATAAAACTGTCTTTTCGCTTGTAACAAAACAAACCTTGTTGGGGTTGAAATTACAATGCTTTTTTAATAACTGAATGTTTTTACTTTTGCACGATTACAAAAATGTTACGTGAGTTTTGCCACCAGCATCTTTAATGTATTTTATCAAAAGACCAGTATAGAGAAGGCTGCAACTGAAAAATAAAGTTTGACTTCACAGAAGACTTTTTGTTTATGCTGCACAGTAGAGTCCCAGCCTTTTACATGGGAGCCTGCTACTAGACCTTCACCACATGAGCGAAAATAGGTGGATTTTGAGACAAGGAGATCAGCAAAACAGAAATGACATTTAATGTTGTCTACACTTCTCAGTCTTCAGTATAGTTACCACAACAGTGGAGAAAAACCATGCTACTCGGGCTTCATATTCAACATAGGTTTGTTTTCCCAGTGGTGGGAGAATTTTTTCACTCACCATTTCCTAGCTGAAAAGTCTGATTTGTAAATGAATAAGACGTACGGGGAAAGACAAAGCTCAAGGAAAAGGATGCTTAAATGCCTTTAGTACCCCAGCACATCCTGGGTGTAAAATGCATGCATTTCACTGGGTCATCAGCAGGCTGCAGATGTCACCAGCAGGTACTTGGGTGAGGCAACCTCCTTTCTTGGAGGATTATTATAACGATTTGTCAGGGAAAGTCATTGCACTTGGTATATATACATAAGATGTAAACCAGATGCACTTTATATGGGAGAAAGCCTAGCTACCTGTATACTGAGGACTATTCCAGAATGTTACTTTTGCAAGAAAATACAGAAGAGTTGGATCAAGCTTTTTGGCAGCCCTCTTTTTAGCACTGCAGTGGGCAGTTGCTCAGCCTTTAGAGCTGGGAACAAACAGAGCATTTCCGTTGCACAGAGCTGGGAGAATTTTACATCTTCCCACAGATTTTGCTAGGCTGTTCTTTGGCTGGAGTTATTACATTTTCAAGAACTCTCTGTGTCCCTTCCAGATCGTGTAGGTGACTGGTACCTGCCATATTACGAGGTGAAACAGGGTCAGTATGAAGTAAGTTGCATTGCTCTGTTAATTTCCTTCCATAGCATTGCATAAATAATATTTTTACATTTTGTTGAATATTTGTACATTCAAATTGCACTCTTATTGTACTACAATACCAATAAAACCTGAACTGGAGCCGTCTGTTACTTTTGTGTGTGCCCAGGATTCCCAGATGAACCCCAGCTGTTCTGAGGGTGCTGTGGAGTAATTCCTCACCGTAGCTCTATGTGGCCATGAGTTTTAAAGAGCAGCTTGGCTCCTGCTGTTTGCCCTCTCCCTTGGCACTTACTCCTAAGGCTTACAGGCCCCTTGCCACACAGTCAGAATGCCATTTATAGACCTGGACTTTGTCACCGGCAGCAGTTGAAGTTGCACAAGCAGATCACTAAAATGTCAAATTCTTCTGTTTTCTTTCATTCTGCACTTCCATGTAGATTATTTTCCTATACCTTCTGTGTCTCTCTTGTGTGCCAGGTCTGTAGCCTGCAATGATAACCAATGAGATTTGCAGCTCAACAGAGATTACTCAGGGATGTTAGCAGCTTCCTGAATTTTTATATACACCTACTTACAAAGTACTGTGGTTTAAGAAATGGGTTTGAATTAACAGTGTTTACAAGATGTAGACTAAAGCTCACTTAAATGATACATAGCCCAATTTTTTATTCATACAGCTATAATATACAAGAGTGAGGGCATATATAATCCTTATTTTTGTATTCTTCCTATGTGATGAGGTAGCTGGGTGTAGCCACCTCTGTTACAAAAACTACATTCAACAAATTCACTTAAAAACCAAAACCACTCAGAAGACCTATTGAATCTTTAAAATGGCAGTTGGTATTGTTTTGTGTGTTGGATTAGAGGTAGCCCAGCATCACATCCCATTTCCATGGGAGCCATGTGAAAAATCCTGAGACTTTAGCAAGAGAGTTTAGCCATTAAATGGAGCCGTCTCCTCTCATACTGGAGGATCTCCTACTGTAATGTCTACCTCGAAGTCACCCCTGCACAACTAAGCTTTAACAAAGCTGTGTGTTCGAGTGTTTAAGGAATTGTGCTGACCACTAGTGTTGCTTTGCCTACACTGACGTTTTTAGAACTCGTTGGAGACTGGTCTCTTGTAGAATGTAGGCTTTTAATAAAAAGCCATTTTTTATTTCTAATTAATGCAACGGGTCGTGTCTGCTGGCTGCTGCTACTGTCAAGCTAGGCGCTTGTCCAAAGCTGTGCACTGCCAGGCACATCCCCTGGGATTTCCAGACATGCATGAGTTAAGAGGAGCATGTTAGGGAAAAGAGGAGGCTGTGAAAGAAGAGAGGAGAGGGCCTCTGCTCTGTGTGGGCAGAGAGAGAGTCATCATGTGGAGAAGGCTGATGTGTTCTGGGGAACAAATTCAGAAAGAAAATGAGGCATTCTCTCTCCAGCACCAAAGCTGTGGTTACAAATGCACATGGCAGCATCCCAGATAAGTCATTCTTGCTACTTTCAGAGAGCTCATCTTAGAAACCTATTTAGCAAATTCAGGATTAATGTTAAAACAAAAGAAAATAATGTTTCATGCAAGGAGAAAGTAGTAAAAATTCATTGTCCTGCAAATTAAAAGTCAGGCCAACCATTTTAAATCACAATAATTATTATATTAGGCTCTCACTGATCATAGTATTATGAAGTGATGGTAATCTTTAATTTGCGCCACTTCAAAACATTAACTGTATTAGCATCTGAAGCAGTGATGTGTTCACATAGGCTCACAATATGTTTTTTTTAATTCTGAATTTGTCAAATGCTCCATATAGAAAAATAATACATGACACATGAAGTAATGTAGAAAATTTTATTATCTCTAGAATTCTCTAAAATCTACATTTTAAATAAAAATCTGCTTAGGTTTTTAATTTTTTTTAAAGTAGCCAGTACAATAACAAAAAGGACATTGTTAAACTTAACTGTTTTAAATTTACATACACTTCCACAAGAAATAATGGCGCTGATTTATCTTCACAACAAAGGGGTTTACCTTGACAAAATATCAGATGCTCCCGAGAGGAGTGCTGTGTGCACCATCAGATATTGGATACTTGGGTGCCTCCAGCCCTGTCTTTACCTGGATGGGCAGGGATGCTGGGTTCCTCACCTCAAAGACCAGGGACTCCAGGAATTTCAGTGTCCTGTGGATCCTCTTTGGGCACGGGATGTCGAATACATGAAATGCAGCTACCAGTGCTGCCAGGGCCATAGTGCAGTCATCGAGCTGGGCCAGCTCTTCCCTTTCCACATACAGTGCAAACTCGCATGAATTCACACTGAAGGGATTCTTTACTTCCAACACTGGTGTCACTGCCTTTACCTAAATTAAAAAAGGGCATTTCAGATGATGCCACAGCATTGCTAAAACGAACAGGTCAGAGAATTAAGTAAGCCTGATAACACTGCTTTGAATTTAGCTAGTATTTCTGTGACTATTTGCCTTCTACTCAAAAGCAGGCTAATGGCACCTTGTTCCAAGTTGAGCCACCAAAAGGCTAGGTGATGTGCCCAGGGAGCTGATAGAAGGGAAAGAGACCAAGACTTCTGATGCTCTGTCTCTTACCTCCTCATTTACTGCAGCAAACAGACTGGAATCATCTCCAAAGACATCTGGCAGGAGTAAACATGCAGCAGTCATTTTCATATCTGTCAAAAGGCAAGTATTTCTACTAAATTACAAATGAAAACATTCTGGCACTGCAGTATCATCCTGGTAAAACAGATTGCAGCCTATATAGTAGTTAACAGCTCAGCAGTGGGGCTCTTGTTCAATCCCTTTGGAAGAGTAGTTTGTACCACAGTGAATATTTGGGTGCCTAAGCTGGTAATGGACATTAGTGTTCAAATCATTCATGAAACTCTGCTACTCAATATTACAATTCAGTTTCTCTCACAATAAGTAAGTTGACCTTCAGTTTGCTTCTAGTGGCGTCTGTGAGCTGAGTAGTCTTCCTGCCCCCACCACCCATCCCCAAACGCCTCTCTCCTCAGTAAAATGCATGTCTCTGGGGAGTCCTGTTGCCAAAGGACTCCGCTTTGAAGGCAGCAGTACAAGCTGGTGCTGTAGAACCTCCTGGGATCTGGTACCTGCTACCCCTCTAGTTCAGCAATTATTGACTATAACATCTTTTTTGCAGCTCAAGCTTCTGGTGTTGTGTGTTTCACTGAACTTACTTTGTCCAGCATTTATTATCTAGGTGCCAGGTCAAGATGGTTATGAGAGAAAAACAGAAAAGTGAAGACATTGGGACTCTAATAAGGTATGAGTTAAAGTCTCTGTGGACATACTGTATAAGAAAGGGGGAAATTATTTACAATATCCATCATTTTCTAAGGCCAAAGCTATGAGTAAAAAGTCCATGAAGGCTCTCTGGATTGATACTTTTTAATCTATCATGAGCTATCGAGTACTTGTATTTTTAAGCTTAACAAAAGAAAGCCTCAGTATTTCAACCTATGCTGCTTGCTTCTTTAAGAAATGACCTGGCAATAAATGAAGTGAAACTGCTATAGGAAATATATGTCATATCGTGTGACCTTTGATTTGACATCGTGGCATTAGGCCTGTTCGATAGAAAATGAGTACAAGGAGCACTTCTCAAAAGAGCTAAGCTCTTTTGGCATAGGCATAGGCAGCAACAGCTGGGGAACAATAACCATTCTGAGTAGATGCTTCAGAGGTTTTGTCCTTGCAGCTTTCCAGACTTCTCAGACTGAAAGAAGTTGAGTGGCAGCAGGTACTTGCTCCCCTGCAGCCAGGAAGTCAAACACTTTGAGGTACATAAACCTCCATGGATGATTCTGGTACCTGCTCACCAGAGGTACCAGCCTATGTCCTTTTTCCTGCAATGTGTCTCTGCAGAGATGAGGTACCTGAAATTGTTAGTGGGAACTGCTGCTTTAATATCACTGGGATAAAGGTTTTAACTGCAGAAACAATACCTTGCTTTCTAAAGGAAATTCTGTCTTTTTTTATGGGACTATTTCTAGAGCAGAAAATTAGTTTTCTGTGGGTATTTTTAGAAAATAATAAGCACTCTTACATATGTAGAAATACATATCTGCTCATCTAGCAATACTTAGTTTAAGGGAGTTACTAACTTTAACAACTTTTATTCAATAGAAAAAAAAGTTTCAATACTTGACTGACTTAATTTTTTTACTAATTTACTAGTTTTTATTCTTAATGCTTCCCCATTGCTATATATTTTCAAAGAAACTAACATTTTTAAAATGTTTTTGCAGTAAAATTGAAACTAGTTTAGTTACATAAGTAAGAACAATTAGCTACAACAAAACTCTGGTATTCAGAGCACAGGAGATTTGTACTGACATTTCAAAACGTCTTCCTCTGTGTGCTGCTTCAGATTTTCTTGTAGCATAATGTTAATTGGATTATTCCTCACGACATACAAAGACAATATATTTTCTGAATAAATCTCCAAAATCCCAACTGTTTTCTTATAAATGTCCATGTGTGTAAGAAGCTGGAACTCCCTAAAAAGCTAAAAGAAAAACAAATATGTGGTATTGCAAAACTCAAAACCGAAACTGTAAACAATGCATGCACTTTGAAGGCAGGATAAAACCAGCTCAATTTAAAAAGGTTATAAACTGGAGGATGGTTTTAATTTCTTTTCAAAGCAGGAAGAAATACATCAAGTAACACCAAAATACTTCAAATAACCCACTGGTGGTGTGTGTGGCACATTTAACACAGAACTGGTGAACCTTTCAAAGAGGGATTAGCTGCAAAAATTTGAGTTAGATTAAAGAGAACAATGCCAATGGATACTTCACTGGAAGCATCCAGTAAAATAACATGCCTACAGTTCTATCACATCTATAACACAAAATACAATGTCATTAATAAAAATAGCTTTTTTACCTGATAAGGGCACCTTAAAAAAGGAAATAGCCTAAGAATATCTTTTAAAGGTGCCTTATTGCTGATCATCTTTCTTCGTATTTCTATTGTCACATTCATTTTGTTATCCACTTCTTTCCAGTTCCTCTGAGTTTTCATATATTCTTGTTTAAGCCACTTAATATGTAAATCCATTGTACTGCCTTTAAGATAAGCAGGTTCTTCCTATGAAGAAATGAAGGACAGAATTGTAACAAATCAGCTCTTTTATCTGATGGTGCTTGTGTCATTTGATGTGACCTCTGTGATTTGAGTGTAGTCAAGCTCAGGAGAAAGTATGTGTAGTGTGGTCTCAGTACCAGCTCTGTGAGCTCATCCTCATATTCTGATAGTTAGATAAAGGTTTTAATATAAAAGTATATATCAGCCAAGTCTCCCAAGCTCAGATTACATATTTGAGGGTACTCGTGAAGTTCTGTTGCCTGTGTCTGGTTTGCCTCATTATGGTTTATTAGAAATAAATAATCACTTCTAATGATGACTTAGTGTTTAGCAATATTAACTCTGTATTACCAAGATAAATAGTATTTTCCTCTTACTCATACAGGTCCTAAAAGCATGGCAACTAATTTTCACATTTATACAACTGAATCATTTACCCCCAAGGAGACCAATAAGAAAACTTATTGGAAATCATTATTTGAGCAGTTTGACTGTTAGTAATTTCTGGCTTTGGAATTCCATCAGAGACAATAACAATAACTTTGAGGAAGGTTGTTAACTATCCTCAAGTACAAAACCACTTTTTGAAAACACTTAAGAGGAAGAGTGGCTATGACAGCAGTACAGCAGTGGCAGTAGCCTGGGTCTGTTTATTTTATCTGTCAGAGGATGCAGTGAATTTGCTCATTGAAACAAGTCAAGAACATGTAGATACACAGTACAGTTACCATTCTCAGGCTGCACTGACACTGGCTTTTCCCATCTGTGTTTGTCACTGTTGCAGCTGTGACAATACATATGGGTGGCCTGTGGGTCAAAGCCAGAGGGAGTTGAGACACTTCATACTGTTCCCCAGAACAACTAAGACACAGAACTGTGAAACGTACAACATCTCAAACCACTTTGCAGTTCTCTGCAGGCACAATTAAACTTTCCAGTTTAATTAACATAGTTTTTAAAATAGTGCATTTGGTATTCCAAGAATGGTTGCAGAAGGTTTACAGTGAAGAAACTGTCTCCCTCCTAGTATATATTCATAGATTTCAATAGCCATTGACATCACAGAAGAAAATAAGCCCTGCGTGCAGTTCGGATACCTAATGTGACCCCAGCAGGTCACCCTGGCTCTTGCTAAGATGCTGTATTAGCACAGTCTGTACTCTAATAGAGCATTTTAGTCTTCATTGTATTACAACAGTAATGTTTGTTTGTGATCAGCTTGAGTAGGCCTTTCTGTCCTCTTCCTCAGTGCACAGAACAGAGGTGGGAAGTCAGACAATTTAGTGTGTTAGGAGGAAGTATAAAGAAGGACGGGTGTGTAGTGGTCCTTCCCCTGAGTTCTGTCAAGACTCTGCTACACTGGGGTTTGTGGACTCCCAAGGGTTATGTCTTTGTATTTAATAGCCTTCAGTAGATTTTTCTCTTTCAATTACTTCTCCCGGTCACTTTTCAATCTGTCATAAAATCATACCTGCCACAAAATCCTGCATTAAATTTGGCAATTTAGCTATGCACTGTCAGAGGAAATGCTTTCTTTTGTTTGTTTTCTCCTGCTGCTTCTGCCGTCAGTTATCATATTGGATTCAAAACCTATTCACCCTGTCCTTGCCACGGTAGTGGCAGTATGATATGATATGTCATATTCTGTCCTCAGCCATTCCTTTTCTAGCCAAGACTGTCCTAAGCTATTTAATCTTTCCACATATGAAAGCTGGTCCATACTTTCAATTATCCTTGTTAACAGCTTTGCATATTTTCTAATTTCACAGTAACCTTTATGAAATGGGCACAGGATAACACAGTGTAGCTTAAAGTACTTGTTGAGATACTGGCACACCACAGGGCCATACAGTGGAATAATGCATTCCCTTTCTTTCTTAAATAATTCTAAGTATTCAACATGCTTTTTTTTAGACTGATGCTTGGCATTGTGCCAAACATTCCTTTGGCCTATAAAAATATAATTTGTGAATGGTGCTAATAAGCTCAGAGCCCATCATTATAAATGTTGTTAGGACTGGGTTTTCTCCTTGTGCCTTATTTTTCATTTATCACTATTGAACTTTATCTGCTGGGGTTTTTTTTGCCCTGGAACCCAGTAGTATGGGGTCCTTCTGCAAGTCCTCAGTCTTTTTAGTATCCTTGGTAGCATCACAAAATGTAGCCTGCCAACTGTTCTCCTTTTTCCACGTAATTTAGAAATACATTGAATTGCTTAAACTTTAATTATCTTTTCCACTGTAAAAATCAACTATTTCTACCTATCCTTGTTTGGTCTGTCTTTTAACTGCTTAACCATGCAAGGACCTTCCCTTTAGATTATAACCTCTAAGAGCCTTTGAAAGGCATGTGGTAAAATCTCTTCTGAAGTTAAACTAAACTATTTTATCAGCTGGATTTTCTGTGTCCTCGGGGTTGTTGAGTACTTCATAAAACTAATGAATTTATGAAGAATTACTTCTGTTTACTGAAATGTTGTTGATTCTTTCCTAATGTGTTCATCTCTTGAGTCTGCATTACAGTTCTTGCCAATTTGACCATTAAAGACAGCAAGTTTCTTGGTCAGTGTGTTCCCCAGCTCTCTCCTGAAACTCCAGAAACTATAAACTCCAGTTATATAGTATCATGTTTCGTAAGAGAAATTGCATATCACAATAAAAAAATACCTATTTTATCCTTGGACACAGCTGAAAATTGTGCAGGAATACTTGTTTCTGAATTAGTGTTACTGCTCATTTTAGTGTAATATTCTGTAACCCATTTACTGACACTCCAGTCTGAAACAGATGCCCTGATGCTGCCTGTGAAGAATGATCTCATTAATGTGTTTGTCTGAACTCCTGAGAATCCTTGCAAAATCTGTCTAGTTTTTCTGGTATGGGTTTGTATTCTGTCAAGCCTCCTGTGCCTATGGAGTACACCATGAGCACTCCTGCCCCTTAGCTGCATCAGGCTTCTTGTTTCTCACCTGGTTGAAAAAAGCCTTTACAACCAGTGCAGAAAAGGCAGAAAACCACAACAAGAATTTTGTGTAAATCTCCGTCGGATCACTCACAGTCATCAGAGTCTTGTTTTGCTGCTGATGTGACATCTTTGCAAGTTCCCTGCATCAGCATTTGGTAGTCTCTGGTATGTAAATTATATTGGTTAGTGACTGTGAAAACCATCCTAGTATTCACACATCCCCAACTGGGCTGTTAAGCTGTCCCTTAACCTGCTAACTTGCCCTAAGTCAGACGGACTGTCTTTTGCTTCAGCATGACCACTGCACAGAACCAGGGGTTGATCCATTCTTGTCCGTCTCAAGATGCTCACTCTTTCTCACACATGCCCACATGCAAACTTGAACAGTTGTTGGGGTTTTTTTAAACTACGTTTATGCTTTTTACTCGCTGCAAGAGCTAGCTTGAAGTCTCTGACTCCAAACAGCTCTTTTATTATTGGTTTCTCCTGTTGGTCTACTTCCAGGCCTCCTGCCCATAAAGCAGGAGCTTCTTCAGCCAGCTGATGCAGACATGGGGGCTCATTCCCAGAGGGCCTATCACCTTCACTGCCTTACTTGCGGAGACAAGAAAGCAAAACAAAGTCGACCCAGTGTGCTGTAACCACAGACTGACTGATTGGGTTGCTTAGAAACAAACACCAAGGAGAAAAAGTTGTGACCTTTACTCTGCCTTATCTACATCCCCCTTGTCAAGGCAAATGCTGCTCAAGTTGATGGACTTTCTGTGTAATCATCTCAGTCCTTGAGAGCTAGTTTAGCTAATGACATTATTAATTAGCTAAAGGAGGCCATTTGACATTTTCATAAACATCAGCAGCAAGTTCCCAATAGAAATACGGCAGTAGCATAAGGAAGAATTGCTGTCATACCTGTCTACTAGGGAAAAAAAAAAGGAATGGAAGGCCAGATTTTGTAGTGTAAATCTTCTATTGCCTCTGAGTAACTCAAGTAGAAGTCAGTGTTAGAATTGGTTTCCTTGCAGTGTTCATCCTGCTTAGAGCAATCACCATCTGTAATCTTTCCAACTTCTTAGTTTGTAAACAATTTGGTTTTTAAGGTAAGCGGAAAGGTGAGAGGTGGCTTCCTTTTGGGGGAAATAAATTATCTCAGTGGAACACCATTTTATAAGTATTTGAAATTTGATTGGAGAATGATTCTAAGTGTGATTTAAAATCTTTTATAGTTAACATTGCAGTATGAACAGGAAGAATCTGGGTTTGGAAAGCTGGTTACTGAGCTATCAGCCTATCGTATGCTTATTTAGGGAGGACTCTAGATCCTCTCCACTTTAACCATCAAAGTGAGAAAGCTAGTTACAGCTCAGCTGTTTGACCTTATTTGAGAATAAGGTTAAAGCTCAGATATTTTGATACTGTGGAAAAGCAATCCTAGCAAACCAAAGCCAGGATCTCTTGTCCCAATGTCTGAAGAAGCCACAGCTAACTGTTCAGCATATACGCAGGACAGAACTAAAAAAGAATATAGCCTCAGTAAATGAGGAATTCTTAATTTTGGAGGTCACCCAATGTCCTCTGGCCAGATTTTCAGTTGTGTCACCAGTAACATCCATTTCACTTGCAACAATAAGAATGTTAATTGGTGATGTTTAATTATTTTTTTTGTAAAGAATTTTATTTAGCGATGTACATAGCTTATAATATAAAGAATTTCCTTTTAAACAAAATTTTGATTTATTAAAAAAGTCTTTCTGGAACGAATGAGAATTTACTTCAATCTCTTCAAATAAGAAGCTGCCTTTTTGTCACAAGCTCCTGAGAAATACAGCACAACAGAGAAAAAGATCAGAAGAATGCAGAAAGGAAGTTAATGAGGTAAGCAGAGGACTTCCAGTATGTCAGTGTGACCTAGCCCTTGCCTGCGGGATAGTCCTGCAAAAGCTCCTAGTCATTCTGTTGGATTCACGTGCAAAGGGTGACAGCAATAGGAAGCCCATCCCTGAGTGCCTGTGCCCACAACCACCCTTGACTTCTTGGCATCTCAGGCATCTGTGACTAAAGACACTTGATCTGAGAGCCACATGAGTTGTAAGGCACTTTGCCTGTGCTCCAGATGCCTTTTTCAGTGACTCCCACTCAATATTCATAGTTCTACTTGGAACCATACACAAGAGGATTGTGTTAAGATGCTCACATTAAAGCAAGAAAACATACATCCATAAAACAACTAGACTCTAAATTCCTCATTTCTCCCATCTACTGAAGCAAGTCATTAATGTCAACACCGAAGTAACATGACTGCCTAATCACAGCAGATGAAAGCTCCTTCGGTGAGGACAGCAGGCACCTCTTGCTCTTTACAAAGGTGCACACCAGTTCCTGAATGGTAAATGCAGCCTAACCGTTGTTAACAACAAAGATCAAGATCTCTTTTTGAAGAATGCAAACAGGACCTACTGACTCCTCAGTTTGAGAGAGTGGATTCAAACAGGAGTAATGGAGTTAAAGCAATGGATATGAGGATGCTGTACCACACACTGTTGGTCTGTTCACGGATCCAGGTTCCTCGCCTGGCATGCCCTGGGAATATTGCTTTGAGGGAACTCCTCTGAATGAAGACCAACCTGCTTGCGGAAAAGGGTAAAAACAATATGATGGTGATGAGAACCATCTCCTGGAACAGCAGCGCCATGCAGACAGGTTCAGTGGTGTCAGCACTGAATGTGAGCTCCTTTTACACCATACTTTGAGACTGGGACACTGATGAGTAGTGTTGGTACAGCTCTTGTCTTGCATTACTACTGCTCTTGTTAGCTCCCTGCAGCTGCTAATAATGTTCCCTTTGAAAAAAACATTTCAAATTATCCTTGTTAGATGCCAATGCGTATTCCAAGTCATGTTATTGCTAAGAGCATTGATGCTCAATGCTAAATTGATGCTAAATTGAAGCTAAAACTTCTTGATTGCTGAGTCTACCTGCATCAGAGTTAGCATCAACGCTAACTTAAGGTACTTACGCAAGAAAGCCTGACAGTAGCAGTTTCTATGTCTTCTCTATGCCTAAACAAAGGATACGATGCTTTTATGCTCACCTGGGGAGTTAGGACTCTTGTTTGGAATAATTTTTTCCATTAATTGGCTTTTATAACTTCTTCAGGGTGAGAAACAGCTTTCATGGTTAGTTAACTGAGCATAATCTGAACCTTATGTCTTGATTTTTGAATACTGAAAAGTCTTGCTATTTTGGAACACATACAGACACAAGGCATCATAAAAGCACAGTGTGTAGAACAGTTTTTAATACTGCTATTGGAGGGACAGACCTTTTTCTATGGTGACATTCAGGTTCATCAGAATGACATTACTATGCTGAACATTTGAGTGTTTTATATCAGGAGGAATGCTCAAAACAAGTTATGACAATTAGAAAGTGAAGAATTGCTCATATAAAAACCCCAAAACACCTCAGCCTGATCTGGAACAAGTATGAATCTAAAAGGCAGGCAGTAAGCTGGACACTGTGCAAGGCCCATCTTCTTGCCCCAGATGGTGGTAGAGAACTGAGAAGGCATCAAAACTGTGCCCCACCTCTCATGTCAAAATGCTGAACACAAAGACAGGTGAAACAGCATGGACAGGCTGCTTTTATGCAAAATGAGCATGTAACCTACTGCAGGATCCACACTGACTTATACTCAAATGAGATGTTTAATTAAAGCAGGCTTTGCTTTAATTACACATAATTGCCCTTTTGAACCAGGCAGGCAATTTCATAACTAGACTTCCATGCTAACCAAAAACTTTCAAAGCCACGTAAGTCAGTCTATTTCTGATCACAACTACTTCCTGATTTGTAAGCTGCATAAACAAAATGAGTAAAATCGGTTTTCTTCTACCAAGGGACAACCTGTATTGACAATTTAACTCACAGAACAATGGAGATACTGAATGACATAAATACGAAGGTGAAGTGCAAGATGTATACTAGGAATTTGTTCTTAAAGCTTTTGCTCTGACTTAAAAGCATTTTAAAATATTAACTAAGTAACACTACACACTGTGTATGCACATCAAAGTTTTAGTGGAAAAATCACATTACAGCAGTACAGTACAGCCACTGAACGATCATTTATATATGCATGCTCATATTCTAGCTGTGCAAACATTCAAACACTTAGCGACTTTTAATGTAAAAGGAAAAGGTACTATCACCCTGTGTCATCTGTGTATGGCATTTACAGTATAGATGGCACCTAATGCTGTACCTGCCAGTAGTGTCTCAGCCACAAGACTGAGCCAAGAGAGTTTCTGTTATCTCACGCACAAGCTGTTCATATTTTGAGAATTTGTTCCAGACATTTGGTTTCCTTTTTCCCTTGCAATTGCCTTGTTCTCTCTTCAATCCTCCCTTTTTCTCCAGCCGTCTCTCTCCAAATCCTATTCTCTCCAGACTCCTTGAAATCTTGTTTCAAGTTTCTAACTCCTGCAGTGGCGTAAGATCATTGACAATCATGATGTTACTTATCAAGAAAGGCATATTCCTAGGAAATGTCTAACTTGCCTAATTTACCTAATCCAAGGTAAAAGAAACTCCAGCTCATAGTGAAGATTTCACTTAATCCTGACTCTTTCTTTCATCAGAAAAGACAATTTCCAGATCATGATGAGCATAAAGCCAACAGGGTAAATTTCACCACTCTTGGACTGCATGATACCACCAAAGCGAGCACATATGATGCTCAGCTTCTACCTGGTTGCTTCATGGGCCAGAGGTCTTCTCTGCGTCTCATCTGGCCCTCTTGGCAGAGGATTTTCACATTCACCATTTTCAACATTCCTGCTTATCTCCCCTGTGCACAAATAATATCAGCAGATGTCCAACTTCATGAGTTTAAGTTTCCTTTCACCTCTCTCAGTCTAAGTAGTCACCAAAACATTTCTTATCTCTGTCCCATAGACACAGAAAGAAGATGGCCTGCTGATGCCCCCTTTATAAATTGTTTTCATTATGTTATTCTCAGCTCTGCTGAGTGTGGCAAATACACCCAGTTATCTGCAAACATCTACCACTATCTTTACTGAAGTCTTGTCAGAGCCTATTTTTCCTTTTCACACCTACCTCCAAATTTATTTCTGTGACAGCTTCAGAGAAACCCTGATGACCTCACAAACAGTGTGTAGGATGTAAGAAATTGGAGGCATTAGAAGAGGGACTACTCTCCATTTCTCTTTAAGGTCGTGGACTACTAACAGTCTTCTAGCCTATTATATTCCCTTACAATTCAGGTAACTTAAGGTAACCTTCAGTAGTCCCTTTGCTGAGGTATTTTCCCATTTAATGTCTGGGATGGATTGAAGTAGCTTAATCCAGTTGCGTAGATATAGTTATTTAATGATATTTGAGATATCAAATCTCTGGAAGTAGCAGAATATGACACAGGACCTATTGGAAACACATGCCTCTTTGAGTTGGCAGGTGGAGACATGCAGGATATCTGTGGGCTTTTTCGTGTCTGCATTTAGCTAACTGAATTGGTTGTGTAGTCACACTTTTCATGAACAGCACTGTTCAAGGCTGACAAGATTTCCAAGCTTAAAATTCTGAAAGGAACAATTTGCTCTTTGGTCACTGCTCGTGTGATGACTAAGACAATGTTTGATCTACAAGCTTTCATCATACGGAAGCCAGTCATCAGCTCTAACCGAATTTCTTTCTCCATCACCTCTTGCCTTTTAGCAATACTCTGGCCAAAGATGCACACCAAGAAAGTCCTGTATTTCTACCCATCCTGGCTCCCCCAAGTCTAGGGCCCCTCCTATTTCAACTGGCAGGAGATGGTTTCCCTCATAGCCTGAAGGACCATAAGCCAAATAATGCCTTAGGGCAGAGGAAAGAGAGTTTGATGCTAAAAAAAAGAACAAGGAGATCAATCAGAACAAGCCACTGGAGGACTGGTTTAGCAGTAATCCCACCCGGACTCCAGCAGGGAGACTGGCTTGCTTTTCTTAGGTATTTTCATGGTGTGATCACTCTTCTCATGGAAAATACCTTTCATTTACAGCAGATAAAGGATTACTGCAGCTCCTATGGAAAATGACTGAGGAGGATTCTCACACCATAGTCATAAAATTTGTTACGTATGGAGGCTTTCCTGATAAAATTCTGAATATCCCTCAGACAATATCCCTTCTTTCCACGGTGGTGCAACCTGATGAACATTTGTAGGGAGCATAATTTAATTCAAAATCTTCACTGACAGGCTCCTCCAGTATGGGTTTATGTGTTTACTTACCATCATCTTATTGCCCTGCACTTACTCAAGACCTTTCATGTGATGCTAGTCGTTCTAAAAAGAGTAGCTACTCTTCAATCTTGTTTGAATATAATGCTCTGTAATGCGGAATACGTCAGCAGATGTTTTAAAGAAACTGGAGGAGAAAGACAGATGCTGCACCTGGAAGCAATGCCCTGCATGGGAGGATGAGTAACGCTTGAGCTGCTTTTAGAGGAAGAATGACTGCTGGAAGGCAATGTGCTTGCACAGTCTGAGGGACAGACATTATCTGTCTCAAAAAATCACAGTAAGCTTGTCCTGGCAAGCAACTGGATTTTCAAATTATGAAATAGAAAGATTGGTTAAAGCTTTTATTAGTAGTAATAACTTTATTTTTCTTTTTATATAAAAACAAATGCCAGGTATAACAGTGAGACATTTCCCATCGGCAATCCAAGATTATGCTAACACAAAGTACACTTGACAGAATTACAACATATGACTGTTCAGAAACTAAAGCTCAGTATAGAAGTCAGCTGTGTGATTGGTAAGTAGGTCATCTGTGGGGAACAGATGTGCTCTCTCATCTGCATTGCTTTGCCAGCTTTGACCTATAATGCCCTAAATGTCCTACTCTGCATATCTAAAGTGAGTGGAGTGACCCAAAGGGATTATTCTCCATAGGTCTCCTTAACCTGGGATTCATTTCCCACCCTTTTTCCTGATGTGTGGGCTTCTAGTTCACGCAAGGCTGATTCATTCTTCCAGACCTGGAAAAGGGATGAAGGCAAGGGGATCTGGCTGATGATAATTTGAATATCATTTGGCTTTGCCGGTGGTATTGGCTTCTAGATAAAATACTTATTTTTTGAGGCTGACACTTTGTTTAACAGTTTATATTTTTCATAGAGTAATTAGTGCCAAGGATTGGCAGAAAGGTGCCTTTATTACAGAATGAAAAAACCCATGCTGCATTTGTTTAAAATACTAAACATCTTGTTCAGTTTTGCACATATGTAGTGACATAATTTAGGGTCTCAGAGCCAAACATAGCTAAAAATGTTATGATTCCTTCAGCTTTGTGGGACTCATTCTTTAGCCTTAATAGGCTCCACAAGTATTATTCTTGCATTTATATTTGTATTTTATTTATATGTATATGTTCAGGAGACAGGGAAAATGAGAGAAGGAAAGGAAAAGTTGTTTAGGGATACTCAGCATCCTCTCACCTCCTTTCTTTTTAACCTTAATTTGCTTACAGCATTAAGGCTAGCAAAAAATGCCTAGGCCTTTAAAAGAGATGTAACATTCTTCTTCAATATCTATAACAAGCAAGGGATGACCAGTGGTGGCCTTGGGCAATGCAGTTTAAAAAGAGTGGTTATTTCTAGTCTAGAGACACACAGCGCAGGCAGTTACACCTTCTCTCAGAAAAAAGAAGCTGAGCATGCAGTCTTTACAGGATCTCTCTAAAGCCCTTCTCAAGATCCACATTTGCCCTTTCCAAGCTTTAGCAGATAAAAGATGGCTAACTCTTAATGTACACACAAAACCAGGAGCCTGTAATTTCTTCTTTACTGCGAGCAAGACTGTTTATTGTCTTGCATCCAAGTTACAGATTTCTTACTTCACACGTTCTGCAAACCCTTCAGCTGAAGCAAGCAAGGAGGGAAATGTTTATTCCTGCACACATTAACCCAAAGGGGATAACCAGAAATTACTGAAACTTCTAAAAAGCCCCAAACCAAATACATATCTGCATCTTGAGCAGGAAACTACAGCTACCTTCAAACACAATGTATTCAGAAATGCATCCAATAAACCACTCTTGCTCCCCTAAATACAGGGTCTGGTAATCAGCAAGATAGACATGACTAAAATCAACTATCTGCTTGCAAGTCTTCTTTATCGCATTCCTACAATTGTTTAAATTGTAGGAATGCAAGTTAAATGTTTTAATTGCAGCACAAGGAAGCGTGTGGAGCATTGACAAAGCATAGCCGGAACCTTAATGTATTTATTAAAGTGTATAAATTAATTAGCGTGCTTCAAACACTTACTGGACAGTAATAGCTCTCTGAGTTCTCTAACTAAAGGAAAGCAACTGCATTCATAGGTTTGTAAGCATCCCTGTGTATACCACACATCAACAAAACCAGATTTTATATACCAAAGTGCAGTGTGACAGTATAATATGGCCATCTGCTACCAGCTCAAATACCTCTTTGCATTCTTATTAGTACAGAGGTTTCAGCTCTTAGACATAAGTCTCGATTGTTTTTCACTCTAATTGGAGGTATATAACCTAAAGCATAATAGGAATATTGCATTTTAAAAAAAACCCAGAACTTTCTGCCCAATTGACAACTCCAAATGACAACAAATGTGCAAGGCATCCAGTATGAGGTCTGGCTCTGCTGTTGATACTTAGTTTTCCAGAAATGGGAAAAAAAGTCATGGGTCTGATTATAGGACAAGCTTTATACAAAATGAGTTTAAATAGTATGAGATCACTTCGGCTCTCCCCTTTATTGGCTGGTGGCCTTACTGTCAACAGAGGAGCTGAAAGACACGAACTCACTTAAGCACCAAGAAATCTTACCTCTACCTGCACCTGGACATCATCAAGTTTGTTTCCAGCAAATGAAGATTTTCTGGTCTGTCCTCTCCTGTGGCCAAACTTGCACTTGTTCCTCAGGACTTGCTCATCATCTTCAATGGGTCTCCGCACATATTTGAAACGATCTTTAAGTGCCCGTTTCCATAGCAACTGCATGGGGGAAAAATATCTGTCATTACCTACAGCAGGTCACTTTACTGTATCTAACTCCACAGAAAAGTGTTTGCCATTAAGCAGAAAAAAACTCATAGGGTGGCATCAGCATATTGCTGGCTTCAGGACAGAAGGAAACACAAGCACCTGTGGTACATGACTCTCTGGCAATTATACAGGCCAGTCTTTGCGAACGAAGATCTGGGAAAGGTCTTTTTACCTTTCAAGCCTGCGCAATGGATTTTTTAGGTGAG
>JAWWLV010000121.1:59757878-59785295 GCA_035041135.1 Platyrinchus mystaceus | reverse complement strand
TCCTCAGGACGTAGGTTTGTTTAGAGTGACCTTCTCTTAGATGGATGGCCTTAGGGGCTGACGAACTCCATCTGCCCAGGGGACCCTGAAGCAGGAACGGGATTCGAACCTGTGGCCTTGGCGCTGAGAGACCAGCATCTTAACTGCTAGGCCACCAGGGGTCCCCTCTCTGGCAACTAATAGCTGGGCTAATGGCACTGCTGTGACTTGCTATGGATAACAGTTATTGAACCTTAGGGTTTAGATATCTCCTATATAACCAGGGCTGTCAGTGAAACTGAAGTGTGCTTTCCTTTTCTCAGGTCTTACTTTGGGATGCTCCATTCATGACATCAGGTCATGCAACTACACAGTGAAGCAGATCAGCTCACAGGTGCCAAAGAAATTGTGCTGTGGGTTTTTTGGGTTTGGGGTTTTTGGTGTTTTGGTTTGGGTTTTTTTTTTAATTTAGTGCATTATTTTTCCTCTGGCAGCATCTAACTTGTTTCACAGTTGTATGATGACTGTATCTAGTAGAAGGGAGAGGGAAAGACCTTTTGCTGGGAGCCTACAGGTATACTGGATCAGCTACATTTTTAAATTGAACTCAAAAGCTGCTGAATTAAGAGGATCGTTTAAGTAGGTCCTACTGTTTGTACAAGGTATGTAAATTGCAACTTAAAGGCATTTCTGCAGTGCAAGCAGATGCAGTCCCTGCTTAATGGAGCCATTCATGACTCCTTGACAATCAAAGGCAGAGTTTATGTGGTCCCACAGCTTCTGTCACACTTGAGTCTTTCTTTACTCAGGTATTGAAAAGTCATTTCTGAAAATTGGATGGACAGCAACTTCCTTGTGCATCCCTATGGACTGATGGCTGTTTCCATGCAGCACCCAGCTGGATGTCCCACGGCAGGACATAGACATGCTAACTACTGGCACGTGGGGAACAAATTACTAAGCAAAGGCTGTTAAACACATCTGCAGGCAAAACCTGCAGTTTTGAATAGTTTTGTCAATCCTCAAAAGCAAGTGCTTATTCCAGTTATTGAGGGGTATTCAACAGTCAGAGGGAACAAAAATTGGTCAGAAAAGTGACTGTAAGTGACAGAATGTGGCAAGAGAGATTCAAATAGCTGTTACCTCATTTTCTAAAATTTACTCCAATACTATACTCACATGAGACTATATTCAAGCCTGTACTCACTGACATGCTAAAACAAAATATAAACAGAAGTATGATTACCCTAAATTTCTTACCAAAATCATGTCATTTATTAGTCAAGGTCACATGATTTGAAAGGTTAACTTTGGTGTAAACCTTAATTCAGTAGAGGTAGACCAAGTAGTATGGTATCTTTCTTTGCAGTGAGTCTGACATGCCTGCCCTTTTCACTCATAGGATACAGATGACAGGGTCTCTTAAGAGGTGGTGGTGAAATGCAAGTGTGACCTTGCATTTCTCCTGCTGGAACTACTGTTACCACCTCCCTAGGGTACTATCTGATTTACAGGCCCTCAATCCCAAAAGCAAGACCTCTATTAATGGTGGAAGAGTTATAAGAATATAATCCCTGTGGTATCTACTTCAGCTGTTCTTGAGCAGACCTGGGCCAGCCAGGGCAGGTATGCCCTTCCTAGGGACACATGCACCCCTACTGAAGTATCCTCTCAATGCCAGTCACACTTGAACATCCAAGAACCAGAAAAAAACCCAAACCCATCTGCATTTCTAGTGTGTAGACTTCAGACTTAGGATTCTGCTGGAACAGGAGTCATGTCATGACCATCCCAAACATAATGATTAGAAATAGAGTATAACACCCAGTCTTCTTAAAGCCTCAGTATCAGTATTACACATCAGCACCATTTTCAAAAGCAGTAGGGTGACTACATGCCTTGAAAATCCCCCTTGTTGTCCACCTCAACCGTTAAGGTTCCTAAATACATTTACAGTTCTGGCCCTATGCATTTTGATGCAAATACCCCATCATTACACGCCTAGCAAAATTTATTTGGAAACTTGCTATTTTAAAGCTGTTAAGAAAGAAGAAACAAAAACTTTAGCCTAATGCTTTTCTGAAGTGTTCAACAGATGTTATAATATTTTAAAACATGATCATCACAGAATATATTAGCAGCTGACAGTTTAAACATCCTGTTAGTTGAGCTCTGCACAGTTTCTTTCTTTTGAAAATTTTACTTGGCTAAAAGACATTTTTGCTTATTATTTCACAGAAAGAATATGCTGACACCTATACAAGGCTTTAAATATCCCTCAAAGTTCAAAACATTCAGCTGTTTCATCCTCCAGTTGCCCAATAAATTAAAAGTTTTAACTAAATCTATTTCTGTAATAGAATTCTCATAAACTTAGCCAAGTCCCTTCTCATGTACCTATTTTGAGACTGCAAGCACATACATTTATGTAGTTTCCCTAGTGGGTAATGAATCTTCTAAAAAGGATGCTTTCCCTACCATTTTCAAACCAATAACTTTTTTTCTATTTATTTCCCCTCCTTCACACCCCTCCAAAAAAAAAAAATCCCAGGAAGGTTTACCATGCTTGTAAGGGAGCAGAAGGATTAGTCTGTGTCTGACATTGGAGGGAAAGGATTACATGCAGATTAAAAACAGTAATTTCCTAGCAAATAATCATTTTGTGTGCAGCAGTTACATAAATCAGGTATGTCAGCACTGAGATGCTGGTTTTCACCAGCACCCTGGCACTGCTCGGCAGCCACGAGCTCAAGGGAGCCGCTGATGCAAAGCCCACTGGCAAGTGGTACAAATGAGAGAGCCCTCTCTTTTCCTTTCTCATGTCATGGTTTTCTTGAAACCATATAATTTTCAACATGCTGAAATTAAATGAGGGAAGTAATTCCTTCCAAATTGTTGGGTTTAAGCCTTGTAAGAGTGACCAATATAGATGGAATAGAATACAGGTAGAATATCTTGCAAGTTGTCAAGAAACAGTGTCATACCAATTTTCTTTTGACTGCTGTGCCTATGATGTTGGCTTTTCCTATACAAAATATTCATCTGTAACTTACAAATGTTGCATTGGTTACAATATACATTAGAAATCTAATAACCTATTTCATGATTAAATTAAGATTTTTTTTTTTTAAATGTTGTATGTTAGTTTAGGATTGCATTATTCTGTAAGTGGAAGGAAACATCACAGGAAAAGTTCCTTGGGTAATCACTTAAAAATACTTTTTACCAAACACTAGTCTTGGAATTATTTTCATTCCAAGTACTCTATAGACCTCTTAAGTGAGTTTTGTCATTAATATAAAATGATTATTTTTAATATTATTTAGAATTTCAGGTAATTCTTTCTTAATCCCTGCTTCTACAGTGACCTCATAAATAACATTCTTTTTAAATTCATGGAACTTGAGCAGCTTATTCGTGACTTCATTTGTAAATTAATTCATTTAGGATCATTAATTGTTGTCCTCACTATATTGCATTGAATAGCCTTCAAAAAAGGGCTGATGGCACAGAAGCATATTTTTTTTCCATACTGCAAAATTAAATGGGAAACTTTTTAACCAAGAAAATAGAATTATGGATAATCTACTAATAAATCCTGAAACAACAAACCTTTAATGGCCTCTCATTGCAACGCTATGAGATTGAAAATATTAGACTATGTTTCTACAGAACACACACATTGTTTAAATTATTTGTTTAAAATAATTTGAAGTTGTAAATAGGAAGCATCCAGTATTTGGGGAAAAGAACCCAAACAAGCAAACCTCACAAAGAAACAGAAAAAATGGAATGTTCAAAGTTTTGCAAGTAATCGTTTTCCTGTCATGAAAATACTCCTGTGAATTTAGGTGCTCTTAGGTTTGGTTTTTTTTGGTTTTGATCCTCTATGTTTTTCAGCATATCTTTCCCCTTTTCAGTTGTTCAAGTAATTTAATTTTAACAAAAATGTTGCAACAAAAGTGCTGACATTTACAGTTCAGAGTTTCTCCATCCATGTACATCAAGAACATCAAGTTATATATTCATTTTCTGCTCTTGGACAGAAGATTGTGGAATGTCAAGACCTTTCATGTGATGAGCTTTCCCTTTTCTCCTCCAGGAAGCCCCACCGCTTGCCCCTGCCCACCCACACCATGCACACAGGCCAGGGAAGAGCCCAGAACAGTTTGTGCTGCATCCTTCCAGCAGCCAAGACACATCCAATTCTGGTGAAGGGCTCAAAACTGCAAGACTCACAAGTTAAAATTAAAATCACACCACTAACAGACCTTCTTAGGACATCTCCTTAAGAACTACTGCAGCCTTCTGCAGAGCCCAGCAGATGCTGTGGCTGCTCCTCCACCCCAAAGGGTATGAAAACCTTTTAAGCATAAATTTAGAGTTAAACTGGATCTAAGAACTGAGACATGGCACAGCAATAAATGGAGAGCAGTAAATTAATGTCATTAACGGTACAGTGGGATAGAGCATTTTGCATGGCAGAAAGGAAAATACTCAACTGCATAAGTGAGCTCCAGCACACCAGAGGGAATGCAAAACTTGGTAAGCCAAACTGTGCTGAGCCCTTTTGGTTTTTAAAATGCATACAACAATTAATTTTTCCTGCAACTTTATCAAGAAATTGAAAGTCCAAATAATGTAAACAGGCTTGTTGGTATTCTAAATAAACCTGAATAACTTTATTAATCTACCAGTGCTGAAAATCACTGTTTTCAGAGGCTGGCCCAGCTAAATTGCCATGTTTGGTGTGTCCCATCCTCCAGCCTTACAACACAATGAAAGGAGCGAGTTATCTGTCAGACAAAGACAGCTGGGCACAGCTGGTCACCCAAGGCTCACCTGGAGTCCACAGAGAAACAAGAACTTACATAGTGCTATACAACAAAACCATATTACATGAGCAGCATCTCCAGAAGTTTAAATATAAATGTTATTTAATAAGGAATTTAACTAGGATTTTTGCTTAAAATACTGCTCTACACCAGTTTTCCTTTTCTCGTTTTACCTATCAGTCCCCAAACAGACCTTTCTGCTTTACCTCTGAATTTTATTGATGATAGATTTCTTAAATACTTTCAATCTACTATTCAAAAAATTGTAAAAATGACAAGTTTAAGGTATACAAAGCCTCTCAGTAATTAATATTTTACATCTTACATTTTAATACTATTATCAGGAACAGCAAGCAGCAATTATAGTCCCTTGCTAGCCAGAGGCAATTTTAAAAGAAAAGCCTACAAAAATTTCGGTTTTTTGAGCTGCTGAAGATCCTTTCTGAGAAAAAAAAAAAAAAGAAGGAATGGCAGTTGCCAGGGTTTTTTGCTGTTCATTTGTTTCTTAAAGGTATATTAATTCAATTTTATTGCAAGTCTTGTGATAAGTAGCTGTACATATGGTGCAGGGTTTGTTTTAAGCCATTACTGTTGTAACACACAACTATCTCAGATCAAGAAAAAATAAGTATTTATAGCCTTTATGATCATGAAGGAAGAACATAATGTCTAACACTAAGGCCAATAAAAATAGTAATTCATTCTCACACCCTCCTCCAAACTTAAGTATACAAGCATACACCTTTAGTGCATTTTTTCCTGTCTCAACCCAGGCAGTGGAGAGGGGATGGCTCAGAAAGTGTTAGACTAGCAATATTGCAAACTGCTAATTCCAACTTCCTTGCTTACTTGTGCTGGTTATTGCCAGACATGCTTTCTAGTAAGCATGAGGGAAAGATCAAAAAATAAAGCACAACTTCTCTGAAGTTTCTGTGCCATCACATAATTTCTGCCAGCACCAATTCTGCAATCAACCTGGAAAGTAAGGAACCATTTCCTAAAGAATAGAGTTATAAGTAGTTTCACCCAGTCTATGGCCCTGCTGCAATGAAAGGCCTTTGAAAACCTAGCTTAAGAACTCTATTTAAAAACAATTTTTAGAAGTTAAAGGCTGTAAAATTGTTTTCAGACCTGGCCTGAATATCGTTCCAGCTCCCCCACATAAAGGGAGCCAGATAAGCCATAGCATTACTCGAGGACCAACACTGGGGTATTCAGAGTAACCTGATTAAAAAAGAATAGACTATTGCTATCTGATCCTTTTGTTCCCTCTCTCCTCTTTGAGATGTGCTTCTTTTCTTTAGTCCCTTCCCTTCTGCAATGCCTGGGCTCAGGGGAGAATTAGAAAGCCATCGCTTAAACCTGAGCTTTTTTTTGTTTTGTTTTCAAAATTATTTTGCTTTCTACAGTAATGGCACATGAGATATATATTTATACATGTTTAAAGCTAACAGTCCCCACTGAGGCTCACAAGTTTTTACAAGGTGCTATAAAAGTATCACATGGCAAATCAACGATGTGAAGTCAAAAGGTGACCACTGTCCTCAGAGACCACAGATATATATATATTCTGGGTAACAAGATTGAAAAAAATGTAGTTCAAATTTAAGTTATCTCCTTCCACTGCTTTCAGTTATGTCCCCACTGAGATTACAAAAAGTGTTGTTAGATAATATTTTTTTTAAATTATGCCTAGATTCCAGACATACTTAAATCACTGGTATTAATGAATGTTGTAGTTCGATATCTAACACATAAATGATCATAAGGCATTGCAAGAGCATCAGTCAGATGTCAGTCCTCATACAGACAATTTTCTAAAGAGTTGGCTTTTTTGTTTTTTTTAAAAACAAAAATAAGTCACATTTAAATTTGTCTTTTGGCATAACAAGTCCAGAAAGAAAACATACCCAACAACCAACCAGGGACTTCGTGTACAGGTCTGCATGATTTCACAGCGGTTTTGAGGTATGGCGATAGCTGGACTAATCTTTAATTAATATAATGAAATAAGAATGTGATTTGCCAAAAGCAGCCAAGTGAAGCTTACAGCTCTGAATAAAGCCAGTATATAAGAATTTCATATTGATTTCTTCTGAACTAGGTTATTTTGCTGTGATTGATTATGTGGGGAAAAACCCACAATACTTACAAAGCCATTCCCATCTTCATCAAGGAATGGGTATGCCTGCAGCAGAGCATTGACAACAATGTTATATTGCTGACTGTTCGGATACCTGTGCAATCAAGATGGAGACATAAAAGAAATAGTTGTTATTCTAGATAATATTAAACACTAGAGTTTATACTGATCTACATTACACTGACTATTTCTCAGGCAATCAATTCCTCTTCAAAGAACAAAGGGCACAGCTTTAACGCTTGCATGAAATCTTCCTGTTGGCTTCAACAGATTTCAGACCCTTAGCCTCCTCTATTTAAACAAGTATATTAGAAAGAACTGCTTTACATCCATTTGAAAATTTACCTCTGCACCCAATAGGTAATGGCCCCAAATAAATCTAATGGTGTTTACTCACAGTGATCCTTCTAGGTATTTTGTCATGTCTGCTTGTAAAAATTCAATAATCCTTATTCTCATACTGTGATCAGGGCATTTTTTTTCTGCTAATATACACTTGACATCATAAGGAAAGTCTGGCAAAGCATAAGAACTTGTCCACTGCAACATCTTGTGTCTTGCAAAAAATGATTTCAGATTTTTTCTGTAAAAGAAAAGATTATATCATCACAATCACATCCTTCTTTTATAGAAGTGAAGGCAGGATAGGAAGAAAAACACGAGTGAAAACTCAACACAAGTTGAGGAAAGCCATAGCTATAGAAATTCAAGGCTTGCTGTCCTTGTTTTTGCATGAAGAATACCTACAAAAGCAGCAATCAATACACACAGAGTTAAACTAGATGTCAAATGTGAAACGTTATAACCAGCAGACATTAGAAGGTGGTTTCTAACTGAAAGCGGAAGACAGAACAGAAGTCTGGAGACTTGTACTGTTGCAAAATAACTTTATCTGTCTTCATTTCTAATGTGCTCCCTACCAGTTCTGCTAACTAGAACTAGAGTAAGACAAACAGCTTAATTGAATAAAATACTGAAGTATAAAATCCTGGTATCACTGCAGTTTATGTTTGCTTTAATTTAAAGTACAGACAGTAAATTGAAAACAACTAGCAGACTTTAAAATAATTTCTAAAATAAAATGCTATCATTAGACATGACATATGTAGATGCTTAAATGGTATAAATATATAGATATAGATATCTAAATTAATACTTTTCAGTCTCTTTATTTTCACTGAGGAGACATAAACACCAACATATGACAGAACAACCAGAACATCTAAATCAGATTGGATGATCCCCCTCATGTATTTCTTTCCATATATATAGAGTATAGATTTCAAGAATTCCCCACTTGAGGGATGAAGATAAAAGTTCCCACACAAAGACTTGAGGCTGGATGAGGCATGTTCCAGTGTCCCTCCCAAACCGCACTACATTTTGAGTCTATGAAAGTTACAGAAGGAAATACTGTTAGACTTCAGTCCAGTCTCTATGGTAGACTATAAACAAGAGCTAGGTATACAAACAAGACCTGTGAAGAGTTCTAGCACAGTCTTAATTGGGAGGTTTTTCTATCCAGTCTATCCCAGATAGGGATGCAAAAAAATAAATAACCGACTGCATGTGAGCCAATGTCTTTAGGTTGGCAAAATCAAGTGCAATACCAGTGGATGAGCATTTGAAATACCTTAGTTGACACTGCTTTGAAAGACTATTATATACCTGCACAGCACCTCATTTGAGTCACTGTAGACAGTTACAGCCTCAATACCTTCTTGAGTAGATTAGCCTGTAAGTCTCAACCTTGCTGACCTGTTTATGCTGCCACACCATCTTGGCATCTTTTAACGTAGCTTGCAGGCTATCAAAAACTCTATAGCCATGATATAACTGCACCAACCCCAGTACTACCACAAATGGCAATATATTGCTGAGAAAAAAAAAATATATCATTTGGGTATCATCTGATCTTAACAGTAGTAGCAGTACTCGCAGCACTACCATTTCCCCATAAGTAAAAGAGGTACAAAATGGTCAGGGCTGATGTCTTTCTAAGCTCATCAGATTTCATGGGACATAAATGGTTAACAGTAGATGCAAAGGGCAGTGAACTTCTGTTAGTACTTTGCAGTCTCAAAAGAAGGAAGAGTTGTTCAAGAAGTGACAACATATCCACATAAAAACATTCATGTCCTTTTTTGGTGACAAATTAATACACAAATGGAAAATTAAAACCCAACTCAGATTCTGGAATCACTTGGAAACCCCTCCTATGCAAATAAAGTGCAGATGTTCAATGTAGCATTAGTGAGCTGCTCCGCAGCCTGTAAGTCTGCATCCTGGTTTTTTGCCAGTTTTACTGATGAAAGTGACATACCAGACTGGCTATTTTCAACATGCTATCATTTAAACTAGCTCAAAAAATGGACAGAAGTTTAAAACTTACAGTACTTTGTATCTTAGCAGCACTGAAATTCCTTTTGATGGTAACACCAGTGAAGCTGAAAAGCCACTTCAAAAAGTGGCAAGGTTTAGCAGGTTCAATTCAGGCAAACTCAATTATACTCAGTTACCTGAGAAAATAAAATTTTCTTGCAGTTGTGATGGCTAATAGCCAGGGAGACATGGTAAGTCTCCCCTCTACTAGTCCCCATAATAACAAAAATACTCCACATTTCATTTATCTTCGGCCTCACTCAACACAAAATATATCCTTGTTCAAGATTAAATATTTTACTAGCTCTTGCTGGACTCATCACTGTTGGGCAGGCATATTAAACATGTGCAGTAATATTTTACAATGAAATACAAGCTTGTTTGAAACGAGACACAATTCCACATAAACTTTATCCTCAGAAATGCTCACATGCAAACTTGTTTAATTAAAAGAACAGTTCAGTTCAGCTGTAAAGCTGTTCACCCCAGTCAAGGAAGGCCTTGGCTATATGCATAAATCCCAGTGCATGTACGGATTTAGGAATAAACACATATAGCCCATTTCTAGCCCGTTTCTAGCCATCCCTCTCTGGTCTCCTGGCTAACCTGAGACAGAAATTAGATCAAAATCTTAAAACGCAAGCTACTACATCTTTTCCTCCCTGTCAGTTCTTGAGACTTTTGATTCTACAGCTAAATTAATCCAATGGCTAGCTCTGGCAAAAGTTCAGTCTCCCTCTTTCTCCACTGTCACATGTCTGACTTACTTACTCCCCTTTCTTACTGGTACTGGGAAACCTCTAATCCTGCAGCAAGTTACAAGGAGCTAAAGTGACAAAATCTTTTTGATTTAGTTTTTTTACAGTTTAGGTCCCCAAAATGGCTTCCCACGAGGTGAGAAAAGTACCAGTTCAGATGAAAGAAGCTGGTCTCTTTATGCTTTGCTGCAATATGGAACTGCATCCTAAGAAGGATCTCCTCAGCAAGGAAACAACTAGTCACAGAGCTTTTGACCACTCAGCTTTTGTAGATGACCACTTTACTGTACTAAGTCACAGCCCTGTATTACACAGCTATTTCTTTCTTTGGCTCCATTGTAACCTTACACTGCTCATGCACAGCATGTTTACTGAGACATGAAGCTATAAAAAAGCATCATTTGGGGACAAGCCATTATTCTTCAGATGGGAAAAAAACCCCACAACACACCAACTAACTAAAGAAAAAAAGCAATCACCAAAAACCCCAACTAACAACCCCCAAATCCCCATCTATTTACATTATATAATCCCTGGCATCCCTAATACCAGGGAATACCTTGTTTTAGTGCCAAAAAGGCAGAGTTACCCACTTGCAGTGTCACTCAGACCTTTCGGTGAAGGTTTTAACTTCACTGAAGAGTGGTGACTAAACACAGCATCATGGTCTCAAAGTTCATTGTCCTGTGCAATATCACACAGAGCTACCTGAATTAGCTCTAACAAGTCAGTAAGAATAATCTTGGCATCAATATAGACAGCTCAATCAAGATAGCCGTGCAAAGTGCTGTAGAGACCTAGAAACAAGATCAAATACTAGATCATAATAAGACTTTGTTATTTTTAAGCTTCTTGAGCATACTGGTAAGAAGGATCAGCTTCCTGCATCTATTTAGTTTATTTAGGAAAAAAATGTGATTTAAAGGTCAACTGAGCACACACATAAACAGATTGTGTGCCACAAGTTTTTCTTGTTGTCTGCTGAAGTCCATGAGTCTACAGCACCCATTGCTGCGTCTTGTATCAGCTGAGATCCCAGTTAGTCAGAGTGCACGGCCGTTGAGCAGAAATTTGCTGTCATCAGTGGGTTCACATTTTCAGTACATTCACATAAAACTCAGCACATGGGTGGAGTCTCAATAGATTCCCATTTTTCACAGATGAAGGTCTAACCTTTCTCATGTCTACATCACACATCAGCAAGACTCCAATCTGAAGATTTGTAAGCTGGAAAAAAATCCATGTCTACAAAGTCAAAGACGAAACAGAGGAGAAAACATGGAACTGGCAGATGTGAAGGAAAGTCTGCAGCTGTGGAAAATATTCCATTTCCCTAACTGCACATGTATAATATGTTTTCAACTTTATGACAATATTTGAGATTGTAAAGGCTATTTCTATCAAAAGGAAGAAATTATGACAGAAGATGAAATATCAAAAGAAACATTTTTCCCTTTCAATAGTTGATAAAAAAAGGCTCTCCTTTTCTATTCACAGTTATGAAATATGTGCCTGAGAGATCCTCATGCCATTATCCTCAGGTGCTTCACTGTCATTTCCAACTTTTGAACACAAATGCAGAGTTTCCCAGTTATTCTCTAAAGCCTGGGATTTGCAGTCCGCCTCGTGCTCGATGATCACTTTTATTTTTCAGTTCCCACTATACATAAGGGCAGGCATCCTTTAGACTGAACAAGAAGTTACCTGCAGCAGTGTTGACTTCAGCAAGGCCAAGATGTGGGAGCTAACGGACACCAAAGCTGCCCATTTCCCAGAGCAGCTCCCACTTCAGCTTTTCCTGCAGTATCCTTGCTACAGAAATCATCACATTCAATATGAGCACAAAGTTACAGACAAAATTAATTCACTTCCAAAAAAGTTTGAGAGGTGCAGACACAACCTTCTTCTAGAAGGAGTCCAGGTTTTTTGACAGTTCCCATTCTGAGGAGCTGCATAACATAAGGAAAAGCTCTGCACTTCTGCCTCATGCGAGGGCAACAGCTGTGGGTTACAGACAGGGGAAGAAAAAACGCTCCCTGGGGAATCTGACTGACAGAATTGCCAGTAAGTCGGGCCATTTAAAAAAACCCCTGAGTTTATTCATGTTCACCTGTGTAAGATGTGCTATACTGCATCCAAAGAATTTTATGGGTTTGGGGTTTTTTTGTTGTTATTGCTTTATGACTTTGCTAGACCTTAACAAGGTAATGTAGTTCATGCCTCTCTCATTTGAAAGACTTGGCTCCTTTCTGGTTTGGAATAAAGGAGATTTAGCAATTTTTTTTTTTCCTGCAAACTTCTGTGGAAGACTCACAGCACTATGTCAATAAATTCAGCTCTGTTGACCTGAAGTCCTCCAAAACCATGAGTCCAGTTCTCTGGACTTCCAAAACACCGAGGCAACAAGCACAGAGAATTTATTATTATGACTCTTCTAGGTCCTTTAAATTTTAAGTTAGTATTCTTAAACATCCTGCTGCAACGACAGAGACATGAAATGCTGACTTAAAGAAAAAGTGGCAAAAATTCTTGCATTCACATAAATTGAAAATGTAAATTAAAAGAATCTCCCCCAAACCCTACACAAATCAAACCCACAGATAGAACAGTTTTGGTGAAGATGGAATAACAATTGAACTGAAATTATCAGAAATCATAATAATGAAATTATTTTTCTGTTATGATATGGCATTCACCAGGCGAATCTACTATTGAAACAATAAATAGCTTCAGAAGTATTGAGACAAATTCATAGCAGAAAGATTCAACCAATCAATCACTGTTAAAATTAATGGGCTAGATGCAATTTATGATTTTGGAATCCCCAAAGATATAATCCAGTGAAGCATCTGATGTCTGAAAATAGACAGGCAGTACTTCTTTTCTTCTATTATTGACCATTATCAAAGACTTAACATGTTGGGGTTTTTTAATGTCTGCTTCTCATGTCCTTATGAGCTAACTGAAAAAACAATCATCACTTTTTTTACTAGACATCACGTTATTTACTAGAAATAATTCTGATGATACACAAAATGAGGTCTTTGCATGGAAACTAAGAAACTCTTAAGCTATACATCAAAAAGCACAGTTCTGCTGAGTTTTCATTGTAGGACTATAGTGTGTATATGTATGCATATAAAAGTAATATTTGTTCTCTTGTATAAATAGAGCAAAATCATCCAAAGTAGTTGACTAAGTGACAATTTTTCAAGCTAGCTGCTCTTCCTCTCTTATCCTTTTAAAATTTTCTTTTCTTCTTAAAGCACAAGCATAAGTGTGTTTCTGATAAAACACATCAAACAGACCAACAATACTTATGTATGGGTAATGGAGAAGCAAAGGAAGGAGCTCTGTAAAGATCATTAGCAGAACGACGTATCAAAACTAAAAGACACTTCAGATGCAGCTACCCAGCAGTCAGGGCAATTGCCTGTAGCCTGACTGAAATAGATGAGAGGCTGCCCTAGTTAAGGAGAATTCCTCCACTGAGGAAATGAATGACCCTTGCAGGGTCATCTTGAAGATGGATGCCAAATTTGTTTTCAGATGAATCTTCCAATTCATTGTCCTTGCTACCAGCTTAAATGTATGCAGGCACCAGCACCAATATTCTGTCACTGCTGGCAATAGATTTATTGGCATATGAGCACTTAGCAGGCCCAGATTCAGTTGAGCACTGACCACATATTCCAAATTCACAGCAAAGTTCAAACCTGTCAAGGCTGGCTGGAAGATCTGTTATCCCGCTTGTGCTCTGAGAAAATTACTCCAAGGCGTTCAGTCAGTAAATCTGTTACACAGCACTCAAGAGTTACAGAACATGTTTTTACAGAAGAAATAAATGTACAAATAAACATGTACCAGGACATCACTCTTGAAGGAAAACAGCTGGGCCATCGTATTGGAAACAGTAAAAAAGAGATACATTAGGGACGTCATTTGCTAAGCAAACATGTTGAGGAAAGGCAGACAACATATAAACCAACCAATAAAAGGTTGCTTTTTCACAGCAGTATCAGGTATTTACAAGTGCTGCAAGCCTCTGTCTTAGCAACAAGATAAACACCAGGCTTCCAGAAGCCATAAAACTGCTAGTACTCCAATACAGAAAAGCAGGAATATGGGAAATGTATTTATTGAATTGTCCTCTGTAGCTATCTTACTGTCTTCACAGACAAATGCTGTTTCAAGACTAATCTTCTTGGTAGGTTAACAAAAACTGTTTTTACTTCTGTCATTTCTAGCAAAAAGTTATTTCACCAGAGTAGCTTGCAAACCTCATCTGGTTATATGTATGCACAATTTCAGTACAAGAAAAATAAAATTATACAATTGCTTCATCCACTTACTCTTTATTTTTATGTTTAAACAATCTTCTTTGATATTTTGGTATGATTTAGTAATATAGAAGAGTGTATTTAACACAGTTGTTAGGACTATGTACACAGGAAACATAGAGAAACTTTGAGCCAATTCACAGCGTTAATAATCCATAAAAGCACCCATGAATTCACTTCAAGCAAAACCATGCAGATATTGAAGCTGTAGTTCCATGGATCTTTTAGGAAAACAGAAACAAAACCAAAACCAAACAAAAAAAACCCCCAACACCACATAAAAATAATAATAATTTAAAAAAACCCCACACACAAAAACTCCAAAACAAAACAAAACCAAACAACCAACAACAAACAAACAAACACACCAAAAAGCCAACCCACAAATTTTAAGTTCTTCTTTTTCAGATTGGATGAAATTAATGAGGAGACAGAGGCTATAAGCATAATCCTGGCCAAATATTAATAATTTAAACTGTACATTGAAACCAATCCCATCACATTAAACCAACCCCTGGCTGAACAGACCCTAGAAGTGCTTATATTAACTGCTCTACAGTGGATGATGTGGAAACCCCCACTAAGTAAAAGTGGAAATCATCCTTGTTCTTAGCTGCTCTTCCAAATCTGGCCTAGCTGATGAGAAATGTGTCCTGTCCCTATCCTCCCTACTCAGAATAAGACAGTCCAGAGTGTTTTATTTGCAGAACAAACTCCATATATTACTACAGCCTTCTTTTCCCTGTTAGTTAAGATGAGAGACTACAGGAGAGAAAGAAATGCACAGACTTAAAAGCAGTAGAAACAACACACTAGTTGATCTATTGGAAATATTTACTGACATTATGCCAAAATACAAAAAATAGCCAGCATTAACTAAATTGATGTGAAAACCCTTTTTCACCAGGGCACCTAAATCCATAGACTGGAACTTGAGTGAAAAACAAACAAACCAACCAGCTCATCCAGCTTTCAAACTAAGTTTATTAGTGAGGGGGTTACTTTTATGCTTTTGGCTAAGAATCTGTCATTATATTATAGTCAAAGAAACTTTTTCTGTTCTTTTAATAGCTTTTCTAAAACAAACATTTTGTTCAGTCCTTCACAACCTGCTTATAGCTTGCATAAGGAAAAACAAACAAAAAAAAAAATCAAACCTAAATTCTATCATAAGACATTTATCAACGTAGGTTAAGTCAAACAGTATTCACCTCTAAAAATAGTATTTAGCTTTGGATAAACCTAGTACAGCAGTTAGTGGACTCAATGGCTGTTCAATTCCATCCTCAATCATAGTTAGAACAGCTTTTTCTGAGAAAGATGTTTGCCAGATTTTCATTTGACCTTTAGAGAAGTCCTCATCAAATTTACTCAAGTCTACAAATCATCACAGCTCCACTGACTTCTACGACATCTCCTACTTCACTGAGAAAGGGCACTTCATTTACAGCAGCAGACTTCCTCCTTCTTCTCCTTCTCTGCCCCAGCTGAAGTGGCACTGTTCTTTAGCAGTCCCTTCCCCTCAATAGACCATTATGGGCCTTTGAATGCTTTGTAATGACAATATTTGCTGAGAGCATTTCCTAAAGTCAGTCTATTCCTGTTCCTGGTTACACTGATTCACACAACCCATTTAAAACTCTTTATACAGCAAAAGGAAAATTAGTCATAATTAACTAAAAATAAGCATCCTTTGGAAGCACAGGCTAAACCCCATCATTGCAAGACCATTATTAGTAGTTTATTCTGACGGTTTAAGTGATTTGGCTTTGTTTCTTCAATAACAATGCTGACAGGATCTTTGGGTTTGGAGTTTTTGGTTTGTTCTTTTAAAGAACAGAAGTAGCAGGACTTTATTTTAAAAGCATTACTATGTGATTCGCTAAACTCTTTCCTCTGTTCCCAGTCAGACTTATCACTAAATCCTTGTTATTTTTTTAAGTGATAAAATAGACATTTTTGCAGGAAAACCTCCCCTTGTCTCAGAATTGTGAGGCCATCCGTCACATCTATGGCAGGGAGAGAAGCTACAGCAGGTGGAAATAAAGGGGGATAACAATAAGCAGACAAAGCTTTGCAAACAAGAAAATAATTGCCTTGTAAGAGGAACAGGACTCTCTTCCAACACTAACTGCCCATCTCAAAGGAGAAAAGCATGGGTAGGAGGGAAAAAAAAAAAAAAAACAAAACAGAAAGAAAAAACCCTACACCTTGTCTTGCCTCCAGTTTCTAAGGGAGGCTCATTTTGATATCCAAGGAAAATGAGCATGCAAATGGAATCAGCATGCCTACCTTCACAAATGCTATATTTAAGATGCCTCAAGCACACAATTTTTTTAATAGCCATACTCCAGTTGTAATGACTAATTTGTCAGATTGATGTTGAAAACACATCGGTAAAAGATGACTTTTAAAAATTAGATAATAAAGACAAACCTGTATCTTGCCCTCTGCATGAGGTAACATGAGACAATGAGCAAGGTCTGAGGATGGAGGGCAGAAAACACATCATCAAGCTATTTCATTCAGCCAAATCCTAATAAATTTCTGTTTCTGCTGTTTCCTAAATATAGCTGGATATAGCTGAACCTGGCCTCCAATAATCAAGATCACCTTTTGTAAAGTATAAATGAAGCAAAAAGAAGTGTTTACATCATTTTCAAAAGGTAAGGAAAATGTAATGAATATATTATAAACTCACTTCTGCTTTAGCACTCTGTGATCAATTAGTCCTTTTTCATTTTCACTTGAGCACAGATATTTTTTCTGCTCTACAGGACCAGAAAAATTTAACATCTGTCTGTCAGTAGCCCTGAAAGAAAAAAACAAACAAAAAAATTTACTGTCAGGTCTTGTGCAGCTTACAGAAAAGAGGATCTTTAGGGTTCTAAAATACCAGTGGCACAAATAGAAAAGGAGAAAAATCAATATATTGAATAGTCATGATTTTATATGATGCTAATGTCTCTTAATCAATCTCTCCGTTCAATTATCAAACTCTAACAAATTAAAAGAAAAAATATATATAGTACTTCCTAGTGATATTCTAATTATTACACAGTTACAAAACTCAAGAAAATCAACCTTCTCAGAGTTGCAAAATAACTGCCATTCTCATAGCCTGGCATCTCCTAACCTCTGGGAATAACTAACCATTACAACTTGCAAGTGTGGGCTGAAAGATCTATTTACACAGCACTGCAAGGCAGTTTCTATTTAAACAGAACCTTGAGACATTTTTTTCTAGAGGTTAAGTCTAAAGCTTCAAGTCAGCTTTGCATTACTGTAGCCACTCTAGAAGATCTCCAAATGCCAGCTGGTCTCACAGGCCACTGTTCTTGGTTATTTGCTTCAACTCCAGCTCTTCACTAACACCAAAAACTCCAGATACACACTTTGCTATGTGGCAGACCAAACTATAGCTCTCCACTTAACATTTGTGTCCACTTCTCTTCCTCCTCATACTCCTTGTTTTGTTGATAGAAGCCAACATCAACAGTTTTACCCTGTACTGGGAAGTAGGCAGAGCTTATATAGGGAACACTGTTATTCTGCCAAGAACTCACGGCAGTCATCAACCACTTTTTTTTTTCTGAACTTCATCTCTTCAGAACATCCAAACTCTAAAGATGCTTTAGAAACTGTTCCAGCCTCAGCTGCACTCAACACATGAAAGGCTGTTATTAGAAGTGACATTAGTTTGCCAAATTTATAAGGGGAGTTTTCCCTTTCCATGAAACAATATTTTTCAGCTATGCAATAAAAGCAAACAAACAAAAAAACCCCTATTATGTTTTCCGTGTGGCTCCTAGAAACAACTGATTGTGAAGCTGAAAAGCCTTAGTATTCACCTTGTGAAATTTACTTTTTGAGCTCCTCGCACACACATAAATACAGTTTCTACTCCATGATTGAGAACATTTCCACCTTACCACTGACAGACACAAGATGCTATTTCCATGTCCTAATCCAAACTGCTGGAGATGTAAGTCACATTCAGTGTCCTTTCACAAATTTATTACTTCCACACAGAATATGTTCACCTATCATACTCAAAACTCCATGTCCAACCAATGACTTCATTTCTGTTTCTAGCAGGGAGGTGAATTCAGCCCAATTCACACACAGTCAGAGGATATGCTAAGGACACCAGGATAAAGAGGCAGCAGCCAGGAGTGCACCAACAAGCACTGGGCATAGCATGCACCTGAGAAATACAACAGGGAAACACTGCTGAGAGCTCTTGAAAGCTCCACAGTGACTTCAGCTGACCCAAAAGGACACTGTGATGATGCTGCTTCCTCCCCTGCCCTGAGCAATGCCTTCTCAGCCCTATCACTGGTCCTGGCAGGGTGAGCTGGTTCTGGAAACTGGCCTGACTGAGAAATAATTCTGCAAAACAGAAAAGGTGGTTGGTTTTCACCTGGGCTCAAACACCACAGGAGAAGGGCTAGGAACACGCAAACTCAGTTTTCACCATTGTTTCTCTGCCACTATGGGACCACACATTCAGCTACAGGTGCTACTAACTGCAAACACTGGCATGGTGACTTTACTCACTGCAATTCAGCATAACATTACTAAGTGATGGAGTAAATGTGGGTTCACATATATTGTGGAACTAGGAATTTTGAATTTGTTCAAAACAGTGTCTCATGCACTTTAGTCAGGAGTTCTTGACTTAGATCAAAAATTATTCTTACAGGATTTTGTTCAAAATTTACTGAATAGACAAAATAATTTTAAACTACATCACTAAGACAAGCACTGCTGAGGTAAGAAAAGAGTTGCAGCTACCTGCTTATGAGGATATACATCTTTTAGTTTTATGACAAAATACTACTTTTACTATAGGAGCTCTTTCATCATTTTATACCCCAAACTGGACAGAATATATTGACTTTTTACTCATCCTAAAATATAAGACTGAATACATCTTGAACGTGCTTGAGCTTTATTCTGTCATTCTTGGTGACACATAAAATGTTTCAGAAACAGCAGCTTATTTACTCAACTTCCCTGTAAACAGAAGAATGCCAGCATCTTATTTTCCAGGAAGGAGACTAGGTAGGGAAAGATTTTAATGTAAATTATATTTACTAACATTTGATATTCTAAGCATTTAATGTTTTGGGAGTCTACAGAATTGCACAACAAAGCTGTGCCCTCATACTACTGTAACTGCATGCTCTTTGTGAGACAACAAGGCCTTACCTGCAGGAGTGGAGAAGCACATCTGAGATGCAGTGTAGCCAAACTTCTCTGACAAAGCTAAGGATGAAAGCTAAATATCCAAAGCAGCATTCAAACTGTCCTAAGCATATGGACAAGTTTTCTTCTGAATGACCCTGCTGAAGTTATCTTGTATCTACCACACTTTGGATGAAGTACAGAACCTAAACGCGGTAGTCTACTTTACAGCAGACACCTACTCTACCTCCAAAGAAGGAGCTTCCTATAAATCAAGTGAGGTTCGACCCTGGTGCAGAGAACCAGGACTGGCTGTGATTGCATACTTCAGGCCTATGATAAATCATATATGTGGTGACATTGTCACCTTTCTGCAAACCCCTTCCCTCCAATGGTGCAGGACCGTTTACACAAGGAGTTTCATAAATACTTCCACAAGGTAAAGAGGATGTATCTACACCTACTTGTACTACACTACTAACTACACTAAACTACAGTTTAGTACTGCTCATGAGTGCAAGCTGTTTGGAAATAAGCCAGTCATCACTATTTATCATGCTTTGGTTTGCACTGTGGAATCACCTCAGAGTGCACAAGCTGGACTCCTTCTGGATGAAGGCAAAGGCTGTAGAGATTGCTCTACAGTTCTAATCCTACTGGGCTACTACTGTGACTAATTCAATCTTATTGCTAGAGTCCTTTCCTTTGAAAAAGAGCATTTTGCATCCATGGCAAACCATTCTCTACTGGCAGGATTCTTGGGTTTAGAAGGGACCACTCAGAGATCAGGATATCTCTCCTCACCCAAGACACTGATTAAAAGATAATCCCACAAGACTTACAACAGATCAAAATGGAGGGAAGCAATGGGGGAACTAAACCAACCAAGCCCCTCATCCAACCCCCCTCAACTAAAAACCACAAACTCTTCTCCCTTCCCCCACCCTCCAAAACCCCAAGCAAATGAAAACCTGCTCAAGAGCCAAGAGCCAGAGTATAATCATTGAAGGCAATCTTCCTGAAATCTGTTTTCTAAAAATCTATCTAGTTTCACACAGTGGGAATTATTAAATGCTTTTATCTAGATCAAATTCAGAGTTTCATTTGAGAAACTGAATTTCAATACACCTGTGGCACAAACACTATCTCTGGCTAAATCATTATTTTACTCCAAGACTTGCAAGCATTTAAAACTAAGTTCTTCAGAAGCTTAATATTGTAAATAGTGAAAATTTTAGCTATAGTGAAAGTTTGATAGTGCTTCGTCCAAATGAAAACTAGGTCCTAGAACCGGGTATGAAGAAAAGTTTAAGTTAATTAATGGTGTTGTTCTGGAATGTTGATGCCCTTTTTTAAAACCACAAGGTAGTACTCTAATTTTGCTTTTCACATGTTGTTACAGATACTTAAAATTTTAAAAAGTCACAGCTGAAGAGCTAGTAAATGCCAGTTTTAAAATGCCATGAAAAGAACACAGCTATACCCAGACTGGTATCTTCTGTGTCATGTACAAACTCACCCACTGAATACTTCTGGAGATTTTTGAGAAGCTGTTTCACAACAGCCAGTAAGGGAATTCAGCCCACTTTTTTGTTGATGGTATTTTTTAATGAGGTCCATCAGCACTGCCTGGTGCCCAATCTTTTTCACCAGCTGTTGCACCATACGATCATTAAGTGCCAGAAGAGCCGCACCACTTACTTCTTCTTCTGCAGATTGAAGGGGATAAAAGAAATACTGTAAAATAACTTTACAGTTACATTCTATATGCCTAAAAGCATGATGGAAGACAGGTCAAAGGTAAAGATGCTTTCTACTGCCATCAGTCATTTTCAACTGCTACTGTCCTTTCTTAAGCAGTGCCAGAAATCACTGGTCAGACACCTTCCCCTAATAGAAAGCCAAGTCTGAAATATACAGAGGCAGAGAGGTGACTATTGTAATGTTTTAAATCAGGCCTTGCTTAAACCACAGGAGACTGTCACTTATTAACGAAGGAAGGCAAGATTTTTAAGAGAACACACAACAAATAGGCTGTTCACATAACAGTTTCCTGTGTACTCTTTTGTAGAGTGTTTATATACTCAGACATAAAATGTTTACACACTACAGTTGCATTATTTCAAAAGATTTATACAACATAAAATAGGCCCTGTCAAGACTTTTAAACTGACAGTTCTGATATATACAGGCTTAATCTCATCCCCCAGCATTTCTCTGAGACTTCATAATAAGTCTGCACACTATGTTGATTTATCAGATCTATGTCAGTTCTCACCCTAACAAATTTTTATACAAGTATGAAGTTAGCATAAAAACACATGCCCCAAAACAAGGTAGGCAGTGCCAATTAAAGGCATGGCAAGAATTACTAAACAAGCCCCCCTTCCAAACAACAAAAATGCTTACCACGGAACTTAGGAACTAGTTCTCCTAAATTTCTCTGTTTCAACCAGTTGCAGACTTGCTCAACCGACCAATTTTCCATCTTCAGCTGTTGCAATGCTAAATTTCCCTGTGAAATTAAAAGAGAAGATTATTTTTATGCTGAACTCTAAACTGAACTCCAACGTTTCATAAGAAAGAAGTACACTTAGCAAATAAAGATACATCTACATATTCTGAATAAAAATAGTGCAAAATAATCCAGCTAATGCCTGTTATAAGTGGCAGTTTCCTTGGATCCCCTTCCTCACCTCCTCTCCCTTCCCTGCTTTTCCTCTGCTCTGAGACAGCCTCATTCCTTATAAAACACGACCTGCTCCAGTACCATTAACACCCAGATTTCCTCACAGAGAAGAAAAAAGGTGTGAAATTCACCACCACCATCAGGCTCATCAGGAAATGGCTGACATTTTACAGAAGGAAAAAGCAAACCACCCCACCATCAGATAAGAGTCTGTCACATATACGTTTATAGTCAATCAAGCACCTTAACCCTCTCTGCACCACCACCCAGCAAATACTTAACCCTCAATTACCAACAGTTAGGGACAATAAAGATGGAGGGGAGGGGTCTGCTTCTCCTCTTGTTTGCTAGTTCTGTTCCCCAGCCTCCAGTGCTACCTGGGAAGATGCAGCGGGCACCCTTTGAAGGTAGAGCGTGGGCAGGGAGTCTCTGGGAGAGCCGGGGTACGTACATCGACCCTCCGGGTGAACCGGTCCTAAACATGCCATGTCCGAAGGACTGACTCGGATAACGAGAGGGGTGCATCGCATACCAAAAACAACAGCAAACTCCCTAGGGGAAGATTGCTGATAAAGACAGCTTGTTGCAGGCTGCAAACTTCTCGGCAGCGGCAAACTCTCTCCGAGGGGGATTTTCTTACTGATATGTTTTAGCTCTACCACTTAAAGGAGCACTAAGTGCTTCATGGCCATGCTTGCAATCCACAGCAAACAACACTACAGGACATTATTCGAGTCAATTTTTCATATGAGAATACATGTGTCTGGCATCGTTGGCCAAACATTTCCTTAACTCTAGGCTAACAAGAGGATTCACCCACACAAATCTCATTAGCACCTGCACTCCAAAAAAAAAAAAGAAAAAAAAGAAAAAAAAAGGAAATGGAAACAAAAAAGATGAAAAAAATCCTTCAATAAAGCATTTCCATTTTCATTCTTCAACAGCAGAGACCCTCCGAAAGACCTGCACTTTATGCTTATGCTCGTATGGTCTTTTAAGTTCAGCAACTTAAAAGGGTTAAGTTTAAGAGGAATGCCTTTCTGCATTACATGAGTAGATTTAATTTGATATGACAACAGTAGCCATACAACTCCTCCCCCAGGCTAAGCAGCAAGAACAGGGTGTGAAAAGTCATTATTTGTTGAGAACTCTGGTGTAAATTAAAAATCACACCTTTCTGTCACACTTCTTACTTCCTTGCAAAGAGTAGAGGAGAAAAAAAGTCTCCAAAAACTTGAAAGATAAAACCAGATGCAAAGCAGAAAGATACTTCCCTTATCTAAAACAAGCAGTGTAAAAGGAGAGAGTTACATTAAAATGTTGGAGAGGTCACTTCTTCGTTGCATAAGAAGACTAACATCCTAGAGCAATTCTAAAGCATACAGGCAGATATCAAAACTTGAAAAAGTATGAAGTGAATTATAGCCACGCACAACAATATGCACATTTAGCTCTGGGTGGCTAATTCTACAGCAAAATGGCCCCTTGCGCTTGGAAATGCAGGCTGCACACTTTATCGAAGGAAGTGATTATACTTTAGAAGTTTTTTTTAAAAAAAAAAAAAATTGCATTATATGCATTAAGGATCGAGAAACAAATACTCTGAAATGCTTCTCAAAAGTGATTTCACTTACTTGCGTATGCTATAGATAAAGGAGTCAGAAAAAGAGCACACCAATCTTCTAGCAGCATTTTGGAGACAACAAGAAAGACTGAGCACAGATGCTGATATTTGTCTTCATTAATGATTCTATTTATTACGTTAGCATCAAAATACTATCCAGTGAAGGGTTGCCTATGCTCAGTGTGGTGACATTTTTGAATATTTATATCCATCAATCAACTCTTATAATAAGTCAGAACAACAACAACAAAACAACAGCAGCAACATTTTAAAGAGAACAATTTACAGCATAACTTATTTAGAGCAGTCCTAAGTGTGAGTGATCTCTGCTTGTCAATAAATACAGCCAATCACTGAGACCCGTTTCTTCATACACCTAGGATGAATATCTACCATTAGGACTTAACTAGCCCTGGTTAATGAAACTGAGTAATGAAATCAGTGAAAATTTCATTTCCCTAGGATGTAACAGGACAACACTTCTATTTCCTGTAAAATCTTGGGTTTTAATCATATCAAACTAAAGACCTATCTATGGTACAGATTTCTGCAGATAGCAAGAGATGGGGTTCCTGACCAGCACACCTTGCTGGCACATCCATACTGCACATGCACTAATTTACCCCGCAGCTTGCTTTACAAGAAAATATAATAAGGTCCCATAGTCCTGAATTCTAAATTAATCTATTTATAGTCTTCTAAATGAATAAACCTATACATCAAAACATATTAGACGTGAACAGTGAATTACTGTATTTTCTTCACATGTTGACTCACAAGAGTTTATGGCACCACAGACTACAAATAGCACAGCCTTAGACAGGTCTCTGTGTGGATGTCACTGAGGTCAGAATTATGGCTCATTTCAGTACATTTTAGTACAAGATTAAGGAATGTGATATGTGCACATCTATACATCACAGCTGTGTGGCACATTTTGTACAGTGTCTCAGAGTTTGTACAGGTCTCAAAGTTGCAAGTGTGATGAGTAGGAATTGGTGCATAGCAAAAATATAAGCAAAGTATCCCATGTGCATTTTTTTATGTTCTGCATCTTTGTATGCATTGCAGAAACCCTATTATTTTCTTTCCACTTACCACCAAACTATTTTTAAAACAACTAAAAATATGTTCAAGCAACTTTATTGCAGCCAGAATATGTCATCTTGGATCCAATGCTGAATTATCATGAAAACAATGTCAGCTGTCCACAAACCTTTTCAATAACATATAGAGAAGGACTCCAAGGCAGCACTTCTATCAACCTTCCCATCCCCCGAAGACAATGCCAACAAATTATTGCTGACATTTGTCAGGCACATGCTAGCATGAACCACTGCACTCAATGCCCAAAGAGATGCCTGGAAGAAAGGGAAAAATATTCCAATACCAAAGCAGGAGCAAATCTTAAAGTCAACATATCAGTTCTCATTTCTATGCTATTGTAGAGTAAGACACATGCAGCTGCAAGATCAGGAGACATGCAGATGTACAGCAGATGCAACAGAAAACCTATATTGCCTAGAAGTATATATGGCTTTATAAGAAGATCTAGGAAAGAAACCTGCACAACCATTAGTCAGCTGTAAATAAAAGGGAACAAGCCAGACAACCCTTCTAAAGTTTGATCTGTATTAAGGGAAGTTTCAAAGGTTCTGAACATGCTAATTTATTGGGCTTTTCAAGCAGACCAACTCCTCTGCTGCAGGAGTTAACTCTGAAGAATATTATAAAAAATCAACTCTTTCTTTAATACATGTGCTTCTGATTAGATATGCCATTTCTAATATTCAAGTTTTTACTATATGAACTTCAAATATTTTCCTCTGTATTATCTACAGCGGTACTGGAAAAATGAGCTGTTCTGCTTCAACAGCAAGATTCAACGCAAGTACCAATTCTCTCTTTTACAGATGTGCAAGTTATTTGGCAATTTGAAAGGAAGAAAAGAAAGTTAATTTGACCGTGTTTTAAGGTGATTTAGTAGTAACACAGATGAAATTCCATTCTTGCTATCACTGACAACAGTGCACAAGCCATGAAATAATACGCTTAGCTGTAAAAGAAAATGTCTTTTTTTTTTTCTAAGAAAACCTTCTGGAAATGAATCCCTGTAAAATCAAATCCTTTTATATTATCTTTAAGAAAATGGTATCAAATTAAAAATACAATGTTACTGGATAGTGAGAACAGGAAAAGAATTAAGTAAAGGTTAAAAATTCATGAATCACAAAAATGAAATCTCATATAGCACAAAGAAAGCAATCAGACTGAGGATGTTCAGTACAACACAGGGACTGCTTCAAAAGACTATAGAAAAAAGTAATTTTGTCTTGTAAGTGATATCACACTGACTTTTCTTCTCAAAGTACAAGTTTCTCACCAGGAATATTGGTACAGTTGATCATGTCGCTGTTTGCTGGTTTAGCAGAGGGCTCCAGCTCCTGTCACTGGGCAGTGCAGAGACCTCGCACACTGTAGCCTTGCAGTGCAATTCCACAGTAGCCTAAATCACAGCAGCCATAATCCAGCCCTCTTCTTTGCAGCCACCCATGATCCGTGATCATGCAATCAGTGGTGCAGCCTAAGCTGAAAACATCAATTTTTTCGTATGATGGGCTTTGGATGGATCAGTGCTTTTAACCAACTCCCTGACCAATTGGGTGAAAATAGATCATGGATTCGTATCTCTAGATTAATCAAAGTGTAGATTCATCCTTGTTTCAATACATTGTATTAGAGAAGATTTCTATCTTAATGGAGTATTGGTTTGTAAAGTTAGGCCAGAAACACAAACTGTGAGCAGTAACTATTCCACCTTCAAACAAAATTAAGATATGTGCCCATCTTTCCCTCAAACCATTCTGCTCAAATTATACTGTCTCTGCTTCTTGCAAGGTTACTCTTCAAGCTTGTCTGGTGAATAAGGCTAATAATCAGGCTGATCCATTAACTGCTGAGAAGGATGGGCACAAGGTTCTATTATTTGCTTGCTCCACTCGATTTAGAATCACAAACCAGTTCAGAGAGCTAAACAAGCAGTCAGTCATAGTGACCTTACAAAAAATGGTTAAGGCAAATTGAAAACAACAGCTTACTAAATCTATTCTGATGAAAAAGGCTTGGTGGCAATTTATAAGTGGATCAGTTGGCAGATCCTCAAAGGTGCTAATGTTTGACAAAATTGCTTTCTCTTGTTACCAAGGGATGGATGCAGAAACCTTTTTAGCCTGGGTAACACCTGGAAAGTGAGTCATATCCTTAAGTTAGTCTACATAGCTGAACTATGACATAAGTTGGGGCTCCCATTGTCATAAGTTGCAGCTCCTGTGTGGAACCAGGTAGATACATGGCATGTACATGTTTTTCCCAGTGAGTAAGTGATCTACATAACTCTTATGCCTTCAGCACACAAAAGTTGTTATAAAATATCACTTGACTTTTGTTCATATGCTGTAATTGCTCTTATTCTGTTAT
>JAWWLV010000121.1:59742163-59757226 GCA_035041135.1 Platyrinchus mystaceus | reverse complement strand
GCCTTCAGCACACAAAAGTTGTTATAAAATATCACTTGACTTTTGTTCATATGCTGTAATTGCTCTTATTCTGTTATACAATCTGCATTCAAAGTAAGATTTTTTAATCCATGTTTTGTCAATGAAAGATTTTGTCAAGCAGTAACTCAATCTTGCCCAAAGTCAGGATTGTACCTCTTAGAATCATCGAATCAGAATCCGATGGGTTGGAAAGGACCTCGAGATCATGAAGTTAAACCCTTGATAGACTACCACCACAGTTACTATGGCACTAAGTGCCACATCCAGTCTCTTCTTAAACACCTCCAGGGATGGAGAATCCACCACCTCCCTCGGCAGCCAATTCCAATGCCTTCTCTTGCTGAGAAACATCTTGGCTAATCTCTGAGATACACCATCATCAGGCACGGCCACATGACTGAGAGAGCCTGACCTCAAAATTTCTACAAGCCATATCCAGAAACATTTACCAGCTAGCAAAGAAACAAGAACCACAACAAAGTTTTTGAATTCTCCTGGCATTTAATAAGCAGGATGAATCAGCAAGGTAGAGGAGTGAAAGGTACTAGGAAGACATAAAAAGAAACCCTGAAAGCAAACAAACTGCCCTTGTCAGTAAACACGGCTGCCTGCATAACACTGATTTTGGCCAGCCAGTAAGAACCTACCCAGAGGGCCCTTCCCATATGGTCACTGTGTAACTGGGAAAACTAGAGTTTGCTACACCATATGAATAGTTAGTAGGCTGCTGGCAACTCATCAGCATTTTGAAAGAGTAAAGCAAGTGAAAGTGTTTGAAGCACAGGAATGAGGTCTGACTAGCTCAAGCGAAGACACCTTTGGGTTTTGTTTGGCTCGTGCTGAAGACAAATAGCTGTGGGCTGACTGGGGGCACTGCCTCTCTCTCCCATACTAGCTCTTCCTTCCTTCCTCCTGTAGCGAGCTGAGCAAGACATCCCTGTTCAGGAGGAGTCACGCACCTCCTCGGTAAGAGATGGTGAATTCTCTTAGGAATTACTGAGTTGTAGAGTGGAGCTGCTGCCCAGTGCTGAGCAGTGCACGCTGCTGCCCAGTGCTTCTGGATTGCTGTTTTAGCATGATTGAGAGTTGCTGAATCATATGGTTACTAACCACTTACAGCACTCCTCCAGTTTATGCGTCACACAAATATGAAGATGATGATGAACAATTAAGTTTTAACACATTTCACAATGCACATTTTTTGGTTTGTATTATTAGTCAAAAAAAGATGAATCCAGTTAGTCATAGATTTTTGTGTTAAGGAATTATGTTGGCGTATGAAACCAGGTGAGGTGGGTGTAATTGAGCTAGATGGTAAAAACAAAACAGACTGTCTCACAGGCCTATTTTATACACTAGAAGCAACAGTTTAACTGATTTGGCATCTATTGGTGCAAACTCTTTAGGTACAAGATGTTCTAAAGGGTGAATTAAGTAATGCACTATTAATTCAAAATAGATGTCCCCACAGTATGAATGCATTTATTTAGTTCATTGATATTTAGGTCATACACAGCCCATTTATTACAATATTACCATGGTAACCAGTCATTTCTGCCCACTTACTGTGTGCTATTGTCTCCTCAACATATCCAGATGAAGAAGTTGTGTAAGCACTCCATATTTGATACAAAATGTTAGTTGAAACCTCCAATAATCTCTACCCACACGATGGAGAGAGAGGGAACTGGAAACTTTGGAAATGTGCAAATTCATATTTTGTTGTGATACTATAATCATCACGTAAGTAAAGGGATTTACAAGTCCACTTCAGAGGATTGCTTCATTCTGCTTTTTGCCACTTTTCCAGCTGTGCTAATTTCTGATGCCATGGAGAAACCACCAATCCAAACACAAAAGGACTTATATAACCATTTGTTCTAGTGACAAGGGTGCAAGTTTTCTGGTCTAGCAATCTACTGAGATTGTATCCTCAAACAGTGTATCAATTAGTGGGCCCACATTCTAGTCAATTGCTGTAATCTGTGCTTTTCAGGACTTCTGAATTATTTACGTAAAGAGGAACCTCGCAGTTTCACTGTGGAGCCAAGGGCCTCTTGGTTAGTACATAGGAAACATGAAAACTGCTCTTAAATCCCTGCCTCAGATTCGGCAGAGCAGAGATTTGGGGCTGTGCCTTAAACTTTCAGACTGCCAGCCATTACAGAATGGAGTGGGACTGTGTTTTGTGGGGAGGACATGTCAGAAAAGTTCTGATCTCAGCTTAAATGCCTTTGCCAGGAGAGGGGCTGGAGTGAGGATCTCAAGGGCAAGTAAACACCTTTCTCCAGGCTGAATATAGGTGGATATTGTGCATTGAAACCAGCCACATCACGTTCATGTTATGCCTGTATGATGCATTAATAAAGTTAAACTTCTTTTCCAAAATAGTTAAAAGAAATCAGCTTTGTGATTCAGTCTCAGGCAGTCACAATGTATATGGGAAAATGTAAGGGTTCAGCAATTTAGCTTTGTTTCACTCATTCTGTGGCTCCTAAACCTACGCATTTTATAAATAAATCTTTTCTGACTGTAGGTCTTGTTTGCGTTGCAGGCAGACTGAAGCAACACAACACCAAAAGAGCTGAGAAATTCTTCTCCGTGTGTCTAAAGTAGAGAGCTAATGTCAAAACATCATTTCACTGTTAAAATGCAAATAATTTTAAACAAATGCATACCCCAAAAAGCTACACACATTGTAAGTTATTTGCATTTAGTTATACAGAGTGGCCAAATACAATAAAAAATTGGTATACATGGTTCATCAGTCACGGTGTGGCAGAGTGGGAGTGAGAGGACTCTTAGTCAGGTGTGAGAATTAGGACACTGATTATATGGATGATTATGATTAGACTTATTGCTAAAACAGTATCTAAATATTGCCTATGCAGTATATAATACATGCAGGTCTAAAACATTATAATATACACAGGTTCAGCTAGAAACGTACAAGATCACAGGCTTTGGCCTTACACAATGTACAATTGCAAAGCAACAAAGCACCAATGGAGCTACTTCAGGAGCTACTGCAGGATTTTATCTCCATATGTAACTCGATCGTAGTGCTTTTACTCACTGATCCAAAAGTAAACGTTCCCCATCTTCAGGCTGGAATTACCCTGCAGGCATCCCTGACGGAGGGAGGGACATGGAAACCCACTCAGAAACTGCCTGCAGCCTCAGGAGACCAACTTGCCCAGTTGGCCCCGTCTCCAGCAGCATTTTATGCCTTCATGGAGGCCAAAAGCCAATCACAATCATCACAACTCCCTCATCTCTGAAATGCATTCATTATGTGAGCACCCAGACCCACCTGATGTTCCTATCATGGGACAAATCATTTGCCCATCAGACATGGCAAGGGGGAGGGTGTATGTGTGTGTGTGTATGTGTGTGTGTGTGTGTGTGTGTGTGTGTAGGACACATGCCAAGACCCAACTATCTTTCCTCGTTATCACACAGGAGTATATATCAAGAATTTTTTTTTCTACCCCAGTCAAAGTGGCTGACTAACAAAACCAGGAATTAAGACACTATTCTACCCAGAAAATGGCACAGGGGTGTTTCTGTGACAGTCAGTGTTGCCATATTCTGCATTTCATCTTTCTTTGACAAATAGCAGGAAAAATCTATTCGGAAAGAATTTTCCTTTTCCATAAATATGTAACAATATTGTTGTATTGGTAATTCCAGTCACTGGTTTTTGATTTGCGTTATCCTTGGGATCATATCAAAAAAAGGCACAGACAGCTCACTCACACAGAGCCAGTATATATATACTCACACACAGATGTATTAATAAGCTTTTATGGATGTAATAATATAGATATGCACATTCAAGTAAGTATTTATGGACACCATAAAAGTCATAGCATTTGTGATCAGGATGCAAGAAAACATATTAAAATGACTTTGTTTTCCTTTTTTGAATGAAAGAGCAGAAAAATCACTTCCCCAAACACCCAAGATTTAATTTAAAATAATTTATTAACTTTATGTCAGTAAGTAAACTGCTTGGGATTTGTTACTCTTATTTTTCACTGTATCTGTTACTAGGTTTATTACTATTCAGGGGTATACTGGAAGATGTTACTAATGAAGCTGTCAAACACAGCCTAGGTGAATACTTAAAACTGGACATTTCTGAGAAATATTGTCATGTGGAAACCATGCTTAGTATAGAAGCAATAAACTTTCAGAGATGAAAGTTTAATCCAAAATTTTATCTTAATTCATGTCATCAAAATAATAATCTTTCCTTTTTTCAGTTTGATTAAAGAAAAAATTTGGCCCAGTTCATTTGCCTGACCTTTTGGATGCTCTTGCTGCTTAGCTGATGTAAGCACTGGGGATGCTGTTGAGAAACAAGCCACTGCCACTGAAAGAAGCTGTCCCTGTCCCCTCTTCTGTCTCATTTTCCTGCCCACACTGCCCCCTTCCCTTCTTCCAGCTCAAATGCTCTCTGGCCGTACAAGCCAGATCAGGGAATCACAGCACTGAAAACTGAGAAAATGCTGAGTTTTCTGTCACAGCTGGTCCCCTGTCTGGTTCATTGAACAGTCATACATATACTTGTGCTGATGAACAGGAGGTGTTGGCACAGATGGCAGTGGCCTACCAGAGGTCTATGGGGGAAGACCTTTTCACTTTGTTAACAGTTTGGCTTAAAATATTTATTGAACTAGTGTCCAACTTATATAAGGATGTAGACAATCATTTTGGAAAGAGCTGCCCTGGTGTGAAGCATGACCTCCAGCTGCTTATTGTTTCTCAGCTGGAAAGCTGTTAAACCACAGCTGTTTGGGTACTCTTGTACACCAGTTTATCTGTGCAGTAGGTAATCACTGGCACCATAGGCATGATACCTTAAATCACTACAACTGTTTTTCACAATAAGCCGGACTCAAACTTCAGATGCTGAGTGGGTGAATCTTTATCATCATTAGAGTCACACTGATCTCTGTATTTGCAGCAGCTCTTACAAATCATATCTGTAGGAATGTCTGGTAAGGGCTGAATGAGGGAAAGTAGGATTTCCTGAGGGTTAAGCTTGCCTCTGGGATCCTCCAGATATTTTATCTCATGTCTTATTGTTCTCAGAGTCCTGGGCAGTGAATGGTGCTGTGGTTTCTTTGTTCTTCTGAGGGTGATATTGCTGCTGCTGTTCACTCAGGCTCAGTCTTCTGAAAAAAAAGAGTTCATCAGTTCCAAATTTAGTTCAGAATAGATTCAGTCTTTAGACTTGATGTGAGTCCTTTGGGGCTCCATTTACATGTTTGCAGCGGAATTGGCTGGGGCACTCGCTTAGGAAGTCATTGCTTTGACTGCATCTTACTGCTGCTTGGCAGCTTGCTTCTTCCTGGTCTCAAATAGTTGATGGAAGAGAATGTGTTCATGGTCACTTTAATATAAAGTCAGGGCTTAAATCCTCCTTGGGAGTTTACCTTAAGTTATTGGACTCTGATGGGCATACAGGTTTCATTACCAGTTTGATGTGGATGAGGTAAACTTCAGCAATAGATAAAGGGTGAAGGGGGAAATCAGCATTACTAGGCAACTTGAATTATTTAAGACTTCTAGCATTTGGAATTTCTCACATTACACTTGCAAATCTTGTCTTCCTTATAAGTGCAGACAGATGTTCCTTTTTTTTCATAACTTCTTGCCTAAGTATAGTTGGGAGTTTAGGATGTTTATTAACATCTTCCAAACCTCTAGTCCTCCTCCTGCCTTGAGGTCTGGAGTGCCGCAGGGCTGGAGCTCAGATGTGCTGTCAGAGCTTGTGCCAGTCCAGCACCATGTAAAGCTGTGTCTAGAGCATAGCAAATCCCAGGGCAGGCTCTCCATGGCTGTAGAAAGGGTGTGCATGTCTCGCATGGAGGTGGGTTGCTCTTTGTTCAGTACAACCACAGTTCACCATCCAGCCCATGCCCCAGGGTTTTTAGGTGAACCTGAGGAGAGCTCTGCAGTGCTTTCATCCTGCTGCCTGGTGCAAAGCCAGGAGATGGTGGGGAAAGCACAGCTGCACAAGCAGCCTCGAAATGCGTCCTGAGAATTATTAGTGTCCCCAGCTTTTTTTTTTTAAATTGAAAAATCTGACCACCTCAGGATTGCTTTGCCCTTCAAAGCAATTGCCTTGTCCTATGTCAGGTAAGGGTTGTCTGTGATCTTGACTGCCAGTGATACAGAGATATTAAGATTAGATACTTGAATGCATCTTTACAGTCTTAAAATTTATGACGTGTCTAAAACTCAGCTATATTTTAAAGGGCTAAAAATAATCAATAGAGACTGTTACTACTTATATAATTAAAAATGTAATCAAGGCAATCAAAGGGTAGCACAGTGACTACTAAATGAAGTTCCAAAAGCTACCATACAACAATACTTGTATCACATGATATAATTTTTTATAAGTCCTTGTAAAGATGCATTTTATCAATTATATTATCAATTATGTTTCACAAAGCTGTCTGCAAATCCTGTTTTACTGAGAGAAAATAATCAGCTATATTGCCAGTTTTGACTCTTAGGATCTCTTGACATTAAAGAATTACACCAAAATGCTCCAAAGGGATTAACAGCTTTTCACCAGTATTTCTGTAACACATGTTCCTGCTAGGGTAGTGAATTAGGAAAGGAAGCCACAGCTAATTCTGGATTACTTTAATATACTGAGCTATAAACTGGATTAGTTTAAAAACTGTTTCACAACCATCTCATTCTTCTTTATTGTACAGATAGCAAATTTCAGAATAGAGACCCTGAATGTTCCTCCAGCTGCCTGTGTTTGTGTGTGTCTGTAATGTTGTTACACAATCTTATACACAGTAGGAGTTTTTGGAAATAAGTGGCTATTGTTCCCTATTTGGAAGGATAAAGTAAAAATGGTATTGTTGGTTTTGATCAAATGAAAGACTGATCAAATTTTATACAATTCTAGCACAATAAAAAGTATCATAGAACACTGTTGGAGCTAACAACCTTATTCAACATAAGCAAGTGGTAACAAAACAGGGGGTTTACTGCACTTTTTATTGACAGTGAATTCTTCCTGGCCATTTTCCTCCAGTTCGGATATTGCATTGTTGAAGGGTGCCCTTATGTCTTTTGAAAGAGCCAGCAATAATAAACTGCTGGATCCCATGGACTTTCAAGCAAAAAAAACCCCACTATGTTCTTATACCTGTTGCTGGATCCTCTCCTGGCTGAAAACCAGGCCTTATTTTATAAATATTGTTTAAAATACCATGTGCAATTGCTCTGGTGAAATATCCTATGTCGCTGCCGCTATCAATTAGCAAAAATGCTTCACATTGTTGAAGCAAGCAATGAAGCCATGCTCTGCTGTGCTAGTTTCAGACAAAGCTGTGTTAGGGAAGGGAGCAAAGGGTTGGAAGCATCATGCTAGCCCCTGTATTGCATGTAATTGGTGGTTTGTACTTAATAAAACACTACAATCAGAAGCTACTTTTTAGTAGACTTGAGACTTTGGAATATAGTATGGCAAGACTGAAGTAAAACTGTGTAGTCTGCATGGCACAGATAAAGATTATGTCTTCACTGATGTGTTAAGCAAATGCCCCTGACTGTCTGTGCAACCTTGTCTCATGTACCGTGTGGAACAGTTCTGTATTCTGATGGCTCCAGTGTGGCTTCTCACCTTTCCTGGACTATGGGCTCCTGCAGCCTGACTGCAGGCTCTGTACCTGCTCAGAAAGGGCCAGGTTGATTTCTGCCTCTTGGTCTGAGCCAGTAGTGATTGAACATGGGAGTTGATGAGGAACAAAATGGCATCGGTCTTGCCTATACATGCAAACTTGGTGTCAAGGCATTTTGTTTGTGGCTCTGATGCTGGTAGTTCCTAAGCAAAATTAATGGTTTCCGCCTTGCAGGACCCCAAAACACCTCTAAAAAATACATTTAGATGTTTTTGATTTTAGATGTTGTTGATCTGGAGAACCCCTCATTTTATACCCAACATGTATAGGGAACCTGGGTACCTCTCTCAAAACTAGAACTTATATGCTACAATGATTTTTCCAGGAGTTTAGTATGTCACACCCTGAAGTGGTGGTGCTTTTATTTAACTCAGTGAGAAATCATGGTAGTTGATAATAACATTCCTGTGGGGATAGATTTTCTCCCTTACTTTTGTTTGAAAAGTTCAACCCACACTAAAATAATCTGCATCAGAACAAATCTAATATTTCAGTGGCATAAACTGTATCTGGTGCCCTGGCAACTACATTACTAGTAAAGAAAAAACAGAAGGTCTAACTTCTAAACTACAGATGCTTTAAATATTCCCAGAGAAGAGCTTTCTTTTAAGTTATGCTCCTCTAATAAAAGGAATATAAGATGCTGCTTGAAAGAATGGATATCAGTTCTATAGTTTTATCAGTAGTGATAGTTTAAGCTATAGTTTTAGTTACACTTACTCTTAACATATATGGAGGTCATGGGAACTGGTCCAGTAGACTGGTAAAAGAAAATGTTAATTAAGCCATCTGTCAACTTGCTAAAGCTTTGATGCAGGACACTTGCCAGTTATGTTTTTGCTGACTGACATTTTCCTGATTACATGCAAAATTATGCATTAACTGTTTTTGCTATAATCTCAGTGGGCTCTCTTATTAATTAAATTATTTATATGCATACTAGGACATCAACTGCAGTCAAAAGTATTTATTACTAGCTCAGACTTCCTAATGCTCCTGGGTTTTTTCAGCTTTGAGTTGCTAGTTTTACCAGAAAATGTGATATCGCATTTAATTAACTTTTCACAAAACTTTTCAAGTAATTCTATATTTGGAAAAAACCCATACACATATAATGTCTACTTCCAAATATTCCTTATGTTAAAATCATCTGAAGAATTCAATTTATTTCAAATTAAAAAGAAAAGAACAACCCAGCTTTGTAAAACCCTGATGGCTATTTCAGAAAATAGACTTGAATCATAGAGTCAGAGAACTTTCTGAGTTGCAAGGGACCCACAAGGATCATCAAGTCCAAATTCTGACTCCAAAGAGGGCAACCTAAATGTTAAGCCATATATCTGACACTGTTGTGCAAACTTTTCTTGGACATGGAAAGCTTAGGGCCACGGTAATTTCCTTGGGAGGCTTGTTTCAGTGCTTGCAAAGAAGAAGACATTAAAATAAGACGATCTGAAATTTGGCAGAGCGGTAGTCTTGGTATTTAAGATGTGCCTTTTCTATCTCTATAATAAAATGCCTGCAAAGTTATGGATTGCCTAAAAATATCTGCCTTTAAAAATAATAATTTAGAATTAATTACTAAATTTAAAGTAAAAGTGGTCAGATGATAAGTTGTTTCAAGCCTTGATATTTCAGCTTGCATACAGTGTACTCCTTCAATCCAAACCCAGCTGATATGAAGACACTACAAGGGTTGGTTATTGAAAAGCACCTACCTTCTTTTCTGTGTCTTTGTAAACTAGTTTATTTTGCTGGTTTCAACCATAACTATGTCATTTTTACAGACATTTTATTACAAAGAGGTTTCTAGATTTACGACTAGTCTTCTAAGCTTTATGATCAGATTTTGCTGACTGAAACTCTTGTTCAAACTCTCAAAAATGGTTACAAAATATTAAGCAGTGAAGATATCCTCTAATCTCGCATCACAGAAGCAATTTGACATAGCATCTACGACATCTGTTTTAGCAAAATAGATGAGGAAAGATCATAAGAGTCTGAGGCTTTGTTGTTTGGGGGTTTTTTTCTTTGTTTGGGGTTTTTTTCTTTTAAATCTGTTTTCATGGTTTAAATGTGCTTTAACCATGAAGTTAAATTCCTCTGGGCATAGCAGAAGTTAGTGATGTATGCTTTTGATCTTGTAGTGTACGATCAACTTTGCCATTGGATATGACTCTTGTCAGTGAAAATCATTGCACATACCAAGATGAAAATCTTTTTGTTAAAAAACAAAATCCAAGCTACTAGATCTTGTGCTTATAGGCTTTCTGATCAGTAGGCCCTTAAAAACTCTTCTTATATTTTGAAACTTCTAATTCTGTGGCACTGTTTAGTTTAAATGGCTTTTAAATTGTGATTATGATGTTTAAGGGTTGCTCTTCCAACTTGAACTTGAACTTGACCGATTTATGACGATTAACAGCAATGATTGTAATCCTGTCTTAACTACACTGTACCATTACTGGTCTTGCATAAAATAAAACTGTCCAAAATAATACATTACAGTGAAAAAAAAAATCACTAAATAGAACCCACAACAGCCTTTGCAAGACACGTTCACATGATACTGTTCGAGTTCTGGGATCTGTGGTAGCCTAAACTGATCATTGGGTGGATGTTTTTCTACCCGTTGTCCCTGCTGATAACACCAATGCAGGGAAGGGAGAACCATGGTAGTCTGCAATTAGATCAGTTTAAATGGCTCAGGAACAGTCTCCTTTCTTGCACCGAAAGCTGGTTCTGCTCATGCATATGACCCATTTCTGAGCACCTGGTAAGAAAATACAGACCCTTGCGAGTTCTGTCTGAAGGAATACAAAGCACACAGCACATTAAGTTCATATGCTCTTATGTTCATTTGCAGTACCTACTATTTTGGCAGCCTTACATCCTTGCATGGCTGGGTAGTTTATCCACGTGGCCTCTACTGTTCTGGGCCTGACTAGATGCCCTCTCCTTCTGCAAAGTTTTCTCTGCAGTTGAAAGGACTCTAAATTTGAGGGTGCATCACCCTCAAAATGTGCCACCAATGACCTTCTCTTTTGGGAAGAGGTGATGATTTGTTCTTTTGAGCAAACTTCATAGCAATGGTCTTTACAAAGCTGTCACTACAGTGTTTGCTTAGCTAAGTCATGTCTGCCCTGAAATGTGGGATTACTGGAAAAAATGCAACACGGTCTCCCGAGAGTAAAAAGAAAAAAAGCAACCCTCCAGGTCTTTGTTTATTATTATATGGGATTGGACAAGGCTTTCTTTGTGTGACACTTCTGCCTGTGGCTTGGAAAGAGTACTGAGATGCTGCAGTATGGAGATGATGCCTGGATCAGTGTGGAGTCTGGTAACAGTCACTTAAAAACCAGAGTCTGCCTGTTACACAAAGCTTTCTGAGAATAATACAGACAAGACTCTTTCATTTGTCAGATTTCTAGATGGGATCCTTTTTGGGATGGGAATCTGTTCAGGTTTGGGTTTTGTTATAAATATTTTGTTTAACTTTCTCTGATAGATATTGAGTCTTTTTCACTCATAAATAGAATATTGCTTATGTCAGGGAGGGATCATCCATGCCTGTAAATTTAAAGATTTTTTTGTACCTAAGCAGGACACTAGACAGAAACAGTATTTGTCTTGTTCTGCACTAAGTCTTGCTTAAGAGGAGCTGGATGTATTGTTGTTCTGTACTCACAACGGTGACCTCTTCTTCTTTCTGGTCCTGTGTACAGTGCAGACTTTGAATTATAATAAATTTTTTTCAACCTCAAAACTTGATCAATGCTCTTTTAAAACTGCATAGAAGTTTATCTAGTATATTGTGAAGCTCTGTGGAATAGTATGGTGAGAGGTCTTTCAGGTTTCATAGCACGAAAGCTTAGTGTTTCAACTGGACAACAGGATGGCTTTGTGTGGGGATGGTGCCTCATACAAAATCCACCCATTTCGGTGTTCTGCTTATTGAACGCCTGAGCATGCATAAATAATAAAGCACTGAAAAGGTGTCAGGCTCAGGTCACCTCACCCTCTAATAATTTCAAAAGCTGTTGTTGCTCTGTTCATGTCACTGCAAACTTTGGGCATGTCTGCAGAGGGTACAGAATGCAACTTTTGTGCATAGAATCACTTGTTGCAGCTCTGGGATCAGAAGGAGAGTCACTATGTTTTTGACTTCAATATAGGCAACTCTGGCCTTTCAAACTTGAAGGATGTCAAGTGGGAACATTCTGATGAATGATGTCAGTGTGTACCTTGCTGTGCACCATTTAGAGCTTTTGAAAGAGACATTTGTTCATCAGTGATGTCTCTTTTGACACAAGGTATAAAAATGTGTCTGCCAAATGCTTCTCCCTCCCACCTTACTGTCTATCCTTTGTGATGATAACATGACTATCATCAGGCATTCAGCAGCTGGCAAATTATAGGAACAGAGCGTAAAAAGAGGAATATTTGGTAACCTGCTAGAAGATTGGATAGCACAGAAGTGGCTGGAGGATTCTTAAGGCTAAGGAGGAGAAGAGCAGAGAGGAACCATGACCATGTTGCTGGCAGTGTGCAATGTTCAAGGAGACTGGACAGAAAGGTTCACAGTTAGGGAATGAAGAAATTTGATTTGTGGAAAGTATGAATATTCTGGGAACCTTCTGGAAAACATGTTACACTCCCCCATTTTTTTTTCTCTAAAATTGCTCCCCTGCCTATGTGGCTCCATCTGATGTAGCACTGAACACCTCTTACTCATGTAAGTTTTGCTAACCACAGATCCTCCTACCCAGAATTTTCACTTAGATAATGCCACATCTGAGCTGCTACACCAACACTGATTTCTGCCATGTCTTTCCATGTCTGAAGTGTAATCAAACTTGTAATAATAATTCCCTGAGCAGTATGGCCCAAAGACCTCCATCTTCCTTCTCTCAGAATAGTGGCATTGGACCTATATTACCAGGCACTCCCAGTCAAGGCTGTTTTTAGGGACCTTGGCAGAACTATTAGTGGCTTGAATTCAGATGAAATGCTTTCACCAGCAAAGTAGTATCTATTTTCTGCCACAGTTTACCTGCCCTTCAGCCTCCTCTGTGCATTTTCAGTATAGAGGGGACTCTGTGAGGTCTGACTGATTCTGTGATGTCACATAATTGACTGTTATCCCTTTTCATTCCTTTAGAGGTATCTGCAGAAGTATCACCTAAAGTCCATGATTTGGTAATTATAGGACTGGCCCTTTCAGGGTGACAAGCATATCTCTGTGCTGTACAAGAATCTCCATTGAATCCTGAGTGAAACTTTATCACTGCCAATTCAGACGTCTCACCCAGACAAGACTCAGACATCCCACTCAGAAAAGAATCACCTGCTCCTGCTGTTGGGCTGCTAAATGTAGCCCAAATGTTGTTGATTCTGGAAGTGCTCTTGATCCTACTTTTGAAAGATTAAAAAGGACACCAGCTTTATGCAGCAGTGTGGCTTGATAGTGTTAGAACAAGTTCCATATATATAACGTATTTCAAGGAAACCGTGATAATGTGGCCAAGTGCACACTACGCACCTGCAGAGCTGCAGCTCAGGGATAATATAAGTGTAAGACTTTACTGTTAATAAAATAGCATTACTGTGAATGCATTACGAAGTAAATAGTAGTCATTTGAGGTATCAGTGGATGTTGTGTATCTGAGGCTTTCTTCTTGGCTATTGCTGCTAGTTAACTGCTTTTCAAAGTAGAAAAAAAAGTAGTTATAAAGTCTCTCTAAAGTGGGAAATGAAGATCATGTTGTATGGGATTATGATAAACTATGTCTTTGGTTCACAGGATGTCCCATAATCCTGCATTTAGGATTATATCCCGTATTCTGTACTGATTTACCAGAAATAAAAGCAGATAATTGCCTACAGGAAAATGTCAGGCCTAGAAAAGCTAATACTAGGAAAGCATTATGTATTGAAGATTCCCAAATGTTTGACAAAGTATGTAAGAATTTCTCATTCTCCTATTTCTTTTAGCTACCTTGAATAGAAAAGAGCAGCCTTTGCTCACAAGAACCTTTCTTCAATCTTTCTTAATACCACAAATACTTTTTAACAGAGAGAAGATGAAAAATAACCCTACCAGTTGGTACCTTTGTTAGGATAAATTCTAGAATATAATGATTAGTAACAATTCATATAAAAATGAACTGCAAAGTACTTTAAGGACTACAAGTGTTCAAGACCTCCATTTTACATCTGATCTGGAAAATCAAATGCTCTTCAAAGTGAGATAGAGATGCACTGTCTGGCCATGCCCTGTGTCTCATCAATTCTGCCTGAACTGGCTTCTCATTCTACTCCATTTCTAATTATTTTTGATTCTCTGTGTGTGGTATATGTGTGGGTGAGTGAGTGAATCAGTTCAAGTGCCAGCAGCTGGAGCAGGACAGGGCTGTGTACCTGTGTGTCAGCAGAGCAAGCGCCTTGGGAGCCAAGGAGGGGATGGGGTGTCTGTATCTGTGAGATGAACAGGGAGAGAGCAGTGATCTGGGTGCATGACTCACCAGCTAAACTCAGTTATTGGAGGCATCCACAATGTGTGTATGTGCAGGGGGCTGTGCACACTGCTCTGTGTTAAAGGGGGTCCCATGCATAGGTGCCAGCAACTGGGGAGACTGAGAATCCAAGGCGTGAACTGCGCCAAGTCCAGCAAGCAGAGGGATTCCCACTGCATATGTACTGAGCTGCAGGACTGCTACATCCAATGCAAAGCAAGGCTGACCCTTTAGCTTAACTCCTGCTATCACTGCTGCCAGCAAAATATTCAGATATTTCAGCACTCAAAATACTCTGCTTCCCTAAAAATCTGGCCCTAATATAAGTTTTAAGCACTCAGAGTTGGGTCCAGTATGGCTATCTGTGTATAATGCAGACTAAAGTGTAAACAAACTTCTCTGATTATAGAGAAGCACTTAAACTAGTGTGGTGCTAATCTATTTAGGCAGTAAAACAGAAAGGTTGAAGCGTATTGTATCAGCTTCTGTCAATCTAAATTTCATATAAACGCTAATCTCACTCAGAATTCAGACTGTTAAATCTCAGGCTGGGTTACACTCCTCTGTTCCTGAGTGCTAACTTACTACAAACATGCTTAAAATCAGTCCTATAAACTTAGAGATGATAAACGTTTTTATTGTGAGCCACAGATGTGTCTATGCTATGTATTCTTTAATGAAACCTGGACTGGGGAGTTCCAGAGGTTTTTTCTATCATCCATCTTTCTACCTGTCTGTCTATCTATCTATCTATCTATCTATCTATCTATCTATCTATCTATCTATCTATCTATCTATCTATCTAT
>JAWWLV010000121.1:59724133-59738140 GCA_035041135.1 Platyrinchus mystaceus | reverse complement strand
ATCTATCTATCTATCTATCTATCTATCTATCTATCTATCTATCTATCTATCTATCTATCTATCTATCTATCTCCTCTATACAATAGAGGATTATGAGATGAATCAATGACATCCAAATTTGGATTAACCTCACAGCATTCTAAAATTCTAGAACTCCCAGCATTCTAAACCTCCTCAGCCTATTCCTTATTCATTCTGATTGTCCTTTACTGAATGAAAAACACAGATTGACAGTGCACAGTGATTCATCTACAAAACAGATTACCTGGATTTAGACCATCTTTAATGTGAGGATGGTGAGACTACCAGACTCTGGAACAGCATGATTTGAGACTCTTTCAGGACACATCAGCTCCAGTTTCAGTGGCCAGAGCAGACTCCCCTTTCCAAAAGTAAAACACAATTTTATGGAGACAAGGAGAAAACAAGAGGCAACCATAACTGCAGGCTGGAAACAAGAAAATTGCCCCTGAAAGAAATATATACTATAAAGTCCGATGTTCAATCAAGTGTCTTTATTTTTCTAGACTTATTTTGATATATTATAGGGCTAATAAGTGTATAAAATGAGGATTTTCAGGACATATTTCTAGGATTTGAATAGGACATTAAGATAAGCACAAGTGTTATATAATCATTCACTTAGATGGAAAAGACCTTAAATGTTAGATGGCAAAGGGTTATGTCATGGATTTCTGTATGAAAGGCTAATTACTGTTAGAAAGAATTGATTTCACTTTGAATCAGCTGTCATTGTTTCCTAGTAATAATCATTTTACTCAGCATTTTCCTGTACTAAGATGCACAGCAGACAAAAAAAAAAAATAAAAAATAGAGCTCGCTGAATTTGTGATTTTCTTTGACAAAATTCAAGCAGTCTTTCTTCCTTAAAAAAGTGTTTGCAAACAGGGGCTGATACGCTTGTTGGGCAGGTGATTTCTATATAAAACAGTTTGGCAAACATATGGGTTAAGTCTTGCAGTTTGATTAAAGAAAATAGCAAGTGCATTGGTTTCAGTCAAATAGGATCAAATCCAGGATGGTTGGTAAAATGCTGATATTTTAACTGTTAGAACACAAATATTGAAATCATATGCTTACATGTACAGTGGCCTTAGACTTCAGGATTATGATTTCTTTTATTTCTGTAGCATGATCCTACAGGACAAAGGTATTTAATGATTAACAACAGAGCCCAAGCTCAAAGCACTAGCATTATACAGTAGTTTTATCTATTTCTTTTAAACAAAATTTTAAAGAACTTTGTAATGCAATTTATACATTTCTAGCCTGTTATATTATTGAAACAGTTCTTAAAACAAAGCTTTTTCTGCATTCAAAAAAAAGGAGTTAAATCTCTCTATAAACAAAAGTATTATCAGAGACAGTACAGATTCACTAGGTGGCAGCATAGTTAGTAATTTTCTGAAAAATCCACCTCCTGTTCCATGTATGTTTTAGAAATTTTTTGGCCAAGCTGAACATGAAAACCGATGGAAAAATGACCTACTAGAAAGTCAATATTAATAAAATAAAATGATTGTATTATTCATTCTTTCAGAATGTGTATTAATTTAAGGCTATGCTCTGTATCTGGGATAAATGACATACATGTTGTATGGTGTGGTAAACATCCAAAATAAAACAGAAAAAAACGAAATTCCTTAAAAAGGGTTCAACCATAGCTTTTAATCAAGTCTATAGAAGATGAAATATAAATTGCAGCTTCAGAGTGCTTAAAAGAAAAAAAGAAGGTAATATGCAGCTGTTAAAAGGTATTAGAAGTAATTTGAGTTGGCCCTGAACAAGGAACAAATTTAGTAAAAATTGCATCTCAGGAGGTATAACCACCGCCTGTGCTCTCCAGAAACAATAGGTACTGGGCAAGCAGAGTGGTGCCAAACATAAGAACAAAGTGAGCAGAGAAAGAAGCTTACCTCTGTGTCTGGCCATTTTCCAAGCTATGTTGATGCTGTGAACTTTTAGCTGAAGTTGCCTGGTTTGGTTGCAAGATGATCTCTGATTTCATGGTTATACTGCAAATGTCATCTTTTTTCCCTTCTCTTTAGAGTTAAAAAACAGGTTAAACCTTCTCAGCAGAGAAAATAGATATTAAAATACATTTTTAAATGGACTGAAATAATTTAGTCTTCTTAACTTCAAAGATTCAGATGAACCAATTGACTCTTCTTGACTCTGTACACATCGTACATTCAACGTTCACAAAATCAGAATGGATGATGATAATTTACTGAAACCTTCTGTAAGCAAGCTCTTTCCTGATACAGATCAAATCTAATTATCCAATAAACTCTGTTCTGCAATGCTGCTCTCAGCCAGCAATGCTTAATGTGTGAATTCAACACCGCTGCTGCTAGCTCATGGGGAACCCCGCCATGAGGACTCAGGCAACCTTTTCTTTGTGTAATTTCCCCTCATTAATGACTGCAAGATCACTTACATTATATCACAGCCTTTAGGACTAGACCCTGCCCTGCTAAATCAAATGTCTTTTCTTACTAGTTTCTCCAATGTAGCTTTGCAGTGTAGTTTGGGGCTGTTGCTTGTGCCTTTGACAACTTACTTTCCCCAATGAAAGGGGCAGGAGTGGTAGATGATAGTGACACAGTTCCAAGCTAAATCCCAGTCCTGGTATTTAATCACAAGGATTGGCTGCTATTCCAACTTCTTGAGCTGTACACTTGTGGTTTAGGAACCCAGCATTATCCCCTGATGAAATTAGTTGTGTCCAATCAGGACTGATGCATGCTTTTGGCAAGCAGAAGACCTATGTCTCAGAAATTACAAGTAATATGTTGTAGATATTGTTGTTTGTAATGAAGTGGAACAGATTTTGTATTTTGATAGTGCTTGTATATATTTCAGAGGATATGAGTAGCAGAAAAAAGTGTAGATACAGAAACTCTAGTAACTTTAATTCAAATTAAGCATAACACAGAAAACTAACTAGAATCATTATTCTTTAAGACCAGTAGAACAAAGGTAACACTTAAATATGTGTATTTATTTTTAGAAACTGCACATGTTGGTGTGTTATATATAAACCTCTGTTCATTTGTTCTAATCCATTTTCTTGAGGAAGACTAATACTATCTTCACCTTTTTTTTCCTGAGAATTGGCTTGTGGAACAGCTGTCAAAATTTCAAGCCTGGATAGTACTCTCACTGAAGAGCCTGAAAGTCTTGCTGCTGCTGCTGCTGCTGGACTTGCATGAAGTTTCTCTGGCTTTGCTGAGGGACCCTGAGATTAGCTCAGTTGGTTAGAGCATGGTGCTAATAACACCAAGGTTATGGGTACCACATGTACAGGCCATTCATTTAAGAGTTGATGATCCTTGTGTGCCCCTTCAGTTCTGAGTATTCTGTGATTCTTTGAGTCTCTTCTCAGTCATCAGGACTTAGACACAACGTTGTCTTCTGTATCTCACAAGCTGATGGCTAGGTCTTTGGCCTTGGAGAAGGCAGAGGCAAGGAAACATGATTCCTCTATCAGCTCTTGTGAAAGCAGAATAATGCGATGCACTCCACCTTGCAAAAGGCTTGCAAAATGTACAGCTCTAAAACTGTATAAACAATTTAGATTAAGTGACATTAACCACATTCACACCTGCTTTCAAGCTCTGAATCTGGAGCTCTGAAAAACATCATCTGTTTGAAGGAAGTCTTTTTCTTTCAGTAAACATCTGCTTGGAAATTATAAACTTATTTTTGTGCTATTAACTTTTCTGTCACCTTTACCCATTTATTGCCCTATTATTTGAAATAGACATCACTAAATACCATTGCACAATAGCCATAAATAATGATAATATTTCCTTCTTTGCCTTCTCCTTTTGGCCTATAAGCTGAAGATTTTTCAAATAATTCTACATACAATCACTGAGCTTTAAAATACAAACAAACTGGAAACTAACAACAGCCTGCTCTCAAGTATTCAAAGCTGGAAAATGTATTTTTCTTCTTTATTGTTAAATACATGAAACTTTGAGGTTCATTGGAAAGTAGTCAAACTCAAAATGTGACCTATGCTGAGTACTGGCAATTAAGTACAATTGATATAAAAATGTGTGTAGGCCAGACTGTTCGAGAATAGATCAAGTTCAAGTTCAATTTACCTCCAATGTTTTTCTGTAGCTATTGCAAAGGATAAAACTCTAGCCTGATAACTAGAGATGAAAGATGTTAGCTAATATCTAAGATAAGCATCAGACTTGTTCTGTAATGTGGACAAAATTTAGTTCTATCTTCCCCCCATCTGATATAAATCCTCCTGCAATGAGCAAACTAAAATTTTCTAAAAGTCATAGCTATAGAATCACAGAATTGTTGACGTTGGAAGTGACTTCCAGAGATCATCCGGTCCGACCTCCTTGCTCAAGCAGGGCTACCTAGAGCCATTGGCCCAAGACAATGGCTTTTGAGTTTCTCCAAGGATGGAGACTCCACAACTTGCCCAGGCAACCTGTGCCAGTGCTCATAGTAAAACAGTGTTTCCTGATGTTCAGAGGGACGCTCCTGTGTTTCACTTTGTGCCTCTTGCCTCCTGTCCTCTCACTGGGCACCACTGAAATCAATATATGTGACAATATCAATAAAAGATACAATTAGTAAGGGACACTGCAATTAACATATATTTTGAAGTAGCTCTACATGTTGACACACTACAGCAAAGTCAAAATATCCTTCCTTTAGAACAGGATTAAGCTGAATGCTGTAGAGGTCCTAAATCCAAATGAATGTATCTATGTGGAGACAATGTAAAACAGCAAATTAAGTTTAAATTTATGCCTCTCCTTGTTTCACAACAGGTTTTCTATGCACATGTGCTCTGAGACTGGATTCTTGGAGACTTATTATTCCCATGTTATGGAGATAAGATTTCGTATTTGTCCACAGGCCAACAAACCAGAGCTGTTTGAAAGGAATCCAGTGTTTTAGAAGTGTTTCAGAATGTTTTTCACTGAATGGCTTTCCTATTTCCAGAATTCACGTAACTGTAGACTTCATAGGCATCATCACAGGACTAAAGGCAGATACTTTGCCAGCATTTCTAACACCCCCTTTTGACTCATTATGGCCTGAAAAAGACATCTGTAAAGAATAGCTTTGTCATTTTCTCTAATTTTTTTTTTTTAATCAGAAACATTGCTTGTAAGAGCAGGGTCAAACTGGAATGGCACAGGTGTAGAGAATAAAGCTGAGGGTCACAGCACATCAAAATTCTGTTGTCTGTGACATTATGCTGCACAGACTGCTGAGCTATTCTTCTATGAACCATGTGCTCCCATGAATCCCTTTTTTGTATTGCACAGCCATTTCTTATCTGAAATTTGCACTGAGAATGTCACAGGAGGCTTATTGCCCTGAAATAAATGAGTTCCTAAATTTACATAGTAATTTTTTACTCCAATGCACTTTCAAAACACTTCATAAAATTGGGATACTTCCTATGCCGGCAAATTTATAACAACGCTTGTTGTTCTCTGTTGTGCAACTGATGGCTACTTGGTACAAGTGAGGGCAAATGTCATTCAGTTGCCATTGCAATTGTAATGTTTTTTATGCTTTGCACCTGCATTTTTGAGCATTGCCTTTTCATTATTTCTTTTCTGGAAAGCTCATTTTCAACCCCAACCCATCTCATTAATAGTATGCACGAAGAACTTGGAGTAACAAACTCCCACACTTTGATAATGAAAGTTCATTAATTCACATAGTCCTGAACCAGCATGCTTGAACCCTTCTTCTGTCATGAGACTGCATGTGCTAAGGTAGGGAAACAAAGACTCTGGCAATAAACATGAAAGCATGCTCCTGAAATCACAGTCTATCATGTTCTTCCATCCTTGACAGTCCTTGTCTCCAGAGGGAAAAACATCATATTAGAAAACGATATGAAACATCCCTGGTCAGCGTGCCTGGCATTGATCTCAGCATTGTCAAGTGCTTTTATAACATCACATCATAGCTAAGGGGATTTTAGTTGAATTAAACTGGTTATCATAAAAATTAGTTAAAAATATATTTTAAAATTTATTGCAAATCAGAAGTATTTTTCCCCTTAAAGGTATGGATTTACAGTTCCCCCGACGGAAATATTAAGATGCTTCAGATCCCATGGTAAATGAACTGTAGAGTCAAAATACAGCTGATGAGTAAATGAAAAATGGAAGCACTCATGTTTCAGTCAGCAGTGTGCAGACATGTTATTTAATAGCTCTCCTGAGAACAGGAGTGCTGTGACAATTGGAAACTGTAAAGGGAATTTAATTTAAAAAAAAGTAAATATTCATGCTGGTACGTAATTGAGAGACCAAAGTTAACATCATTACCCTGTCATCTACATGATGGCTTTCATTAACAGATTAAATGGAAGTAAGTACTAGGCAGTACCTTCCTCTACCATCCTGGGCAGAGGATTATATTATATTCACATTAAAGTCAATGATAATTTGAGTGCAGGTGGGTACATAACAAACTGTCTGGTTATGTATAAATAACTGTAACAGAACTGCTCTCCTGAGGAAGACATTATCCAGCTTTGGTCAAAATGTGAAGGAAATAGATATTTTCAGAAGAGATAGTAAAACAGACAATGACAAAGTTCCTTGTGCTTCATTTCAACATAAAAAATGAATTGTTATTTTGGAAAACTTCATCAACAGAGGCTCCAGCCAGCCTGCTATGTGCTCATCTGAAGATGTGCTGAAACAATTAGCAATATGCTCAGGTAGTCAAGTACAGCATTTTGTTCCAGAGTATCTCCTTTAATTTAAGTACCTTTGGGAAAATTGCTTAAAAATGTCTTCAAAAGAAAGTTCTTCTGATGCATTTTCCCCCTGTTATCAGGTTAATATGTTTTGACATGATCCCTTTCCATCTTTTGTGCTTCAGTGAAGCTGTCAATACTTCTCCGAAGAGGATTGCTCTGTACTTAGAACTTTGATACAATAAATCCTGGGAGGCATATGGAAATAATGGGTAACAGGTTCCCCTTTATCAAGCTTCTGTATTAATGACCATTTAAGCAAATCTAATTTTCACAAATAACTATTCAGTTGTAATCCATTCATAAATGAGATTTGAGACCATAGTGTGATAAGACACACTGAATGGTATATTGATATGATTGTCCTAGAATAATTAATAATGGAAATTTCAAAATACTAATGAATGGCTTCACTGTTATTTTTCTTGTCCTCTTAAGCTTTTTATGTTGATAATTTACTGGAAATAGGTAACAGATTACATGCTCATATCTAAATCATCCCTTACAGGCATTTATAATTCTTTAAGCAGAACAGAGAACATTAAACACATAAATAACTTCCTTCAATGGTATCTTTGTACAGAGGTTTTCCCTATCCCTCTATTTTCTATTTTATGTTTTAGCATAGTAGCTATCTCCACAGTCTCTTCTGAGACAGTTTCCTGATATAAACCATGCTGAGAATCCGCTACATTCTGGGTTACTGGTTCAGAAATGAAAGTGTTGTTTACAGGCTTCTCACTCATGACTACAAAAATGATAGACAGTGGAAAGCAGTTTTAAACTGGGCTAAAAATGTCAAGAATTTCTTTCCATTTATTTAATTTTTTTGCCTAGGACATATCTTTCAGTTTGATTTGCTTTAGTGTACAATCCTCTAAAAGTAATGTACCTTCCAGCATGTCTTACTTGATTCTTGTGGGAAAACTTAAATCCCTAAGCATTGCAGTATTTCTGAGGAAGAAGGGAAACCTGCATTTTTTAGAGCAATTATTATATGTATGTATGCATGTATGTATATATGTATGTATTAAAATCCACTATTTATAAATACAAGTTCCATACTAGAAAAAAAACCCCTCAAAACGTTTTCTAAGGAGACGGGGAAAAAATGCAGGTTATTGCAACATATTATCATGCACATGTTGATGTGGCATACAAGTGCAGAAATATCTCTCATGCAGACCCAAATGAACAAGGCATGAACATGCCTTGAAGAACATCCTTCTTTCCTTCAGGGCACAGAATATTTTTCCACTGTTTCAGGTCACTTCCTGAGGTGGACGAGCAGAATATATGAAGATCTCACTGCTGAGCTAAACTGAACTCTGAAAATTACACAACAGTAATTTTTATCTAATACTCATATTTTAGTAGAACTCTAATAATAATTAAGACTCCAACCTTATTATTTTTATAGCACAAAGACCCAAAAGCCATGACTGAGTCAGTCTAGCAAGACACTGAGAACACTGTCCAACAGCATGCATTTTTCAGTTGTTTAAACATGTTTATTCATGTTTAAAGTTAAGTATGTCTTGAAATGTTTACATTTATTTAAGCAATTTATTACATACATATGGCTTTTTTCCTATCTAAGTACACAACAGAGGAATAATTGGCAATTCCCTTAATGATGCATTTTGATACGGATATACATTTTCAAATGAGAGTCATCAATTCACTTTTCCTAGTGCTTCATAGTTTTTTCCCCCACAGTGATACTCAGAAAAATTCGAGATGGCATGAAAGGCATGAAGACTGAACTTACTATCACCGCAACTGAAATGATCACAGATAGTTAATACATGACATATAAAATACTTCAGTGACACCACTCAAAATTGTGAAGCAATTATATTTTCTCCTATATTTAGATTTTCATTCAGAAGAGCAATACTTTCCTCAAAGATGGTCCAGCTTCACTTCCTTCTGATTTCCTGTAAGTGCCCCATGGAATTTTATCTGGAGATAGTATGACTGCTGCTCACAACAGCACTTGCATGGGGAGCTTGTTATGAAACTAGTAAGTTAAGTTGCACAGTAAGTTGCTTTTTGTTATCTTCCTAGAAATATATGATGAAAAGATGGCAATTCTGTAAGCCATCTTATCTTTTGCTGGCACTACTGCTGGCATTTAAAATGCAGAGACAAATCCTTATGCAAACAAGCAAATACTCTACCTCTGGTCCCAGGATCCCACCTACGTGCCTTGAAACACCCCTAATGAAAAGAGTTGTAGTTTTGATTCATGATGCAGTATCAGGAAACCTTATGTCCAGAGATAAAAAACCATCTGCAAACAATTCAGTAATCCAAGAAAAAGATATATTTTCTGCAAATTTGTTCATTAAAAAAAAATTATTCCACTACCACTTTATTTATTGAGGGCTTCTGCTATAATGGACATAAAATATCTTCCTTTCAAGATGGTGCTGCTATTTAAAGATGACATTTCAAGAAAGTCTCCCAGACATAGGCCAAAGCTCTTAAACTGCACTGACTTCAATAATAAACTGAAAAGAAAGAAACGTCTTTTGGGAAAAAATTTTTTCCACACTATCCTATGTACTAAACAAAAGTTTCAGTTCATAGGTATTTAACTTCTTTCATTCAGTGTATTGTTCAATCTTTTCACTTACATATGCATAATAAATAATGGTTCTATTTCTTCGGTTTTTATTAGACACCAATGTTACACATTCTAACATATCCATATTATTCCAAATATATAATAATGCATTCTTTAAATGAACATTTCAAATAAAGGCAAAATAAATTATCATGCCAGTGGAGCACATTTAAGAAAATCTGATTTCTTAAACCACTTCAAGACAGATTAAAACCTACTCAACTCAAACACTTGTTTCATACCTTGGCTGTTAACAAGAGAATAGATATTCCAGCAAATTCTTTATTACATACAAAAAGCCATATATACTCTCAATGCTGGCAGAGAGAAAAAGTTGACTTTCTATTTATGGAAACTACCAACACATGATTTTCGAAGGTTTATTTTTAATATATATATATATACATTTTCAGCATACTTGGTGAGCTAAGTGTCTATTCCTTTTTAAAAAGTTAGACTGTAGGAAAGTATGAAAGGAAGTTAAATCAGCATTTTAAGTATTGTTGACAGCTCACAAATCATTTGGAAGCAGATATTTCTGTCTGTATTCTCACCAGTTTCAGAAACTGTTGGAGGTAAAGCTCAAGCCAATAAATGGTAAATTACATCGTATTCCATGCTGTGTAACTATTGTTAAGATAAATAGTGACACATGCCAAGATTCTTTTGTATGATTCTTACATATTCTTGGCCCTGTGTTCTCTTGGTTTTCATTGCTGTTACCAAATATTTGCACCATAATTCTGCTAAACAGGATCTCACTGCTTTCTTTCAGTGACTTACAGCTGCAAAGCAGAGAGATGCTGCCATGAGGAGCCTCCAGCTGAGTAAAATCAGTGTGTAACAGAAGTACCAGGGAGTGAACTGGTCAGCTTGAGAACCAGTGGCTTTGACAGTGCAGCAACCTAGTAATTTTTCAAGATTTTTCTAGGCAATATAGAAACGAATTTTGCAATGGTGTTAGAAGGACACCAGTGAAGTAGCTCTGCTTGTATTTATGTGGAATTCCTGAAAAAAAGAAAATAATTAATTACCTATTAAACACCTTGTTCATTTGGTCATAAACACTAGCGTAAGCAGGTAGGAGATAACTTGTCAGTATGGCATGAGATAAGAGAAAGAGGTAAAGACACCTTTTCTAAACCTCTAATGGTGAGGAAACATGGCTTTTGTTTGAAGAGAGACAGTAGGAGGCAGTGATAGAGTCAGAAGTTAAAACAACAGTCTTTGTGGCATCATTCCTCTCTTCTAATAATACTTCCACTGTCTCAGTTCAAGGGAAAATACAGAAAGCATATAAGGCAATTTTGTGTGCTCTAGAATTACACAACAGAAATATTTACACTATTAACTCCATTTCTTGATGGAAAACATTGGGATTTTTCAGATTGTTTATGACTGAATTTTGGTTACTAGCCTGTACATCCTGATTACATATAACGGGCTTATGATTTAATACTAAAACACTACTTAGGTCTTTGATTGCTTAAGTATTTACTCGTGTACAGATTAAAGATCTCAGATTTTGTACTTTTTGAGGCAGAAACCAGTCATTAAGGCAGAGATCTAGACATATTTTTCAGTTATGTGTTTATTATTTATTGACTAACAAATAATGCATTATCACCAAGGAACTTGATATCCTTATTCACTGCTTATAGATTCTCACCAATTACACTGTAAAAAAAATTCAATATGAACAAATCAGTATGAACAAATGACAGATAAAGATTTATTTTTTGTCTTAAACAGTTATTTCTGATTAAGGGATAACAAATATAGGCTAATTTTTTTAGTTTATTATAATGTGAGAAATAAGGTATGTAAGATAACAGATTCACAGTACAATTCACAGCAAGTCTTAGCAAAAACCCAAACTTTTAGTGTCATTTATTCTCACTGTGATGGTTCAGACTTTACTACAGCTTTTTACCTCTAATGGGGATTCTTTCAACCTTCAATTTCATTTGTGTTCCAAATTGAGGATATTTCACATTTACCTCATTATCGCATAGGATAGATAAGCATCACAAATTTTATCCAAAGCTGAAGTAGAAATGAGCCTGGATCTTAGAAAAAGATTCTGTCCAAAGGCAAGAACTAAAAGAATGCCAGCTTTCTCTTTAATTGGATTAAAATTAAAGAAGATACACCTAAAGTTTCATCCACCCACTGCCTTGCTTATTACAGCAAATGAATGAGTTTTCATACTATGAACTGAAAGGTGTAGGTTGGAAGGGAAAATAGTATAATACTGCTAACATCCCAAATTTCAAATGAAAGTATTCCATGCCTTTAAGGAATGGAAGAGTCTCACTCATGAGGTTAAACTACTGATTCTTGCTATAACCTCAGAAGCAACCATCTTCATAATTAATGCATTAAAACATTTGCGTTTTTTGAGCATTAGCAATATCAGTGTTGACATTTAAAGCCTGAAATATTAGTCTTGACATTGTTTGACTCTCCAGAGATGTGCAGATGACAGATCTGAAGAGCCTCAGAGCCTTATTCTCTTCTTTCTTCTCTTCTGGAGATAGGAAACAAATTCCTTAAATCAATGGTCATAAGGTCAGTATAAAACTGTCTGAAGTAGGAAAAAGAGCAGATACCTCTCTTAAAATGCATCAATAGAGTTTTAGAAGACTCCAGGCAACACAGGTAAGTAGCAAAGCTAAATGCCATCTAGTTGCAAGACACATCTCCAAAATGTCTGTGATTAGGCAGTTCTTGTACTATAATCCACAGCAATCTCCCACAAAAAGTGTTGCCCACAATAATTTAAATTAATTATCACATTTTTCTACATATAGCTTATGGATCTTGTGTAAAAACAACAATCCTGTGGTTCAGTGTCAGTGTGGGTTTTGCACATACAGCAAGTGCAAGAGGAAGTCTATCCTAGAGATACCTCTCACCTAGTAACCCTACTGAAATTAGTCCTCCAACCTATTCACTGTCCCCAAAACCATGCTGGTTCTTACTGTCACCTGCCCCGTTTTTTCTGGGGAGGGCTGTTTGAGAGCATAAATGATCTAAGGATTTATGAGGATGGGTTTTTTCATAGCAGCTAGTATGCAGTTATGTTTGGGATTTGTGCTGGAAACAGTGTTGATAATTCAGCAATGTTTTAGTTACTGCTAAGCAGGACTTGCACAAGAGTCAAGGCCTTTTCTGCTTCTCCCTCCAATCCACCAGTGAGGAGCCTGGGAGTACACAAGGAGCTGGGAGGGGACACAGCCAGGACAGCTGACCCCAGCTGACCACAGGGGCATTGTATACTGTATGGTATCATCCTCAGCGTACAGAACTGGGGGAAGTAGGAAGTGGGGGATGTTTGGAGTGATGGCATTTGTCTTTCCAAGTCACTGTTAGGCATGATGGAGCCCTGCTTTCCTGGAGATACCTGAACACCTGCTTGCCCATGGAAAGGGGTGAATGAAGTCCTTGTTTTGCTTTGCTTGAGTATGCGGCTTTTGCTTTACCTATTAAATGGTTTTCATCTCAACCCACAATTTTTCTTGCTTTTACTTTGCAGATTCTCTCCAACATCCCACAGGGGAAGAGTAAGCGAGTGGCTGTGTGGTGTTTAGTTAACAGCTGATGTTAAACCATGACAAGAAGAAAGGTATGGTGATATTCTACCTACTCAACTGTTGGAGAGGAAACAGAGTTCACTAGCAAGAACTGAACAAATATTTTTCCTTGTAGATTTACAAGCCCCAGCCTTTCCAGAGACAGTACAAGAGCAGCGGTAAAACCAGTGCTGGTTCATGTCACATCCCTGGTCCACATTTCATTATCTACTGACAGGACAGGCAAGTGAAATTTCCATATCTCTTCCACAGCAACACTTTCCATTAATTCTTAAGAAAATTTCTGATTTTCTACTTGTAGAGACATTGCATCTACTTGCGATTTGGTGAGCATATATAATCCTTTCATCCATTGCCTCTGTGATACACAGCTGCGTCTCACAGATTTTGACAATTTTGAAGTACCTGCCTGTCTGCAGACCTGTCCTCTCACTCGTTGACATGAAATACATGTTACATCATACACAAACCAAATTACAGATCCAGTAATAGCTGAATGAACAGTCAGAAATCTGTCACTTGAAAGTGATTCTTCACTCCTTGAATCAAAACAAGCTGAACAGCTGGACATGCAATGTTTCAAACTTCTGTGGAATGTTACCTTTCTCTTTGTCAGTCCAGAATTGCTAGCACGTGGTCTCCTTGCTAGAATAAGGTGATAATGGCGGATGTATTTAATGCAGAAGCCACTGGAGCCATCAGGAGTATAATCATTATAAAGCATACACTGAGAACTGACAAAACACTGTACAACCATTAAGAAACTGTATCTACTTAGGATTTGAAGTACTATTGCAGGATGAATGGTAGCTCCTCCCTGTCTAGAGGAAAGCACTTCCCAAGAAAAATTTAGATATGCTTATACCAAGTTCAGTATCTTTCTTTTTTTTGGGGAGATGCATTAGGTTGAATTAAAGTGGCCAGTCTTCGTGAACGAAGATCTGGGAAAGGTCTTTTACCTTTCAAGCCTGCGCAATGGATTTTTTAGG
>JAWWLV010000121.1:59681621-59716240 GCA_035041135.1 Platyrinchus mystaceus | reverse complement strand
GTTTCACCTGAGGTATGACTATATTTTTGTAGGAAGAAGTTAAATGACAGATAACAGACAAAAAAAGAACAAGGAAGAAAGCAGAAGTGAACAGAAAGTGGAAAAAAAGAGCAAAAGGTGAAAGGGAAATATTGAAGACAGAAAAAATGAAAGCAGAAAAAAGATGAAATATAATAAGTTGCATTTCTAAAGATGAATCATGTTCAAGATTCAGTGTTGTAAATGGAAACAAATTCAAATAATGAAGAGAATAGTAAGACCAAAATATATGGTGGTATTTCCTTTTTGAAGCATTCACATCTTTTGACTCTGGAAAATGAAGAGTTTAATTCTTGTTTCCCTGAGATGCGTTTTAAATGATTTGTCTTTGTTGTGTACCGAAGTACGATGCTCTGCAAAAATGATGTTAAACACTTCTTACAGAAGGTACACTGTAAGTAGATCAGTTCAAACAGACATATGAAAGGAAAGCGAGCTATGAACTACAGTTTACTTACAGAGATAGAAACTGCATTTTGAAGTACTTGAAAGTTAGGTGAACTGTTGTTTCCGTTTGCAAACAGAACAGTATTCTGAACCGAGAAGTTATCACTATGCAGGTCAGTGTAATTTGTTATTGTCTCGCAGAAGACTAGTGAGCATAATAAGCAAACGGGGACTTCCTTCAAATAGTGGATAATTAAGTGGTATTTATCATGACTACTTAGCTACCATACACAGATTTTTCTTTCTGATATATTTTTGCTGTATCTGTGTTAGAAAACTAATGAGGCTAAGACCTGTTTTTTGGCCATGAGGTCAGCCAGAGTAGGCTGGCTCTGTGTGGGTGTTAAACTGTCTTTGAGATAGTCAAATCCAAAGTGACTGGTTGGAATGAGCTTCTGGACTGAACCAGCTAAATTCCTGAGATGGTGCTAGCTGACCTCAACCACAAATGTCCCTGGCATCCTGTGTCCCTGTAGCATGAAAGGGGCATGGTGGAATCCCACTCACTCCCTGGGCCTGTGCCTGGGCACACCAGCCAGTACTAAGCATGAGGTCTGTGACTTGTTAGAATGTTTTTTCATCTCACCCCAAACAGTCTTATTACAGTGATCCTAATATACACAGATTTGAAATAGAAGCAGTATATTAAAAGCTATATTTGGAGACCATTGTCTGTTCTAATTACATTAGAAGAAATCTGATGTCAGTTTGCTATCACAGTAATAACTTCAGTATTATGGAAACTGGAATTTGGAACACTGTGTTTGGATACACAAACTGTGGAGTTGGTGAAACATACTGGGACACCAAGAAAGTGACCACCTTTTGGCCAAGAAGACCAGTGGAATCCTGGGGTGCATTGGGAAGAGCATTGCCAGCAGGTTGAGGGAAGTGATCCTGCCCCTCTACTCAGCCCTAGTAAGGCCACATGTGGAATACTGTGTCCATTTTTGGGCTCCTAAGGACAAAAGAGACATGGAGCTCCTGCAGTGGGTCCAGCAGCAGGCAATGAGGATGACTGGGGGACTGGAGCATCTTGCTTATGAGGAAAGGCTGAGGGAGGTGGGCCTGTTCAGCTTCAAGAAGAGATGACTGAAAGGAGATCTTATTAACATGTATAAATATATAAAAGATTGTGCCAAGAAGATGGAACCAGCCTCTTCTTGGTGGTGCAAACCTCTAGGACAAGAGGCAATAGGCAGAAACTGATGCACAGGAAGTTCCGCCTGAACACGAGGAAGAACTTCTTTACTGTGTGGGCGACTGTGCACTGGAACAGATTGCCCAGAGAGGTTGTGGAGTCTCCCTCACTGGAGATATTCAAGAACTATCTGGATGCAATCCTGTGCCATGTGCTCTGGGATGACCCTGCTTGAATAGGGAGGTTGGAACCGATGACCCACTGTGGTCCCTTCCAGTCTGATTGATTCTGTGACGATGCTCCCAAATGGATTACAAGAGATTTACCAAACAAGCACAAAACTTGCACACAAAATAAACCTCTAGCTGGCAGTTCCTTAATGTCACAATTATTGGCCTGGTAATAATAGCCTGGTACAAAAATGGTCAGCAAATATTAATAATAAACATCAAGAAGCCTAACAGACTCTTCTTGAGAAGTACTGGCTTGTCTATTAATACAGTTTATAGACTCTAGAGCAGTAGAATCACTTTGCATTACTTCAGTGCCAAAGTTCTTTCCCCAAACCCTTCCTATGACCCCTACAAAGTATTTACTTTGCTCTTCGCCAGGAAGACATTTCTTCTCAAGTTACTTTGCAGATGCCTATTCTGAATTTATTGCCATTCTTTTACTAATTCAATTTTATTCTCCGAGGACATGGCCTCATTAATTGGTGCCCATGGTGGAATATCTGCAAAGCCCTGCATACATTGCTGGAATGCAGTTCAATGGACTATATTATATTAGAAAGACACAAGTCACTGTTTTCCAAGCCAAGCTCCCAACCAATGCATACCAATAAATTACACACAGAAGCATTTACTGGTAAAGGACTAGCAATGTCATATTTTGCAGAATGGCAGATTGTAATTTTTTTATTGTTAACTGGCTGTACAGTTGACATGGTAATGAAAATAGGTTATAGCTGAGATTGTAATTATTTTTTATTTTAGTTCTTAATCTTGTGAATTTTTTAATTCAGTTAGATTGATGTTTGTTTGATGGGATTTTCCCTGTGGAATTTGGAGATTATAACTATATGGCATTATATACATTATATAATTCCTGTAAAAGGTTATCATACAGTCAGAATTAGACTATGAGAGGCTGGGCCCAGATGAAGTAGTATGGCTTTCTGTTAGTGTTTTCTTGTGCTGCCTTTATAGCATACAAGTACGTCATTTTATATTAGGAAAAAATTCTCCACCAGAAGGGTTGTCAAACATTGTAACAGGCTGCTAAGGGAAGTCGTTGAGTCACCATCCCTGGAGGTTTTTAAAAGACATGTAGATGTGGCACATAGGGGCATGGTTTAGTGGTGGACTTGGCAGTGCTAAGATAATGGTTGGACTCATGATCTTGGAGGTGTTTTCCAAACTAAACGATTCTGTGGCTTCATGACATGTGACAGTTGTGGTTTATCCTACTCTCTCCGAAGAATTTTCCAAGTACCAGATCTTTGCTTTTACAACCACTTTTTGTCAGTGTGCACATTACTAGGTATTTTCTCTGTATTAGGGAAGGCAAAGTCCAAAGGGAGAACCTGGAGCAAAAAATGGTCTGTGTGATCCCTAGTTTCTGCAGTCCTTCTTTTCAGAGTTTAGACCTAGTCTCAGGGAAAACTCTTTTTCTCTTACACAGAATATTCTAATTGTTACTAGATATGATTTCACTTCAAATAAGCCTTTTCATCTGTGGTTTTCAGGTTTGCACTTAGGAGGTAATTTTCAGCCCAGAATATTAAGTGCTTTGGAAATAGGCCTAACGTAATGCTTAAAACTCCTTAAGAAGCCAATATCATTATAACTCTCAGGTTACGTATGCTTTTGTTAAGCCCTGTGACTGAAATGGTGGACTTCAGAATTCAGTTCTGAGCTTTCTTTCCTAATCTAGCTATTCTCACTTTACAGTTGAAGAAGCATGCTGTGGAAATGGGGAAGAAAAAGGAAGAGAAGGAAGGTCTGCTAAAGCAGACTATGAATTTAGATGGGGAAAGTGAGAGGGGCTGGTTAAACCAATCTGGAAAAGAGATGGTCCTTGGAGAGGGTGGTGATGTTATGGAAATTTCGACTGGAAGATTTTTCTGATGAGTCATGTGCTCTGAATTAGTTGAGAACGTTGCCCCTCAACAGTGAGACTGTGCCTAGAAATGCCCATATTTCCAAAAGTATGTGGCTGAAAGTCTTATAGGACTCAGAGGCTTGTGGCTTCTCAGGTTAGGCCTGATGCTTGGAGATCTGGGTAATGTTTATTATGTGTATTCTTCTATTGCTTGTATTAAGGGTCTTGTTGTGCCTAATCACCTGACTTTGATTCAGTTACACACATTCAGTAGCTCTGTGCTGCACAGAAAACTCATACAAACTCTGACATACTTTTATACCACTGTAAAAAACTAGGTTATGACGGCTTACTCCTTGACAATTGCTGGACTGTGAATATAATAATATTATGAAAGCAGAACGTAGATAGAAAGATAGGTCAGTAGTACACCAACAGCCACAAACATCAATTATTCTATGGAGGCAAGACTATATTTTTGCAAATAATGTCTTAGTTAAGTAGTAGGGAGGGTCTTATCTCAGTAACTAGAAGAGGTGAGTCTTAGGTAGTGTGACTAGAAGTACATGTGGCATTAATATCATAATGCTGTTTTCCTTCTTTCAGTAAATCCACAAGGAATGATGAGGCCAGGTGTTGGCATTTGCCAAGGTTAACAATTTAGAAGAGAAAGAACACGGTAAGGGTAACACTCAGGTCTTCAGTAGTGACAGCAGAGGCTCTGACATAGAGAAGTAAAAGGGCCCTGGAAAAGGGGATCTGATCTGCTGTTGTGTCAGCTATTCTCCAGAGGTTTGTGCCTTTTGAGCTCTTTACAAACACTCAGATTAAAATCTTCTATGGCAACAACTGCATTGCTCTAAAAGATTGTCCTTAGCATGGTCATATGCATGTTTGTACTGCTTCTTGTCTGCTTTTTGTCCGTAGTTTTGTCTTTTAGACTGTGATGTACCGAGTGATGTGCTGCGGGTAGTGTGTCCTGGGGGTATGTTCTAGCCAAGCTCCAGCCCACATATGCTGGTTCACAATATGAAAGGTAGACAGAGGAGGGACAGGTATTTGCAGAGGTTGCTAACATAAGCATGAAGTTCAGGTTCTCAAGATTTTTCATCAAGATCTTGAGGCAGCTTGTTTTCGAACGCTGAGATTTTGAGCATGTAATCACATGAACCTTGAAGTTAAGGTGCAGGGCAGGTTTCTATGATTTCTGTGCTTAAAATCCCACCTTGATAGGAAATTACTGTCTCAGGCAGAAACAACGAGATGGATGATACAGAAAATGTCTACAGATCCTACTTTATAGATTTCTTACTGTTTTAGATGTGATGAGGTTGAGATTTGGTCAAAACAATAGAAATGGTTGGAAAAGCATTTAAAATCACTTTCACATACATCACATGTAAAACCATGTGGTTGTGATTAAACAAGCTCATTGTGTGCAAAAGCTAGAGGATGATTGTTGCTGAGCACAACTTGCTTTAAACAGATTTTTCAGAATCATTATCAGTCATCATGATCAAACTATAAAACCAGAAAATATGAGCCGCAGCAGAGATCTGAAAAACAGCCAGAGAAACCATCCTGGATTTCATCAAAACCCAAAAGATTATACAACTTCATGTTATGGCTTTGTAGGAATGATAAAATTGAAGTTGATGAATGACTTGTGTTAATAATTTTATATTTGGCTAGTTTTTTATTTTTCAGGATAGTTTATTGTAAAACTTTTTTATTGCTCATTCTCGGTATGGATTTTGTTTGTTTTTACAGAGACAGACTGCATATTTATAGCACAGCAACTCTCCACATTCTGTCTGGATAGCTCTTGAAGAAGGAGCATAAAAAAAGCATGGCTATGTAGCCAAGCTGGTATTGCATTATTATCTGAACCTACTATGGCTCCTCTGGCTGTTATGACAGTAATTTCTGTTTTTCTGAAGCAAACCTGCCTTTTCCATTTATGAGTATATATTACATATACACACACACACATATAATATATATAAATCTCGGGAGGAAGGTGAGGAGTTTATGGAACTATTGCCCCTGTTTTTGTAAAAAAAAAAATCGGGTAGTGGATTTGCTTCGTATGGAGGCTTTTACGCACTAATTTTGTTGTGTGCTTCAAGAAGCACCTTAATGCCGTAGCCCGACTTTATGATATGAACCCAATCAACCCTGGTGTTGTATAGATACAGACAAGATACCAGAGTGTAGTATAACATGTAAGAATCCCGTGGACATAATGTTATACAAGAGGTTTAATAATTGCTGACTTACTCCATCTTTCTGTGAAATAGTCCTTTAAATCCCTCATTTTTTTTTGTGTTCATGCAACACTCTCTGATCTCTCTGTAGTGTAGATCCATCCTCTCCTTGGCTTCACTTCTTCCTTTTTGCTTTTCCCTACATCAGAGAAGCAAATGCTTCAGGAGTCAAATGGTATTTAGATTTGCTTATATCTAGGGTGCACACAGCCAGGAACTGCATACTGGAACACTGAATGACTCCTAAAAGGTTAATTTTTAGAGTTGTATAAATTAAACAAGTCAGCAAAGACAGAAGAATTTGGATTCTCTGCAATTGTTTACTCACATTTTACATTAGTATAAATTCTCAATTTTAATGGAAGTTTTAATATATGTCACAAAACTGGTGGAGGGTTAGATGCGAGTCAAAAATTGTCTTTTCCTGCTGTGAGCTCAGGAACGCAGTAAAATGATTGAAGTATTCTTGTTTGCTTACTGTTGCACTGGTAGTGTGATGAAAGCCTGAATATGTGAAATCAAAGGCAGAATTCCTATGTATCTCAACAAGGTTAGATTTCATTTAGTATGTTAGGTAGTCATGGGCCTAGTGCTGGTTCTTACATGACCCAAAAATGTCAAATATGTTTTCTGTAAATCATGCCTTTATTACACAAGCGAGCCAAAACAGCTCTCAGCAGCTAGAAGGGTTTCAGTTCAAAGCCATGACAATCAGTTTCAGCTAATAAGCTGCCATCCTGGAAACCCCCAAAGCCTTCCAAAATGTGCTTTCTGCAAAGAAGACACTCTAGTTTATTTTGGTTGTTGCTGTTATTGTTTTAATATCCCTGAATATATGCTTTTATCAGCTGGATTTTATGATGTCTGTCTTCGAAATTTCTAAGTGATATGTTTAACATACCTGAGTAGAATAGAAGTGGAAAGATTTTTTCCATGTAATTTCTTTTATTATATAAAATATTATGTTATATAGAATATTATGAAAGCATATGATAGGTTAATTAAGTTAATCAAGATACTGAGATGATGTTTTCTTATTATTGATATTCAAACTCTTAATGGAAACATAATGGAGAAGATGTCTCTTGCAGTCCAGGAGAAACACTTTTTACAGAACTTTTAGAAATTCCTTAGCACAGGTATGAAATACTTTCTGAGGCCAGTACATATCAGGAGTACTGAAAAAAAAAAAAAAAAGACCATTCATGCAAGCCCATATCCCTCACTTCAAATGAAGGAGTCAAATTTCAATCACCTTTATGTCCTAGTATGCTTAAATAGTAAGACTGGAGTTGTAGCAAAGGTTATATAAATGTGTTGAGAATTTACTTTCTGCAGGTTCTGCAACTACATTTGCTGTGAATAGGAAGCACTAATTTTCTGCCTCTGACTATGGTCCGACCTGCTGCTTTGTGTGACATAAGGCTGTGAGAGTAAGAGGCCTGTGCCTAATAAGGCTCCTCTCAGAATACACTCTAATAGCTATTGGCTGCATTTTGTAGAAAACCTTTTGAGTTCTTTCATCTACTCAGTAGTGTTCATTGATCCAGAAAAACACCCTTCCTCCCAGGTTCAGATGTGAAGAGAAGTGACTGAGTGTGCACGCTTCCATTGACACAGAGTCACTGGGGACTGAACTGCCAGGCTGAGGTCTTCATTTTCTTTGCCATAAGTCAGAGTTTCAGCAGCTGCCAAGGCAGATTTGGGCTTGCTGTGAATATTGGTATTTGTGATTCATTAGGTTTAAAGTGTCTTGTTGTATGAGATGGGGTAAAAGCAGCGAGTTGCTTAAGTGGTGTAAAACCTGTTGAATTCCTGTGTTGTACAATTTGTACCAATAATGTAATTGAAACATTAGTATTAAAACTAGTAGTGTATTTCTGAGCTGCTTAAAATGCAGAGTTGTACACCTGAACGTACAACAGTATCTAGAAATAATACATTCACATTTGTAATGGTCTTGTGGAAGCAGAAGAATAAGAATCCAATGATGAGGGGTTTGTTCCTGGCTTTGCCAGAGGTGGTCTATGACTTCGGAGAGCCCTGCCTTTCCAGAAATGCATAGACAGCTTGTTCCCATATTATTTTCATCCCTTTGAAGAATATGATCTTTAGTGCCTTTTCATTCAGTTTGCCTGTCTGCAAAACGGGGAAATTTCTATAGGAAGTTTACCACTCTTATATACTTAGGAGGATTTTTGGAGACATTTGAATGAAAGGTGCTATGCAAAATCAAATCAGTGTTATGTACCATGAGTGAAAAGAGCTCTGTGATTGCTGGTATCTGAGCAGAATCATTGGTGATAGAAGACATCATAATGCACCAAAATGTAGTGGAAATTAAAATATTGAAACTGAAAATAAAGTAAAAATTGAAATTAGAAACATTTGGAAACAGTGAGAAGAATGAATTAAAGTATATTCTAAGAGCCGAGTTGTCTCTCTTAAAATCAAGACTGTCTTTCTGAAATAAGTAATTCTTGGAGGAGATACAGGCTTGATACAGAAATCAGAACTGAACTTCTTTGTTTATGTATGCAGATGCAAATGATCGTTTCTGGCCTAAAATATCCACGCATATGCATTTTTTTTTTTGTTGAACAGTGATAAGTTTGTGGCTAAATAGTGTTTTTCTCTAGAGGGATTTAAATTCCATCAAAGATATTACTTTGAAATGTATAATGTAAGCTCGTTATGTAGACAAACATAATGGCCCAGATGTTTATTTTAGCCAACTCTCTCCAGCTGCATGGATAAATAGATGCTGGAGAGACTGGATGTGGTACTCCAGCATGCAGCTCCTTGGTTAAAGTTTAGATTGCACATGCTCAACTTAGTGAATGAAACAAATATGTCTAAGTAGGAGTAAAATTCTGCAGACACAACATGCCTTTAATGCATTTTGTGTGTGGCAAAAGCAGTGTTGGTATTGGTAAGCCTGTCTAACAAAATTCAGTACCTTGTGGTGATGCCTGAGCTAATATGGCACTGGACATGGGATGTCTATTGCATGTGGGCTTCAGATGAGCTGGTCCAGATATCTCCATGTAGGAGCAGTCAATATGACTGAGCAGTTCTTTCTGACATATCTTTTTTTAGGAGAAAAATAATTTATGTGAGAAAGGTTGACAGAATATTATGTGAAACATTCAAAATTATCCCCATTTTTATTTAGGTGGATTGGTTAATAATGGAGAACTTAGGTGTTAGTCTGCAAAATCTGTTTTGTATAAAGAAAGGTTTTGTGATCTATTTTTCTTTAAACGGTATTTTACAGTTTAAAACAGAACCGATCATTATTCTTTTGTGTGTGTGTGTGTATCCTATTCTTTCCTGTTGTTGTAGAGTCTGAACAGATCACAGAACTGATGTCCCAATTATATTATACTAACAATCAGCTTAGAATTTGTATGTATGTAAGGAATTTCAGGTTTTCAAATAAGCAGTTAAAAATATGAATGTCATAATTGATATGTCTTTTCCCCAAGTCTCAGTCAGAAGTCAAGCCAGCAGTTTTTGGTGAAGTTTTCATAGAATCATAAGGTGCAGTTTTGTAAAAGGCCTAAGCTATTAAATTCTGGCAAAATTACAGAATTTACAAAAACTGATAACTGGTTAACTTGGTGTTTTAAATGGACTTTGGAAAAGGAAACTATTTCCTTTGCAATGATACAAAATATAAGGTATCACAGGAAGTAAGACAGGAAGGGCCAGTTATAATTTCTTGTGGTCCATGACAGGATCAGCTGGAACTGCTGAACCAGATACTGTCAAGTTGTCATGTTTCATTCTTGTACTCAGTTTTAAGCATTGTAAATTGCAGGCTCAGATTGTCTTTCAAAGCAAAATACTTTAATAATAATTTAGATCTACAGCTACCTATTTAGCTCTAAATTTCATCTTTCCTGCAAACCAAAGGTCTCAATGCACAGTGAGGTACAAGAATACTGATGAAGCACAGTATCTTTGATGGATAATCTTGAAAAATATCAGTAGGGAAAATCCAAGAATTGCCAAAGAATGACAGATTTTCATAACTGTTTCTTCATTATATTGCTTAGGGAAAGAAAAGAGTCATACTTTAAAGCTCTTCATCTGGAGTATATCTAACTGTAGTGATCATTAACAGTGAGTACATTTTAAACTGAGATGCTGATAGCAGAGAAAGCAGGAGATCTTACGGAAAAAACATCATGCAACCTTAATATGGAGACACACCATTTTTTTTTTTCATAATAATTTAAAAATACACATTTGTGGTCTACTTTTATGTAGGTTTCCTGAAAATATCAGAATTTATATATATTGCTCGTAACTTAAATATTTTGACAATTGTATACTCTAGTTCTTCATTTGTCTGTTAGCGAATGACAAGGCTTTGCAGTCAGAGTATCTCTGACTTGAAACACTTTCCCAAAATCTAAGTTGATGTCAAATCACTGCAAAATAGTAAGTGACCTTCAGTGGACCTTTCATAAAGATCTTCCCCTAAAACTGTGCATCTCATATTCCAGTTAATCATATATGTTTATAAGGAATTGGCCATTGCTCTCTGTCAATCCCACACAGTTATGCTAAAAGATAAATCAGTTTGGATGAATGTGGAGAAAGAGAAGGACTGGCGCTCAAAATGCGAGGACAGACTTAAGGACTAATTTCCTCTTGCACTTTCTTTAGGATGCAGCTTTCTCAGACAAATGGCAATCCTTGATACCACTATGTGAAGAGCAGGGCTATTATTTTCGTGAGAGCTCTTCAGCTGATTTTGTTACCTGCTTGACCAGCACCATGCCATCTGGGGAGAATGGCACCTCTGCAAAAGGAAATGGAAAAGTGATGTTGCATCCAAGGCAGCAGGATGTGCTTTTCTGCTTTCAAGGCCCAAGCAAGCGCTGTTGCATGGTGCTTTGTTTTGGATTTTGTTAGCTGTAGCTCAGAGTTCAGTTTACTGCACTTTGTTGCATGGTGTTAGTATACCCAGTGGCTGCAATTTTGGCTGATCATAAAAGTGGAAAAGACTCTTCATGATCTGCACAAAAGATCCTACCTGTCTGTTCAAAGTCTGGACAACAAAGAATATCCAATGATTATTGTAAAAGTGTTATTAATGTTGTAAAAGCAAATATTTCATACTACATGTTAGGTTTATCAATACAGCTGCTTCTTTTATCTGAAAGTAATAATTTAGTCACTATTTTTAGTTACTGAAAGACCCATATTAACTGAATATTAGTACTCTGTACTAATGTACATGACCATTAGTACATGTATAGTGAACATAAAGTGTATTTTATTTCTTTCTACTTCTGTAAAACCTATACACCGTTCACTTGTACAGTATATTAATTCAGAACAGCTTCTTTATGATTTAAGGGTACTACTACTATTATGATCTGTCTTTACCAAAAATCTATCCAGTGCTCTGCTGAGTGAAACTCTTAAGGTCTTGGGACAAATGAATGAGTTATGGAATAAAAGATTAAGTGAAGCAGAGAGGGCTAAGGAAAACAATGAGGATCCAAAGTGAGCTAGTATTTTCATAAAATCCTTATTCTCCCCACAATGTAATGTCTTGTTTTACTTGGTTATATTTTTTTTCATGTGGTCTACATACTGCACACACATAGTGGACTTCAGTCGTTGCTTTCTCTTAAGGTTGCTTTGGATGAAGCCTTTATGGTCACTCTGAAACAGTTTTTGAAGGAATATGAGGAAATGTAGGCATTATTTATAAAAGTCAGAATATCATTCTGATAGTCAATATGTTAGAGTGACTTTGATAAAAAGCAGTACATGAGTTTTCCTGGTTCCTCTACAGAAGTGAGAACACTTGGAGCAAGCCAAAATAAGGCTTTTAGAATACAAAAGCATATGACAGGCCTAGGTTAAAAAGATATTCAGAGAAAATATTTTTCTCTGTGGTTATACCATACTTAACTGCAGTCAGCTTGCTGAGCCTGAAAATACACTGCTGAATGCACTTTCAATTAATTTTAATATGAAGAAGAACTTAAAATAATTGATGCACTGTAATAGAAAATGAAAATCTAGGGGAAGTTCAGGGGAGCTACAGTTATATTATATTATATTATATCTGGTGGAAGCATATGTACAGATGTGCCTGCAGCAATGAAGAAGCTTGTTCTCTGCAGTCACCAGTTAGGTGAGGTAAAGGCAATTTCTTTTATTAAACTTATTAGGAAAATAAAAAGTAAAAAGAAGCAAGGAAAATTAGTGCACTAAAGGTGTAAGAGGGGAAGCACCGATCTCTTCTCTCTGTTGACTGGGGATAGGACCTGAGGGAATGGCATGAAGCAGTATCAGGGGAGGTTTAGTCTGGATATTAGGAAAAGATTCTTCATCAAAGAGTGTTTGGCCACTGGAACAGGCTCCCCAGGGAAGTGGTCACAGCACCAAGCCTATCTGAGCTAAGAAGTATTTGGACAATATGGTGTGTTTCTTGGGGTTGTCTTGTGTAGGTCCAGGAGTTGGCCTCAGTGATCCTTGTGGGTGCCTTCCAACTCAGGATATTCTATGATTCTATGACTCTCTTTGAGATGTGGACTACTGTATTTTATTTTTATAGTCTGTAATGCTGAAAGATCCTGGTTTGTGAAGGAGCTCATAGGTGCTGTTTTTACTGTGTATGTTAGTGCTGCTAATAACTTAAGAGTTGAACTATTTTCATAACCTCAAAATGGAAGAAATTCTACACAGCAGGACTACTTTTTAAAATAATATTTCTACTTTTTGGCCACATCTACTGTTAATTCCTTATGGCTAGTCGAAGTGTCAATCCTGTAACTATACTAAAATACAAGCTTAGAAAAATCATACAGCTCATGTGTTTCTTTGATAAGCAAAACCATATGAAATTACACATATGATTAGATCTACCAGTTTCTGTGGAATGACAGAATTTTTCTCCACCTGCCAAGTGGCAAAATGAAAAGCTGTAGTACTCTGGCCTCAGCTCTGCTTGCCATTTCTAGCAGCTGTTAGTCACATGAAAAATCACATTGATTTTAATGGAGGGAATTCCAGGACTTACGTGTATTAAAGTCATTTTATTTCTGAACAAATTCTGCATCCAACTTGCAAGACTATAACGTTATTTTGCATACAAAATGAAATAGCTCAGAAGAATTTAGTGTGAAATTTTTGTGATCCTAAAATTAACAAGAAAGTGCAGATAAGCAGATGTTTACAAATCAGGCTCTCTGTAGAAGTACATGCTAAATTTATAAACATAAAGCATATTTTTGTCACTATAGAAATAATTTAAATTCCTATAATTTCTGTGGGTATATTAAAAAGTCTTTTACATTTCAAGGTTATAAAAAAATCAGTGTTTTCAAGTTCTACAGTAATGATAATTATATTGTTTAATAAGCCAATTTAATGCTGAGGCATGAATGTTTAAGAATTAAAAACAAGATCTGATCTCTTAAGATTTGAGAACATCTCCAAAGACCAAGCATATAAATAATAAACCATAGTAGCAATTATTCTGAAAAACATCAAGGTGCAGATCAAGAATTACTGAGAAGAAAAAAAAATTCTGAATTCCATATGACATTCGGATCCCGTTTAAACTGATGGCAAACTCCTGTTGCTTGAACTTAACCTTTTGTCTTGTTATGTGCTGTCAAAGCACATATGTGAACATTCAGATGTCTAACTGGTAAGACAAATGACTTTAAAATTATTCAGAGCATGGGGAAATATAGGTGAAGGATAGGCAGAAAACCTGGAGAAGAAAGTTAACTTGAGAATTTGGTGGCTTCCATACCTCTTCCTTTCCTAACTTTTTTCTCATCTAAATGTGAGCGTATATAACACTCCCATAACTGGATGGCTAAACAAAACATGGGCTTGTCTTCATTTTTATGGTATACTTTTACTTACTGCTCTCTTTCTGCTGGGAGGAACAAGATGGATTGCTTTTGTATTCTATTCCAAAATCCTCAGCAATCTTCCAGGAGCACTGAGCTAAGACTTATCAGCATGAACTAAATTTTTTTTTTAATGGGAGGCTGTAGTATGGGTCAGGGTTGCAGGCCATCTGTACATCAGCTTTAAGCAGTTATGGCATGTTATAAGCAGCCATTGCCTACAGCAGCTCTGGAGCCTGGCAATTTCTTCTATGTGGCTGCCAGAGCCCAGCCTGGAGCACTCTAAAAGCTGGAGATCTCCCTCCCAGACCGGTGGACACAGCTGCTGCTTTCCCATTTATAGGTTTAACCAGTTTAACCTAACCTTGCTGGCTAAACATCAATCCCAGAGACACACACACTGAAGACGTGCACAGCTGGCTATGCAGACTGCCAGAGGCAGTGTGCTTTCTTCAACAGCATCCACACACAACGCTCTCAGGAGTGATGTTACAGCCAGGTCCTCTTCCTGCTCTTTGACTGCTAAGGATTGACATTCACTAGTGAAAGTGCAAGTACTTTTGTGGATTCCTCAAGCATGGGTGTGGCCCCTCTGTCCACCCTACTCTCCTGCCCGGATCCTGAATCCCCTCATCTACCCCATGTGTCTTCTATTAGCCAGTTGGTCCAGCTTGTTGCTTGTTGCAAACAGACACATGCTTTCAAACACTTTTCCCATAGGTACCCCACACTCCTGCATCCCTCCAAATACCAACATGAACCCTCTGCTCACCTGATACTCCTACCAGGTCCCAGAGCCATTCACTACCTAGTTCAACTTGGGAATTGTGGGTGAATATACAGGCACACCTTTTAGTTTCTTAATGGCCCATCAGTTAGGACATTGTTTATTCCTGGGCTGTCAATTTGTATCTGTGTGCTTTTGCTTATCATTTCTCCTCCTTGCTTACTATTGCCTTTTGCATTGAGGAGGTCCTTGACTGGATAAAGCTAACAAAGCCCTTACAGAAAAGAGCTTTGGGGTTGGTAAGGGAAACAGCTTGAGCTCAGTACTCTGTACTCAGTCTACCCAGAGGCTGTGCAGGCATCTGGCTTATCAGTGCTCCTGGTCCCTGACCCCAGTTCAGTGGTAGGTTTAGCTGTGGTGGTCTAAGATATTACTCCTGCAGCTGTCCATCCCTGTGCTTATCGAAGGCTTCCCTACATTGCTGAACAGTAGGTGTGGACACATGACAACTCTTGAGTTGCTACGGTTTGTATTTTAGCATGTAAGCATAAGTCGTTAATGAAGATTAGCAAAGTGTTCTCATATTCTGTTGCAATTTGCAGTAACTTTGGCCCTGGCACATCTAATTCTGGTGTTCCACAAGGGCACTGCAAGACTGAACTGAGAACGTCTGGAGTTGGATGCAGCAGGGCAAAACATCCTTCCCCTGGTAGCAACACACAACCCTGCTAAGCTGAAGCTGGACCAGCTAATTGATAAGATCTCCAGTCACTGTTTTAGTAGCCTTGTGAACATAACCTATCTGTATGTTTCTTAATCTTCGTTAGAGTTTTATCTTGCTAAATGTTGCTGTGTTTTTTAATGTTTTTTTTTTCTGTTTCCTGGATTTCCACTTCTCTACTGTGCACAGATCAGAGTGTGGGAAACGTTACAGTAGATCAAAGAGCTGGTTGGTGCCAGCTCCTAGAACTTTTGGCATAACAGATCTCTAAGTCACATCTTACAATCCTTCCAGTAAAACTGACATCCTGGATGGTTCAACTCCTAAATAGGAAAAAAGTAAGGAAGGCTGAAAAAAGTGAATGAAGAAATCATATAGTGCAGATAGGTAGCAGACGGGCTAGAGGCACACAGACCCAAGTACAGACAGAGTTATGGGAAAAAGGGAGGTGTCTCTGCAGGGGACAGCAAGGAAGCCTGGCAATATGATTTGAGGGATCCTTGGTGACCAAGTGAGAGAGATCCTGCCTGAGGAAGGAGGAAAGTGTTGACAGGTCCTAATGAGAACACTGCACATCAGAAAGTTTAGGACTGGGAGTGGACTAAGAAGATGCCACTTTCTAGAGAAGCACCAAAGGATTTCAAAGGAAACACTGGAAGTATACTGGATGCCTGACCTGTTCATAAGCCTCCTCAAGTATCTTGAAATGAGCAGTATACTGTGTGTTAGAAAATGCATTTTTCTTAAGAAGTGTAAATACCCAATTCTCAAATGTCTACCAAAAGTATATAAAATCTTACTCAAATGAGGAGCTCCAGTCTGTTCTACTTGAACTGTTTGTAATAGAATAAGTAAGGCATCTTGGCATCTGTAAGGTCCCCAGAACAATTTCTGTGAGCTACTGTAATACTCCTACATTGAACAGACTGTAGTTCACAGCAGGATTTCTCCTGTGGCATGGTGATGTCCCAGATGAGTCACAGCAACAGCATCTAGTCCCAGCCAGCAAAGTACTGATCGTGGCAAGAATGACTGCAGCTACAGGCAGCAAATCTCTGTCCTGTGTTCAAGAATGTAACTGCATTTCAGCTCTGTGTTGATGCCATGTCTGGTTTAATATCTTTTTTACGGGGGAAATTTTTTAACCCTTCTTAATTTGTTGGCCTAGGACTCTTTTACCCCATCTCAGCAGATATCCTGAGAGAATGCATGTGATCTGTAATGCAGCTGTGAATTTTTATGATGACAGGACAGCAGATGTTCTGTATTTGAATTCGTTTTCCAATACTACTCCTTTGATAAACAGTGTTCAGGGACTTTTTACTTTGTTGCCTATGTGTTTTTCAATTTGGCATTTATGGAGTGGAATGTTGAATTCTGAGACTATTGAAAATGATAAGTCAGTTATGGCTTTATCACTAAAATAGATGAATTGAATAATAAGAGACCAGTATGAGTATTTGTGCTAAAGTAACTGTATATATTTCAAAAATTCAATGAACAAATGAATCTTTTCAGAGACAGACATTATCTCATTTTTATTCTAATTTTTTAGGGCTAATCCAAGGTTAATGTGTGGATGCTTTCTTCCTATGTGTAAAAGCTTCATACTAAGCTTTTTGTTTGTTCTAATTTCATTTAATTTTTTTTTCCTGATCAGGTGTACTTACTTTTACATTGCAGAGATCTTAGTAAATTTGTCTTGGCACTTCCCATAGTTACATGTGCATGAAACAGCTTCTGGCTGCAGGAAATCAGTTATCTTGGAAACTGCTAAGGGTTTCCTAGCAGGGAGTGTAGGGAGTGCACGATTCAGGACCTGGACCCGTCTGTGTGGAAGATGTGCTTCATAGCACAAGTGTGCCTGTTTAAGACATCTGGCTGTTAAAATAACAGTTAGGCATGGAGATTTAAGGAGTTACTTGGTGGAGACGTAATGATCATGGAGAGAGATTTGATCACTCACCAGTTCTGCTATCTGGAAGTTAGTTGACGTGAGACTTCCCATTGACTTTCAGTAGCAGTCCATTATGGCTATAAGAGATTTGGAGATCTGAACTTACTGTGGGATGAGGACAATTGGATTTGGCCTTGAGAATTTAAGAAGTTTGCTGCAATGTCCAGCAACCTGTATGAAATCTTTCTGACATATAATAAAGAAATTTCATGTATGTATTTTTTTTATTTTGGTTTCCTTTTTTTCCCTGTATTTTTTCCTCACAAACTTGTCTTCTAAAACTATAATTATTTTCATTTTTAAAAGATGGTTCATTTGGCTGCTGAATTTCTAATTGTGGCTTTCAGCACATGTTCTTTGGACTTCATGGAGAATGGAAGGGGTGGGTCTGTGAACAGCTTCTAAGACACTTATGGAAGATGACTGAGGAAAAAAGTTCACACATATTAATTCCACAGGAGGTTGCATTGGGAATTTTTTAGGTGTCTACAAACATCAGAAGTTTGAAAATCACTGCTCTAGAATAGGAATATTTTGTTAGTTGAATTACAAGGCTATCCCTCTTCTTTGCTTTTAGTCTTTCCTAGGTATTTTGACTGGAAACTGGAATTTGGCATTTGACTTTTGGCTGGTGGCATCATGCAGGAATATTGAAGTATTTTCCTGGAAGATGTACACATTTTATTTTCCATTGCCAGTTTTATGGCTGGCTATTAGGACAGTGCAAGTAGTTCTAAAGTGCTTTTAGCTTAAATATGTGTTATTTGTGTATTAAAGAGTATTAAAGGAGGCAATGTGCATTAGAAATCAGTACATAATGTAAGCTTCAAATGCTAGACTTCCAAGTGCTCTCGAATATGTTAACACATTTATTTGTTTTTTATATTGTTGTGTAATAAACCTTTTACAAATAACAGCCTAAATGACCACATTCATTAAGAGAAACTTGCTGTACAAAAATATTGACAAATACGCAAAATTAAGAAAAGCTAAAATGTGTCCTTTTTCTAGTTGCTCTCAGTTGTTCCTGCAACAAGTAAAAGAAGAAGCAGAAAATATTTAAAAGTTTGGTTTTGTTTTAATTAGCTGTGTCTAAATTTTAAGCACGGATTGAAGCCCTGCTCTGAGTTGGAAGATTCATGTATGGATCTGAGGAAGTGTTGTAACCAACTTCCTCTCCTGACTTGTGACAATATGTGAGGTGGAGGGGATGAGGGAAAGATGGGAGTAATGGGATTGTGAATTTAGCCATGGCCTTTCACCTCCGTCGAGATGGCATCTGTTGCCACCATCTGTTCTGTTTCTCTGCTTATCTTCCCATGTATGAAACCAGACTGGGAGCCCTAAAAAGGAGACAAAGGGGTCACTTTAGTGAAAGTATGACAAATGCTGCTTAGAAGTCCTCAGGCAGCAATCGGAATGATACATGTGGTCTTTTGCCTGGCAAAGAGGAAGATGCAACAGGATGCTACAAATGTGATTAATCTCCTGCAAGGAAGTTTTCCTGTCTGAGTCTGTATCCAGGAAAAATAGTATGTTGTCTGACCAAAACCTATAGTGAAAATAAAATTCAGGTACTCAATCACCCTTAGAGAATATAAATTTGGTAGAGCTTCCCGATTTAAAGTAGCTTTGCAGCTACTGTTTAAAAGTCCATTCTTCAAAAAACCCAGCAAGCAGGAATACGTAAAAATTTTGGCAACCAAGGGTAGATTTCAGTAAGAGAACAAGGGGATACATTAAGGGAAAATAACTGGTCTTCACAATAAACATCTTCAGCTTTTCTAATAAATCTACTCTATTTGGGCAGAAGCTTTTTAGCTCTTGGCAAGCTTGTAGGATGTTCTGTAGCAAAGACAAGAATTTGGAAAACCTCAGGGGGCAAGCCTGGCTTCAGTCTGTGACAGCTGGTAATGTATGAATCTAAAAATGGTGTGCGTATTGTATAAAAGTTTCTTACGAGCAGCATGATTTGTGGAGATCAGAATTTTATAAAAACAGATAATTTTTTTAACCAGTCAGTTCTATGCAAAATGTTTCTTTTGACAGAAATTGTGTGATTTATAATATGACTCATTCTGTACATGAAATATTTTGGTTAAAGAAATCACTTTTACGTGTGAAACATTTCATTCCAACTCAGTATTGATAATAATATGAAAGAAGTGTTGCTGTAAAGTTTCTTTTCATCATCTTTTTTATTTAATCATCAGAAATTTGAAATAGGATGGAGATTAAATTGAGGATACACTAAATCTATATCAGAACAGCAGTTTTGCTAAGTAAATCTGTTTGCAGAAAATGCAATATATTTTAAAAAAACCACGAGCCTTGTATGGGCATCCATACTACATTGAGCAGGTGGGCTTGGCTAAAGTAATAAAAATTAAAAACAAAAGTTGAAACAATGAAAATATTTTTTGAGTGTTTGGAAAGTGAAACCTTTTTTTTTTTCTCTCTCTCAAAAGGATGTATTTAGCCAAAATTCACTCTAAAAAGTAACTTTAAAAACTTTTTAAACTGGTAATGACACACAGAAAAAAATGTTGTTTTACCCAGAACTAGTTTTGCTTGGTTAAGATTTTGCTAAGAAAGCTAAAAGCTATTTATGTTCACATCACAACAACTTTCCATATCATTCCATTTTTACTATCACTGCAGGGGTACTGGGCCTAGGATTGCCCAGCATATGGGCAACTAAAAATTCGGAATGCTGAGTTGGCACATATGTTACTGGATATCCTCTAGAAATAATTATATTTTATTTCTGAAAAGCTAGGACTGTTAGAAAAATTAGCTTCCTACTTGTTAATTTTTTTCATTTCTGTGTGGTGTTGACCATATTTGTGTAGTTTCCAAATTTTGTTAGTGTGTGTGAAAGGAATGCTTCAGAATATCCACACAATAATCTAAATCACCAAGTCAAAGTCTATCTTTGTAGAAGTCAGTGAAAATTTTGTGACTCATATCAATAATTAGAATTTCATTCAGGAGTGTCAGAATCATCTTGATTTTTGTGACTCAGCCACCATACCTGATTTCTTATTTTTCAGTAATGTATCCGAATTCAAGACTCCATTCCACATTTGTGGAATGAAAAAACACTTTGGCAATGATGTGAGAAGTCTCTGAATTCTGTTTAAAACAATTAAAAATTGAACTAAAATATCTACCTTTGCTCTACACTGAGAGGACAGATCTGTAAGTTTGTGTTCTCAAAATTCTAGAGATCTCATCACCAGTGTCTTTTGACCACAGTGTAGTTATTTATAATATGAGAGGAGCAGCTTAATATCCTTTAGTATCATTTTGTATTCCTTGCACATTTAAAACTTCCATAGAAGCCAATCATAATTTTATATACAGTTAAAAAAGTAGGACCAGGACTATAAATGTAGGTGACTTTTTTTTTTCTAATTTAGTTTAAATAAATTATGCTAAACATAATCCTAACAGATATTTCCCAAACAAATTTTACTTGCCTTACTAATGCAAAGTTTCTATTGAGAATTGAGCACCAATAAGAGCAGCATTTGCTTAGCCATAAATCTTTGAAAAATCTTCTGATACACAGCAGGTAATTTTAGATGTAAAGAAAGAGAAAATGAGAGAGAAAAAATTGTTTCCATCTCTTCGCCTTCTATTTGGAGATAATTAAGTTCAGGGCTTCTGAAGCAACATTGACTGTGTTACAGGATGTCCTCTACACCAGAAAATGAAATTAACCAGTCATTGCTGTATTAAGTGAAAACGAATTAGTTGCAGACAAAACACTGTACTTCCATTAGTCATGTCAAGATGCAAATGGGAAGATATATATATCTTCGCATAAATGTTCACAGATAAACAATATAATTAAATTCACTATGGAAGCAAACTAATTAAATTCACTGTCATGCAACAGATATTCTCTTATGTATATGATATTTGGCTTACAAGTGTACGCAGTAGGTTCTTTATCTGTATTTTGTCTATGATGATAGGAGAATTTTATTTTTCTTAATCTGAGGTGCCTGGATTCAGGCAGTGACTCAGGAAGACATCTGTGTTTATGCTTAGTACACACAGTCCATCTAAATCTCACTGGCTGCGAGTTTATCTTTTAAAAATGTTCCCCTGAGGAGCATAGTTTGCAATCTGATCCCACAATTTTGTGACTGTCCATCAGGATGGTTCGAATAAGACCACTTTTGTCCAATGACTAGGACTGAAACTAAAGTTTTGCTTTGTATATTTTCAAGGTATTTCATTAATTAGTGTCAAAGCAACCATCACTGAGAATTTGCTTTAATTTCTGAAATGTACCTAGGAAACAGAAAGCACTTAAAGATCACCTGCTAATTAAATTTTTTTGATTTAGGTTTTTGCTATTGAATTCAGAGAATGCAAAGTGAGTGAGTGGTAGTGATGTACACAATCTGCTGTGCAAGAGGTGAACTCCTGCACAGCTTGGAAAACAACAAAGAATCATGGTCAGTGTGTTTGCCCCATAGAGCTTACAGTCTAACATGTTCATCTTCAGCTACTCTTCAGTCACATAGTCATAGAATTGTTTAGATTGGAAAAGACCTGTAAGGTCATCCAGCCAAGAATCCAGCCAGTAACCTAACACTGCCAAGTCCACCAGTAAACCACGACCTTAAGTGCCACATCTTAATCTTTTGCATACCTCCAGGGTTGGTGACTCAACCACCTCCCTGGATAGTCTGTTCCAATGCTTGACAATTTGCTTGGTGATGACATTTTTCATAATATCCAATCTAAACCTCCCCTGGTGCAACTTGAAGGCTTTTCCTCTCATCCTGTCACTTGTTACCTGGGAGAAGAGACCCACCTTGCTACAACCTCCTTTCAGGTAGTTGTAGAGAGCGCTGAGCTTCCTTTTCTCCAGGCTTAAATCCCCAGCTCCCTCAGCCACTTTGCATAAGACTTGTGCTTCAGGACTCCATTTGTGCTGATTGATGGCAGCCAGGAGTAGAAGGCTATAAGAAAGAGAATTTAGTGTAGCAGTAGGAGAATTTCATAAGATCTGGATTAAAATCTCGATTTTAGATTGGCTTTAAGAATGGATTTGAAGAGAGAATATTTAAAAAATAATCAAACAAACATTTTCACTTAATTGGGGAAGCCATATGAAGAGCGGCTGAGGACACTTGGTTTGTTCAGCCTGGGGAAGAGGGGAGACCTCATTGCAGTCTCCAATATCCTCACAAGGGAAAACAGAGGGGCAAGTACTGATCTCTTTACTCTTATGACCAGTGACAGGACTCGAGCAAACAGCAGGAAGCTGAGTTAGGGAGGTTTAGGTTGGATATCAGGAAAAAGTGCTTCATCCAGAGGGTGGTCAAACACTAGAACAGTCTCCCCAGGGAAGTGGTCACAGCACCAAGCCTGTCTGAGCTCAGTAAGAGTTTGGACAACACGCTGAGGTGCATGGTGTGATTCTTGGAGTGGTCCTGTGCGGGGCCAAGAGGTGAACTCAATGAGCCTTGTGGTCCCTTCCAACTCAGGATATTCTATGATTCTGCATTTGTAGAATTTATTCTGTATGTTAAAGTGCTCTAGGACATGGTACAAAGCTTGGGTTTCTTTTTAATTTTGTGTAGAGAAAGAACACAATGTTTACTGAGCAGTTGAATATTAAATGTAAAATGGGAAGTGACTCCTATGAATAACACTATGTCTAGGGGCCAGCTTCAAAGTTTCAGCAAGGCAGATTATTTAGGGAAAAAGTCTTATATAATTTACTTATTCTGTTAATATGTTTATTTTCTGTTTGTGTAAGCAAATCAGTTTTGAATGTGTGGTATATTCAGTAATGTAGCACTTGTGTAATCATTTGATGATCATTTGATTTTAAGTCCACAAATTGAATATGCAGCTGAATAAACTATTGCTGCTGCCTATATGTCATAACAATATTTTATAATAAATAAGGTTTTGTGTGCAGATTTATGATATATTATTCTTTTTTCATCTCCACTGTCATTTTCTACAGGAAAGCTTTTCAGAAGGTCACAGGTGGGCTGTGAACTACAAGGATGCATGTTTTCAAAGAGCAAAATTGAAAGACTTTATAATTAGAAAGATCCTTTCAGCAAAAGAGTAGTAAATCTTTGATAGTAACTTTTCTAACAAAGCAATTGCTAAAAAAGCAATTTCTTAATTGATAGGCTTATTTTTTATACACACAACACCATCCTATATTTGGTTGCTATATAAAGCCTACCATGATTTAAAGGAGGAACTACTGAATTTGGGCATATAGCATATTTTAAATCTGCATTTTACATACAAGTCAAAACACCAAGCAGACTGGATTGCTGAAATAAAGAGTGGAAAACACAAAAATATTGTCCCAAAATAATGACAGGATGATCCCTAATGAATACATTAGGGAAGTGAACAATATGACCTGCACATTCTTGTTTGAAATGGTTTTCCTTCTTTTCCCATCAACAAAGACTGTTAGGCGGTAAAGCCCTATAGATCCACAGACAACAAAGATGTGAATTCATCAGTTAAAAGCTTGTCTGAAAATCTTAAAACCCAATTCTTTATAAGGTTGAAGTACGTGGAGAGTAAAGCAGAAATAAGGAAAGGAACAGCTACCTAGTGAAACAGTTATAACTTAATTACTTGGTGATTAGTAAATAGGAATTTGAAGACAGTGTTGTAGGGTCAGAGATAAAGAGCCATGGCTCAGTTAAGAGATGAAATCTGGGAAGTTCTACTGCTCAAATGCTTAAAGATGAACCTTTTTGTAATTGCAGGTTCAGATCCGAAGGGTAAAAGTGTCAAAAACTTCTAAGTGATTTGGGAACTCAATTTCCATTATGGATGAAGATACTCAGGGAGCTTCTGAAAGAGGTTCTGAATCACTTTTCGAAATTTTGCCCTGAGCTTTTTTATGCATTAATTGTTCCATAAAAAAGAAATGGATATTCAACCTTTAAAAGTGTTTTAAATTCTAGTGGTGATAATCTGATGATGTAATTTTTATAGCTATATTCCTGGAACATTACTGTATTGTGATATTGACTAAAAGTAGGTTCTGGTATACTGGGATCTGGTTACGATTTTGCAGGTAAGAAACCTGAGCCAGTACTTTTTAGCTCAGAACAGCACCTTCTTCTTACCCTTTCCATGAGTCCATAGAGTATTTGTCATTTTCCCATGACTAACACTGGTCCTTGGGAATTGGCACTTGGTGGATATAGTCTACTTATATTATCCATGAAATAAAGGTTCTTAACAGCTGAACTGTGATACAACCGCATGTTCAAAAGAAAAGGATAAGAATAAAGATGTAGATGAATAAAGATGCTGTGAATAATATTTGCCTATTTCAGCCCATACAAATCTAAACCTGTAAATCCTTCCCCAAAATACAGGTTGAGTTCCTGTCCGCCCTTGCTTTGTCTTGTTCTTACTGCCCCTGTTCTTTTTAAAACGATATGTTTCTGTGATAACAGTTTCAGTGAAATACTCGAAGCTGATGTGGGACATATGGTTAATCAGTGGTGAATCAGGGATGCAAATGGTGTACAGCACTTATTGTGAAGGAATGGGAACAGATAAACGTAGCCTGCACTTCAGAAAATCAGAACAGGATTGGATTAATCAGCACAGTGTGTATTAGGAGGAGGCCAGGGCAACCCCAGTTCAATTGAATTTCAGCATGTCTCAGCTCTCCAAGCCAGAGTGTCTGTAATTAAATTAAAAAATCAATGTTAATGCTCAGCTGGGTCACACAGCTCAAATCAGAAGATAATCAGGAAGTGCTGGAAAATTGAATGTTTCATAGAAATATTCTGTGGGCTATACTGCACTTCATCAATGTTCTTCAGTAATGCTTTTTCAGAACTAGTACTACATAGTGGTGTAATGCAATTAGAACTATTTGTCACTATGCTTATTCGTGAGTGTAATAACAACAGAGTAGAACAGGGAAGGAGTAGGATGCTGCATCATGCATGAATTGCAGTATCATGCATGGATTCCAAGTATCATGCAAGTTTCCAAGCTAGAAATAAATGGCACATTGGTATCTCATCTTTTGGCCACCTCTCAGAGCTTCCACGACTTGAAGCTTTTAAAGTGACTTGAGTGTCCTAGCAGTTACGAAAGCAGTTTAGGTGACACCATGGAATTGCATGATCTATATCATGGAAAGAAAATTAGAATCTTCTTACAGATGCTGATCCTCTGTGAGCAGGATCACACTGGATATTTATGGCACCAGGGGATGATGATGATGTCATTAACATCTGTTAATGATTAATGACCAGTTGGAGCAAGTCCAGAGGAGGGCCACAAAGATGATCAGGGGGCTGGAGCATCTCTCCTATGAAGACAGGCTGAGACAGCTGGGGTTGTTCAACCAGGAGAAGATAAAGTTCCAGGCAGACTTTATAGCACATTCCAGTACCTAAACGAGGCCTACAAGAGAGCTGTAGAGGCACTTTTTACTAGGTCATGTAGTGATAGGACAAGGCAAAATGGCTTTAAATGGAAAGAGGGTAGGTTTAGATTGGATATAAGGAAGAAATTATTCACTGAGGGTGGTGAGGCACCCTCAGGTTCAGAGAAGTTGTAGAAGTTGTAGATGCCCCTCCCAGGAAGTGTTCAAGGCTAGGTTGGGTGGGGCTTTGAGCAATGTGATCTACTGAAATGTGTCCTTGTCCACGGCAGGGAGGTTGTAACTAGAAGATCTTTAAAGTCCCTTCCAACCCAAACCCTTCTATGATGATAACATGAACACTCTTTAATCACATTTCTGCAGTTATTTCAGTATAAGTGAGAATATTTCACCAAAAAAGGTTCTGCATTCAAGGGAGTCTTCTTCAGTGAAACCTGTGAGCTGGAGAAACAGTAATTCCTTCCAGGCTAATTTAGGGATTATTTAGGAATATGTCCCACTAGTCCCAAAGCAAGGGGCATCTTGGTTTAACATACCTAGGTTTGTCTTCTAAGGTTCTGCCCTGGCTCCATATAATGTGCACACACAAACTTCTTGTAAAATGGGTGATTTTTTTCCTTCTCAGATGGAGATTTTTCATGTGAAAAATCTAAACACAGCTTCCAACCAACCTGAAGTGCTGGGGGTGTTCATAGTTGCAATTTGCAGCAGGATCCTTCAAAGATCCTGAATAAAACATTGCAACATATAGAAATTTGCCACTAAGAACAACAACAAAAATACTAACATGATGTATCCTGTTTTTTGACAGTACAGAAATTATATTTCAAATTATGTAGTAGGCATTTTATTTTTAGATCTTTCCCTTCTGAATTTAGCTTTCGAGGACTACAGCGGAGATGTTGTGAGTGCCCTCGTTCTGACCCATTCTTTCACCCACTCAGCAACTCAGTTGTGAAAAATTGCCAAAGACTTGTGTTGAACCTTTTCTCAAACTCACAGCTATTTGAAAGGCAGAAGCATCACAGTTGGCTGGAATTCAGAACGCTCTTGGTTGGGATGTGCCTCACTTACAACCACACCCTGGAATGTCAAGGCAGCCTGAGAAGCCTCACAGATGTGTACCAGGTCAGCTGGCAAAAGTGTCTGAGGCTGAGTGGCTTATGAACCACTCAGTGCTATGTACTTCTCTGTTCAGTGGTGGCTGTGCTAGTTGGCTATACTGAATGAGTGTAGAGCAGCCCCTGACTTCTGTGAGGACTGCAGCAAGCCTTCTTGTTTCTTGACAGTGTCTTAGAGATGCTCTAGGATAACAAAAACTGAAGAGTAAATGGGAGCCTAAATGAGAAGCCTAAATGAAGCACCTGTAAGGTGATCATTTTGACCTCTGAGCAGGTGATGGTTGATCCATTCTATAGCAGAAGAAGAACAGTGCGATGTGAAAGGAAAAGGAGAATCTTGTTCTGTAAAATCTTGTCCTCCAACTGAACCTGGAGGATGTGATCAGCTGCCAAATCTGCCAGAAGCTGCAAGTGTATCTGACTAGTTAACTCCCACAGACCTTACATATTTCCTACAAATTAAACAGTTCTCATAAACCAGATGCTTTTTTTACCTTCCCTTTTGATTTCTTTCTCATCTGTCATGTTTTTTCGTTGTTTGCATAGGTATCTTTGTCAGTTTGATTCTTCCTTGCTTCCTAGTCTGTTTGCATTTATTATCTTAATTTTTTTGGTATTTGCATTGGTTAAATTACATTCTGTCTCTGACATCCCAAACTGTTTGCACAGTTATGTGATCTGGTTCATCTTTCCGCATGCTCCTCTACCTCTTTATTCACTTTGGGTGGTCCTCAATCTTTGCAGCTCTATCAGCTACTATTTCAAATGTCAAGCTCAGTTCATGTTGTACAGAACTCTTTCCTTTTGATATTTGCTCTGCTAATTTTAAGGCACAGTTTTAGAAAAAAATAACAGTTATGCTTTTACTTTGTCAGGTATCTGGCTTAATGTGGTGTTGCTGCACTTCTTTCATTGCTGTGAACAAGTAATAATTACTTTATTCACATTTTAGTCCCATAATGAACTTCAGCTCATGTATAAATATATATATATATATATATACACCCACTAATCCAACTGTCTAACGCATTTATTTTACCCATGGTTTTCTAGGAAGTGCCTTTTCTGCAGAATCAAAGCCCTTGAGGCTTTTGCAAGAAAGTGAAAGAGATTGGTACCTACCTTCAGAATTGACACATTATGACAGTATCTCACACAACTGGAAACTGGTTACACTTCAGGCATGCTCTGGTTGGCATTAACTTCACTAATCTGGATAGTCCCAACTGTTCCATGATTTCTGTTGTATTTTAAGGTTGCCTCTTAACTCCAAACTTACATTGACATTGCTGCCGTATTTCCTCTAGGAGGAACAAGCATTGAATTGTGACCTTTAAACAGAACTGTGAGAAAAGAGAAATTGTAAATGAACATTGTTTAAAAGTGTTCTGTGTATTTTCTATGAATTTTAGTGAATGCCTTCAAATATGTATGGATAATTTTAGTTTTGTTTTTGCTTGTTGGTTTAACTGTCTAAATAAATCTATTGGAAGTAATTTGGTAACACACTGCTAGCCTTCTACTGAAAATTAACTGGTGACATTGTATTTCACTCTTTCCCTTATACTCTGAACTGAAAACTGTAGTGAACTGCTGACAGCTTCCTGCTGCTCAACATTTTCAATTTAGTCTCCCTCTCCCCATTTCTTCGTCCTGCTTTTCTTACACAGAACTGATACTTTAGTAGCAATTTCTTAAAAGAAAAAAAAAAGAAACCCATACTGTATCTGTTGTCATTTGGTAGTCTGATGAGTTTTACTGATCCTTACTTTCTTTTCTCCTCAGCAATGCGTTCAGAAGTTGGGCTAAAGGTTTAGGCATACCAAACTGACTGATACCTACAAATGCTCTGTGATTAGCTGAGAAGACTCTAAATCCATAAATGTAAATTTTAAACTGGAAAAACTTGACTATATATTTTTTGTCTTCTTGACTGAACTTCTTTTTGAAATAATCTCTTAGTTGTTTATGCTGTCTATATTTGCATACAGATCAACAGTTTTTAACAAGGTGCCAAATAATTGTGGTTACGCATTCATTTTAGTTTAATTGTGCCTAATTTGGAAGTGCTTGATTCTGAATATTATGCTGGCTTTGTATAAGTCAGGAGAATATTCATTAAAACAAACTGATATTTATCTCTTTAGCTAACAATGACTATATCCAAACTAAAGCAAAGTAAGTAAAATATTAATATCATAAGGTGATAGAGCAATAATGAAAGTGAGGACCTTGAGAAGCAAAAAAAATTATTGCAAGTCATTTGTGAATAAATTGCAACCTATAATACAGGATAATAATAGTTTACATCTCCCCTACAATTAAAATGTAGTATTAGTCAGTGTTGACATCTGTCATGATCACACGAGTCAGCTGAAGTCACATTTTAAAATACATGGGCAATTGCAGGGTAGTTCAAATATGTTAAAACACAGATGTATAGACTTTATGAATGGAGGGCACTGAAAATTCACAACCCAGTAGATAAGCTAGCATGCTATCAGCAATGCATTCATTAATAGGTCTTTAACTGGGGCACTATTTATCATTCCTCATGTGCTAGGAATATTCTAAGGTCTGGTAGCCGACTGTTCCACAAGGTTTCTTAGGAACCCAGTCTAATCGGAAAAACTGAGTGGAGATGTTTTTCTACAAAATAGCAGGTCAGGCATACGCTGATTTCTAGATGCAAAGTGAAGTAAGAGCAACTCTGCCATATTTCAGAGGTCTTAGTCAGATGGAAGAGCTGTTTGTATTTGAAATGTAAGGCAACACTTGAATGTGTTTGAGTTGAGGGAGGCAGACCTTTTAAGGGTCACAAGTTTTGTGCTGTATGTGAAGTCCCCTGTGTGAACAACACCTGGACATTCTGTAAGCGAGTAGAAGCAAGGAGGTAGCAGTTGTTCTGCTCCCTTTAACTTCATGTTCTATAAAGGAATTGTTTGGTTTTAACCCCCAATGCTGTTCACAGGTGGTTCATGGTAAAAAAAGGGATTTACTATGCAAGTCATCTAGCTTAAGATACAGTTCCATAAATGTGGCCCACAGTATTTTGGCATGTCTTTCTCTTAGCATTTCACTTCCCATAGGTTACTTGGCTGCCAGTCGATTTTTCCTGTTGGTAGTATCCTTAGTTTTGGTGTTACAGCACAAAGGGAGTGATTATTATAATGCAAGTGATAAAGGAGTTGATTAAAAGTACATAAGAAATTTTTTGTGAGGGATAATTTACATAACGGTAATGATATTAAGCCTTCATATTGACATTTCTATTGTTTTATGCATGTGAAATATTAATTTATGTCTTGAAACTGCTGCTCTTCTGTATACTTTGTAAAAAGCTGAGTAGCAGTGTGGATGCTTACAGATTCTACTGATGCCCCCATGTGGATGTCTGGATAGATCATTCTAGTCTGCTGAAGACATAACTGAGGTTTACTGTTAATTTAATAATAATTTATTTCTGTGTCATCCACTAGTAGGCAAAAAATTGTGACTATGTGGGTTACCAAAAGTATTTTTGAACTATACTTTCCATTCTCTAAGAAATACTGCTTGCCTATCCTTTTTTTGTATCAAGCATTTGAAACTATTGTTGACATGTTGGAGATAGCATCACACTAACCAGTTTACTTATTTTTGTGGGATTCTTGAGACCCAAAATTATTTTCATTCCATTACTGTCCTAATAGATGTGATATAACGATGGCCTAATTAGTTTGCTCACATATATATATATATATATATATATATATGATACTTTAATTGACAGTCCACTTGTAACCCTGAATCGCCGGAAATTAGTATTAAGATGTTGTAACTGTCTTTAAATGTGCCAGCTTGGGTCCTGTGACCTTACTAGTTACAGCAACAGAGACCTTAGGAGGGGGTGATTTGTCTTGCTTCTTGGCTGGATAGGTTAACTTGTACAAGGCCTTTAGTTTAAAAGACATCCTAATGCTGACCCATGTTTTCAGTGTTCCTTAGATCATAGTCATCAAAGGAGATTTGGGAATGTAATCACAGATCAGATGAGCATAATGATAGCAGAGGGCCCCAGCTGTTCCTCTTGGCCGTACTAACACTCTTACCTTGTGGCTGGGGAGCTCAGGGAACACAGATTCTAGTTCTTCAAAAGACCCCTTGTACGGACTTCCCTAATGACATAGGAAAGTGTCCTGCTGGTAGAGAGGCCTGGCACACAAGACTCCTCAATTCCCAGACAAGTACCTTGACCACTAAATTAAAACTATGATGCCAGGCTTGATGAACAGGTAGCAGGGTTAAGTTTGTGGCTTTAACATTTACTTTTTGGTCCTAGGTCCTCAAGTTCTGCTAAGCTGGGCACTTAATGTTATTTTTGTACCTCTGTCATGCACTGAGATTTTCAAATACAACTACACTATGTAGATACCTAAGTACTATTCAGAGTTAGACTCTTGCATTATTTGTGTTTGAAAAAATTGGTCCTAAGTCTCTTGACAGCAGAGCATGCTAATTCCTGCTGCTTTGAACTTGCACGTTTTATAGAATAAGGAGTATTTTCTAGGTCAGGGGGAAAGTGCTGCTCAGACTTCTTAGTTGTGGAGCAAGTAGACTTGATTTCATATTGAAGATGTGTATTACTTAAGCCTTCTTTGAAATACCTACTTCATTTTATTCCTGATACTATTTGATTTTACAGTAATTGGACTTATATACAGGGCAAAATTACAGTTGTTAGAACCTGCTAATTAACTTGATTAACTGAGCATGTAGTGCAGGTATGGACATTTGTTTGGTCTCATGACAGCTGGTCATTGCCTATATTAAGTGTATGTCCAAGCTGGAGATTTTGCCTCTGATCAAATCAAGTAACGTACTGCTAGTTCAGCAAGATGATGCAAGCATAAATGGTTGCCAGATCACTCCCACATTGCTTGTGCTTATACCTCAACACCAAGTGTCTGTCACTGTTTTATTTAAAATTTCAGGTGTAAAGATCCAGCAATACTAGTGCTTGAAAATTAAGATATTTCCTTAAATATTTGTTCTTGTTTCATGTTTGTTTTTTATTAGGAAACTGAGTTTATCTGTCACACTGGGCCCTGGAGTGTTTAGTCATGCCTTTCCTTTGCGGGACATGACAGATAACATGACTTTTACTCTGCTTTTACACATTCGGTCTTTCAAAAGCATCGAGAGACCTTTATAAAATTTGTTTCATGACTTGTGGTTGATAACTAGTCAATACTCTGATCTGCATTGTGTGAGCCTGCTTCAGAATTTGCATTAGTTCTGGGCATTTTGGATTTCAGTTCTAGGTTGCTGGGCTATACTATTATCTCAAAATGTTCAGTTTCTTACTTTTAAAAGAAGCTCCTTTTATTTTTGGTTAAGTCTAAAGAATAAAAACTGAAAAAAACCCAAGCTAGAGTAAATGCATAAAGATCTACATGCTTCTTGTACAAATTTTAAATTAGATTGTCCTCATAAAGTGATTATTTTCAATAAAATGCTTCACTTTCTGTTTATACTGAAAGCAGACAGATTGCATGGCATAGAAGGTTTAAAATAGTCTAGTTATTTCACCTGTAGATATATATAACCCAGGATCTTTTCTATTTACAGAATATAAACACTAATTATGCAAATGGACAAATGTATCTAAAATAATTATGAATTTTTTGCTAAACAGCCAATATCTGCTTCCATTTGTAGTAATGATTTTCACTAGAAAATGGGTTTACACAAACTGAAGTGCTAAAATAGCTTAGAAACAGATTTTGTCACTTCAGTTATAAAGGACAGTTATCACCTTGCTCAGTTTAGGCTAAAAAAACCCCTAGCTGTTTTTTAGTAGAAAAGCTCAGACAAACTGGAGAATGCAAGCAAATAAAACCAGCAGTAAAGCCTCATATATTCAGCTTTTATTTTCCTGTGTGCATATTGTTTGGGTTTTTTTTTCTTCTAGGAAGAAAATTAAAAAGCTTTCTTAATCAATCACCTTTTAAACAACTTTTATTCAAATCTTATAAGGCTACTTCCCATTTTTTGTTTCTCCTTTCTTTTTTTAGCTGCCTCTTTCTTTTTGTTGTAGTTCTGTAATATATTTTGGAAAAAGACATGACCTATCTGTGCACAAGAAGTGAAAATTTCTCTGCATAAGTAAAGAAGTTATTGGTGCACACTTCTGAAAACAAGTTACATCTCTAAATTTACTAATAAATAAATACATTGAATACAGAGATTATGTAGGCATTCCACAAATAAGTAGCTCCAGTGTCTGAGATCTTGTGTTTCTTTAGAGCATCATGTAGGACTTTAACTAAGATGGTACACCTAGAGAGAGCAGGACAGCTGGGAATTCAGGACATAAGGTGTTTTGTGACCTGAGAATATGTTTGGTTCACTGTATAATCATAGAGAAGCTGTTCCAGACATAGAAAACCTGGCGCCAGCCTCATTTGAGTTTTGCATTGAGTTTTACATTGCATGAGTTTTACATTGGTAAAATCCATGAACTTCTGTAGATTCACATCTGATTTACTGCAGTGTGCCAGTAGACGTTGAGGACGGAACAAATTTAAAAGTGAGTTCAACTGGGCCCGGCAAAAGCTGGCAGACCAAATCTAGGCCAAGTCATAGAGCAGTGTCTTGAAAACAAAATATAGAAACTCAGGTTCCTTCTTTCTCTCTTTGATGTCTGCTCTGTGCTTTTGTGAGTAGCTAACGAGCTCTGTGTAATGCTGCCAATATTGAATGTTGCTGATTTTGCACAGAATTACAATATATGACCCACTGAAAGGATCAGGCTGAAGGAGAAATAATAGCAAAGAGGATAAAGCAGCTCAGGCATTCCTCTTTATGCAGTATTGCTGGGTGTTCACCTTACATTTGACCTTGGCATAATAGCTGAAATAATTAGTGTATATGGCAGATACTGTAAGTGATGAAGACATTCAAAAGGGATTTTTTTTTCTGTGATTTAAAGTACGCAGTCACAGCATTCCCTGAATCTGGGTAGCAGGCATCCTCACTTCCCTTAAAATTATATTTATCATTATTTCTAAGTTTGTAAGTTTTAGTTCAAATTTTCTAGTTATTGGTTGATTATTTCAAGTTAGTTTAGAGCTAAATAAAAGCCCAGGTGATTTCAAAAAAGAACTTTCACATTAATAAAATGTGAAGAAACGGTGTTTGCAAACTGAAGCAAGTTCAGCGTGGAGTGCCTAGGGAGGCTGGGACCTGAAGCCCTTGCCTGGGAAAAGGGTGAGCTGAGTGAGGGCTGGGTCAGCCCTGGAGAAGGGGTGGCTTCAGGAGGACTGAGCAACAGCCCCCTGGTACCTACAGAGGGGTGATCAGGAAGCCAGAGCGAAGCTCTTCACTGTACCAGATAGTGTTAGTTTCTTTTAAAGTTTGGGTATTGATCAGTTGTATCCTTGTAACTAATGTCTATTCCTTGTCCAGTTGAGAGCTTTGCGTAATAGTAACGAAGTATAAGTTTATAGGACTAGTTTGGAGGGAGAGGCATCGTAAGGTAGTCCCATTGGTGTGCCAGGCACTTGGAGTGGGCTGCTTGTTAAACTGCTAAATAAAAATGTACATTGAGATGATTTTTTCTGTTTCTTGTGCAACTACCCTCTGCTTGGCTGTTGCTGTATTCTGTCTATCAGAATGGTTAATCCCTTTGGGCCTATAAAGTTGCATATTTTTGCCTTTGGAATAGAACAGATTGTGCCAGATCACAACCTCTATGCACAGGTAACATATTATTTATATATTGTACATCAGAAGAAA
>JAWWLV010000121.1:59650722-59663327 GCA_035041135.1 Platyrinchus mystaceus | reverse complement strand
CAGGACCGGGAATCGAACCTGCGACCACGGCGATGAGAGCGCTGCATCTTAACCACTAGACCACCAGGGGTCCCCACAATGTGAGTACTCATGGCAAAAACATACATAGATCATGATCACAGTTCAGCTGACCTTAATTTTCAGATTAGTATCTGCAGAAAAGAAAAACTGCCTTTCATTCAATTTAGGTTTCTTCATGTTATCTATCTAAGAAAAGCTTTTGTATTTAATAAAATATAGCTTCAGAATAAACAAACACATGCAATGGGAGACAAAAAGGATTTGTGTTATTTAAAACCTGAGCACAGCAAGACGTGAAGAGGATACTGACTTTCTTGAAACAGAAAATTCAACCTGCTGAAGTTGACTGATTCTCTGTAGCTACTTAAGATCACCCAGGCTGAGTGCTGTGACAAGGATTATGGTTCATTCCTAGGTGTTCAGAAAGCTCAGCTATAACCTGCAAAAATGTTTACCTGAGTATCCTCCTAAGCAGCCCAGGGCCTGGTTTAGTGAAGTGCTTGGCTTTCATTGCCTGTAGATTGCTTTCTTCCTGAATGAGTGTCTACTAGTATAAAAATTTAAGTTATACGTCAGTTTAATGCTGCAAACATTTGGAGGACAAACATGGTCATGTTTTCTTTGCCTTTCCTCACTTCTCCCCTTAAGACAGTGTAGCCTTTTGTCTTACATTTTCAAGGGTGTAGAAGCAAATGATGCCACAGAGGAATAAAAATAAAATAACTTTTAAAACCAGCTTCTCTGTGATGAAGCTCTGTCACAGAATTTGTAGATATTGAATGAAAATTGTTTTGGAAGACTCATGCCTCTTGTCAAAAACCACATTCCTTGAATGAATTCTGAATAGGTTGGCTATAGTGGAAAGACATAAATATCACTAGCTGACAGAGTTAGACACATGCCACTTTAGTGAGTGGATAAATTATATGGACAAGTTTAAAATAAGGATTTTTCTTCTTTTTCTACTTGTAGAACAGAAGCTACTGGAAAAAGGTGTCCTGGACCCCTCTGCTGCATTCAACTGCTTGAAATATATTTCTTTTTAAATTTTAGTAGCCAGTCAGAAGAGTTAGAATGGCAGTATTATTTTCATAAAAGTGTAGGCTTCTCCATATCTGTTCCTCAATAAGCATCTGCTCTATTTAAAAGAAAGTATCCCTGGAATACAAATCAACTGCCCTATTGTTTTAATGTCTTTCTAATAGTAAGGAGCAACTTAATAACTAAAGTGAGTGATAACATGAGTGTGATAAGAAAGAGTCTAAACCATACTGAAGATCCTTTAGTTATTTCATATATGCTGCTAAACTGTAAGGGGTAATAGTGTTTTATTATCCTAGGAACATTAGGTACATTGGGAACTTTACAAGAGTGAAACAAGCTTCTATTCAACATCTGTGTATTGTATAATAAGATTTACATCAGTATTGAGTACGGTTCTTCGTATAGTCAGCCGCGTCTCCTGCAAATCCTGTAGCTGATACTACAACTGATTCATCTGTCTTAAAATGACATTTGGTTTCTAGTAGAATTGTCTAGAATTGTCTAGAAAATGGCAGTTTCTGGACTTCTAGCTAATAACATGGGAAAAGCTGAACAGTGTCAGAAAAGGCCATACCAACAGGACTGGCATGATCCAAACCCTGAAATTATTAAGTTTCAACTTAAGCTTGTCTCTCTCTCTGAATCAACACAGTCCAATTTACATTAAATTCCTTAAGGTTTCTTTTGTTACTCAAGCCTGTGGGCATCATCCTTAAGCTTAGAATGTAGTACGTGCCTTTTTCAGTATGAAGGAACCATCTGGTTTTTCTCCTACTCAAGTAATACTGACAAAGAACATATATATCTGCAGCAATGTTGTCTAAAAGGAAAACAACATTTGCTTTCTCCAAGGAATATAAATAACATATTGAAAAGTATATGAACATCCACAGCATGCATGTGGTTGGATATAGCAGAAATGTAACTGGTTACAGTAACAAAATTTCAGTTCTATTGGTTCTATTCTTTCAGTTCTATTGGTAGGAATTGAGGTTTATATTTCCTTTTCTCTTAACCCTGTGACCTTTCTGTGTTTCCCACCACAGTAAATGTTGACTTTAACAAATAAGAAAACGAGAGGAAATAATTTTGCACCAGACATTCTAAATCCTTCCTATTTCAGACACTTGCCATTCCAGTTTCTATCCTTAAAATAACTGTCTTTTCCTCCTGTCTTTGACCATCCTTTTAAAACTCTGTTTTCAGCAGGAACAGCAGCATCCCTAGTTGCTCATGAGGGAGAAAGGATTTAATAGGTACTTAAAGAAATGCAGCGATGTCAGTGGCATGGTGTGAAACTCAGTCAGAGCAGTGTGCCTGGCGCACTCCTTATTGCAGTGAAGCCTTTTCATTGCAAGAATGGCCAAGTTAATTTTTTCTATGTCATTCTATCTCCCTTCCAGAATTATCCTTCATAGTCTGCACCTTACAACAGTGAGATCACAAGCCTCAGGCTACAGATTTCCTTTAGCACAAAGATGCCACCAAAGACAATGCATGCTGGAAAACATATGAGTAACTGTTAAAGATCTCTTTGTAGAATCCAAAATATAAGTTCATTTTGTTCTTAAAGGAATGAGCAAAGGAAGAAATCTGGCTTTGTAGCACATCCAGAAAGTTAAACCAAATAGTTTCTGTAGAGTTCACAAAACTGTATTACTATGAGCACTCATAAACCCAAGAACTGATGCTATTGGCAGTATTTCTAAAACAGCCACAACAAAACCTTAAAACACCTTATATGCAAACAACAGGGCATTGCTCACATTTCATATTTAAAAAGGTAGAAGTCCATTCAGTTAATTTTCTCTTGTTTTACTTTAGCTTGGGTTAAATGTTGTGTGTGGCTTGCTTAGTGTTTAGCTCCCATGCAGATACTTGCCTGGCATTGCCTGATTTCCTGAAAGGAAAACCTTACCCAAAACTCAGTAACAGTCATGAGGAAGGTGGGCACAGAATAGTCTTCTCTCCTTCATGGAGAGTCCTGGCAGTGCAGGACAGGGTCGGCAATCTGACTTCAATTTCATCATCAGGATTGTTTGGAGTGTGATCACAACTCGGGATATACTGGCACAGGGACACAGAAGGAGGCTGGTCCCCTTAATAGGGTGTTTTGTGTTTGGTGGAATCATCTTTGCTCCCTCCACATGCAATAGATTTATTTTCATTCACTCTTTTTATGAAAATAAGACAATAATAAAATACTGAATAAGAGTGAAAGAGAAATAAATGATAAAATATCAAATGGAGTAACTGAAAAGTAGAAGTTTCTATGAAAATGTTTATTTTGAAAGAGAAAAGGATGGAAATGAATTTGTGGTTTTTGTTCCATACAAAGCTGTTGAATAAAGGAACACTTGGCATTTTTGTTTATTTGTTTTTCTTTCTATTTTTGAAGAGGCCCAGGAGCTTCACTCCTCTGGTCTCTCACATCCTCTTCACGTCAGTCAATTTCAACACACATTTTTCTGTAAATGCCACAGCAGGTTACAAATGGAACTGGACATGAAGTTCTGCAGCAGCCAGCCAAGGAGTGAAAAGCTTGTTGTGTGGGGAGAGTGAAAATGGAGGGAAAATTGCCAGAGACGATCAGAAGTATACAGAAAAATGAACAGACCGACCAATTGCAGAAAATGTGCTTTTTTTTTTCTTAAAGGTAGGTGGCATCCCTCAAGAGGGAATACAGGCAACTGAGACAGAAAAGAAGGTAAGATAGCTCTCCTCCTGGCCCTTGTACCCCTAGAGCTCGATGACAACTGCATCTATGCAGAACTATGCATCTATCATTGACAACTACATCTATGCAGAACTATGTCTCTCCTACCCAGGCAGTAAGCCTGGGCAATCAGCAAAGATACAACAGATTATTGCAGAAGCTTAGCCTGACAAAAATCAGCCCCAGCAGATGATTTCAAGCCTAGAGATAGCACATGTGCCTGAGGTCTCTGTTGCCCTAGATTATGAACCGAGTAGGAGTCTGGTGACAATAAACTGGACAGGTTGCTGAGCAAGCAAGAAAACTGTCAGAGGAGTGACTCTCCATGGAAAGGGTACAAGCTGGCCCAGAACAGAGCTAACAGGGCTCTGTGAAAGACAGTGACCTAGTAGCAAGTTGGAAGTTATGTACTTTGGGAAGTGGGGGGTTGAGGGTTGCTGGAAAGAGTCCTGGTAAGCAGTAGTAGCCAAAGAACTGTCTGCTGTAATTAGTCTTACCATACTGCCAATTGTCATGGTTTGATTGTAAATCCTGCAATATTTGGAGACTAATTTTCTTGCCCTTTGTGGGAATATATGTTCTTGCTGGAGGGGAAAACAAACCCTTAGGCAATCCCTTTGTTCTTTACGCTCTGTCCTGTCAAAACTCCTGGAAATGTTACTTGAATATAATCTCTGTATTCACAAGTCAGAAAATCATGAGAAAAAGCTTAAATTTGTAAATTTAAAAAGTTATTTGTAAAATACTTGAAAATTTTCAAAGGCGAGCTCTTGATTTTTTTGAACTTCATTTTGATGACCTGGATTTCGAGACAACTGTGGCCAGCTATAAGAGCTCAGCTTCAGGAGCTCAGCTTCTTGTGGAAACAGGGAACTCCTTGTAGAGCCAGTGCACCCAAAGAAAACATACATGTTCATCTGATGTGGAAAAGGTAATAGGTGTCCCAGCAGTCAGTCTGAATCTGTCATCTCTGCACATGGAGATTTGTAATGTCTAGCTGAATGGATAAGTTTATACCACCTGAATTAACCATGTGACTGTAGGTGTTTGTGGAGAGATTCCTACTATAATACCTTTCTCACCAGTTCTTGCTTTTATTTCTTTAGTGCTCTTACAAGACAACATGGAAGAGAGAGCAGAAGAAAAGAGAAATTTCAATTCAAAATGTAGTTTCTGTGCTTTTGTGTAGAGATAGAAAAAACAATGATGTTTCTCATAGCACAATATTTATTTCAGGGCTGGATTTCACAATGATCTGGTTCCTTGCTCAGAAGTGATTGATGACAGGATTTGGCAGGAATGAAGACCTGTACTAAGAACCATTTTATTCAGTGGCTGTCAGATCAAAACACATAGTGGCTGAACATAATGGGGTGAAAGCAGAAATTTCCTAGATGTGTAAGGTTTTCTCTTTCTTTGTCTTCTTGATCTTTTATTTATTGAACCTTTTTGCAACAAAGGAATGTCAGAAAGGGACATTTGACTAGTGAGATAGGAAAAGGGAAGAGCATTTGCCTCCCGGGTTAATGTTTGCCTGCATAACTCCAGTGATCAGCAGAAACATTTGAGTAGCTACAGACCCTTGACTCACCAGGTTTTCAAATAAGGCATCTCAGTATTTGGTTTAACACTGCCAGGTATGCAGGAACCTGCAGGGACCCTGTGGACTCCCATGCCTGTAAAACTTTGTGGGGTATTTTCTGCCTGGATACAGATGTGTGACCCTTGCAGGCTGCCATAACACGTTCTTGATGCACACACCAGATGTACACAAGCATGCCAAGCTGCAAAGGGGCCCCATCCTGGGAAAAAAGGGGCTCTGTTCTGCTTCTGTCCTAGCTCACAAGTTGAATGCCTGCTTTAGCTCGTGCTGGTGGATGAGGGCTGCTATGAATGGAGTAAGCACTCTTAAATAGATGCATTCACTGCCATTCATGTCTACACTGCCCTGAAATCTGGCCTGCCTTTGTACTTGACAGACAGGGAGGCTCCTAAGAAACTGCTGCTTGATGGCTAAATATACATTTTTACCCACAGAGTGCCTTCGTCCCTTGCAGGCTTCATGAGAGCCTTCAACTGCCCAGTGGACAGAGAAAACAACACCACACAGAGACATCACATAGATTATATAAATAGTTGAGAGACCCTGGGGCAGAGAGGATTATGTATATGCTGGGTCCTGGGGCAACCATCTGTGGAAAGGATGGTTCTTATGTAAGAAACATAACTTAAAGTATAAGTATGTTTGTATCTTGATTTCCCCTGCAAATACAGAATGCAAGAAAGCACCTTGTACAGAAGGACTCTACTGTCACAATATGGGGAGTGTAACAGCAAACACAACCCAAAGCGAGGCACAGAATGGAGTCTCCTTTCCTATGTGGCAGGCTCCTGAAGGGCTCATAGGCTCTTGCAGGACCTGAGGGTGGTACAGTCACCTACTTGAGGCTGATTCTCCTGCAGATTGAAGAAGAAAAGTCATAAGAAGGATAGCAAAGCCTAATTATTATTTGTAAGTCAGTGGAAGACTAAAAGATGAAGAGGAATAAAGCTATCATTAACTAAAAAGGACAGTTGTTTTCTGTTAAACATATGCATATCTTTAACATCTTGTTCTCATGACTAAGGCAAGTGAGAAATTCTGGTGAGTTCCTAATACCTCAAGGGAGAAACCAGCTGCAGCCTGTCAGTCAAGGCAGAAGTCTGTTTAAAAGGTCATATAGAGACCTGGGTAAAGAGCAATACAAACAGCTGACTTGATAGCATATTGATCAGCCATTCCCATGGTGAATTGCCTTTCTGTCTTTTGGGAATGGAGCCACTGAGTTCCTTGCTTGAAGACTCCCTCTCAACCATTCAGCTTATAGCTTAAGTAGATGTACAGCTGATCTGCTGTCTAATTGCTGACCCTGTTTGCCAATTTTCCTGACTTTAACTAGGCAGCATCCATAGCAATCTGACTGCTAAGCTCAAGAAACAAGAAAAAAAGTGTTATTCCTCTCTTTCTCTGTGTTTTCTCAAACAAATGAATATTCTGTACCCCTTCTGCTATCTCTTTGAACATGAGATTTTAAATGATTCAGACACTAAGATTTATACTGGTAAGACAAGACTTGGGGCTATACTTTTGTTATTCACAGCAGAGGCCAGAGATGCGTTCTTAGCCCATGGAAGGATGTTTGATGTGCAAGTGCTACCACACAACTGCAATGGAATCTTTTCCATTTTATCAGCATTTTTTTATTGAGCCCTTTCTACATTACTGAGCCTCTGGGAACACAGCTGGAATTTACAGACATACCACTGGAAATTTGCCTACAGATCTGATGTCATGTAAGCACAGGAAGCAAAATTGCCTGTATATGGGTGAAGCTAAATTTACATGGTACACTGTAGTTTTTTAAGGCAGCAGTGAGAGACAGGCACCTACATACCTTAAAAAATATAGGTCTTGGTCGAATTTTACTGTCTAAACTGTGCTCCAGAATTTGAGCATAAGCTCTGCAAGAACAAGTGGAAAGATTTCCTCTGACTCTTTAGCAGGGATGCCTGCACATACTAAAGACAGATTTAATGACACTTCTGCTCTTGTGCAAGAATTTATTTAGTCTATTCCTGACCAATATTACAGACTGGTGTAGCCACCAAGACAAGAATATGGTCTTACGTCCTTATGCTCACATCAGTGGTAGCATGACCTTGATGCAGCTCACATACATCCAAACATCAGGCACAAAAACCATAAAGTTGTCACACACCTTTGCTAGTTGCTACAGAGTCTATTGTGCTGGGAAGATATATTTCTTTCCTGGCCAACTCTATGAAATTTCTTAAAGGCAGAGAGTTATTCTTTGCTGAGAAAAGTTTGCTTTTCTCTTCGTCTTTTATATGTATGAATTAAAAATTCTTTTATGTCTGATTAAAAAAATAGAAAAAGTGGAGGAAACCCTGGTTATGATGCTGTTTGCCAATACATTTCTTTCCTGTGGGGTATGTTGTTTCTTCAGGTAATCAGAGGAGGCAAAACTCAATGCAGAGAAGAATGCATCATGAGATACCTCCCCTGCTTCTCCTCCTGCCCATACAGCACAATTTATTCCTTTTTAGGGCATCCTAGCTTTGTGTTATGGTTATTTGTTTAATTTCTTTCCATTCCTCTTTCTTTCTTCCGTGTGAAAGATTTTACATTGGTGAGTAACACTATATAGTATTTAACTGTGAACAGTATCAGCTGCCAGTGTCATCTCAGACTGTATAATCTACGAGTAGTAACAAAGTGATACAGAATTGAGAGAGTGAGTTGCATTGGTCATGTACCTGAGGGCTCAGTGTAGGGGCCAGTCCTTTTTAATACCTTTATTGACAACCTGGATGAGGGAACTGAGTGCACCCTCAGTCAGTTCACAGACGCCACCAAGTTGGGTGTGAGTGTTTATCTGCTGGAGAGCAGGAAGGCTGTGCAGAGGGATCTGGACAGGCTGGATTCAGGGCCTGAGGCCAACTGTATGAGGTTCAAAAAGGCCAAATGTCACATGCTGCACTTGGGTCACAAAACCCCCATACAACACTACAGCCTTGGAGAGGAGTGGCTGGAAAGCTGCTTGGTGGGAAAGGGCCTTGGGACATCCTGGCAGGTATCAGCAATAGTGTGGCCAGCAGGACCAGGGATGTGATCATGCCCCTGTACTCAGCACTGGTGAGACTGCAACTCGAGTCATATATTCAGTTTTGGGACTCTCACTACGTGAAAGTACCCCTCACTACACTGAGGTGCTGGAGCATGTCCAGAGAAGAACAGTGATGCTGATGAAAGGTCTAGAGCATAAAGCTTATGAGTAGTGGCTGAAGGATCTGGGGTTGTCTAGCCTGGAGAAAAGGAGGCACAGAGGAGAACTTATTGCTCCAGCTTCCAGCCAGCTGGAACCTCTCTGGATTCCCAAGACGCCTCAAAAAATCGAGACACATTTTGCAATGACATGAGCATGCTCTTTGAGGATTCTTGGATGAATCCCATCAGACCTCATAGATTTGGAAGGATCCAGCTGGAGAACAATTTCAATCATTCTCACAGTCATGGTCCTCCAGTTCAGGGTCCTGAGACCCCCTTGGTTCATCATCCATGATGAAGACAGAGGCAAAGAAAGCATTAAACACCCTCACCCTGCAATGGGACAATGATATTTCTATTGCCATTAACGTATTGCCATTAACGTATTTGAAAAAAGTCTTTTTATTGTCCCCCACAATTCTGGCCAACGTCAGCTCCAGCTGAGCTTTGGACGCACAAATTTTTTCCCTCCAGAGGCAAGCAGCATCTCTAAATTCTTCCCATGTCACTTCAACTTGCTTCCACTGGGCATACACCTTCCTTTTTGCCTTATGTCCAAGAGAAGATCCCTTGCTTGCCTTGTGCCTTGTGGGTACAAGCTGAGCCAGATGCACCTGTGTTCAGTTGATTAGAACCAAATGGGAGTGTTTTTGCCTTGGAGCTTAGAAAGAATGCTGGGAATTCTACTTAAGTGAACGGCAACACCAGGTGCTGTTTATCCAAAGAGAGAGATATCTGTGGAGAATCCTGAAAATGGTGCGTGTGTGTGTTTGTGTGTTGGGGGGAAGGGGAGCGGGGTGGTCCCATTCCTTCATTGTTGATATGCCTCATCTGCTTGACTTTTGACATCTGGGAGTTACATGTTCCTGTGCCCTTACAAGGTAATGTTTATAAAGTGACCAGCACTGATGGAGCCCAGCACCTGCAAAAACATTTTTCCAGGAGACCTTTCTTACTGATTCTCTGAGCAGCCTGAAGTCTGCTCTCCTCATGTCTAGAGCTGAAATTTTGCTGGCACTTTTCCTCCTGTCAACAGAGATTTTAAATTCAATCACTTTGTGGTTGCTGTGGCCAAAACGGCCACCAATCTCCACTTCACTCATGAGATCCACTCTGTTGACCAGCTCAGATCAAGGAGGGCAGAGGGCATTTTTCAAAGTTGGCTCCCCTAGGACTTGTTCCATTCAGTTGTCATCCAGGTTTTTTAGGAATCCTCTGGCTCAAGTTGTACCATCTGTGTGATGCTCCCAGTTATTTTCTGGCAAGTTGAAGTCCCCCATAAGGACAAGGGCAGTTGACTTGGGAGCATCCATTAGTTCCACAAAGATTAATTTGTTGGTGTCATAGGAGGTCTATAGGGAGGTCTATAGTAGACTCCCACAATGACATCCACATTGTTTGCCCCTTGATTCTTACCCAGAGCCTCTCAACTGTGACATTGCCAACTGTGAGCTCCATACATTCTAACCCTTCTATTACATACAGTGCCACCCCTTTGCCTCTTCTGTCCTGCCTATCCCTCCTGAAGAGCCTGTAACTGTCCAACAGGATGCTCCAGTTACAGGTCTCATCCCACCAGGTTTCACTTATGCCAGTGATGTCAAATCTCTGGGACTGGGCCAAAGATTTTTACTTCTTGTTTGTTCCTCATGCTGTGTGCATTGGTTTAAAAACATTTCAGGTGTGGTACATTGTAGCCAATAGCTCCTGAAGCAGATTGAGGGATGCCGTTAGTGCTGTTTCTTCAAGTTTTGGCACACCATCCCATCTCTCATCATTGGCGAGCCTAGTTTTGTCTCTTTTCCCCTTCTAAGCTAGTTTGAAGCTCTATCAAGCCCCACTAGCTCCTGTGCTAGAACTCTTTTTCTCCTCTGAGACAGATGCATCTTGTCAGGTGTCAGTAGACTGGGTGTTGAGTGGATCATCCTATGGCCAAAATATTTTTCAATTACACCAGTTTCAGGGCTGCTCATTGACCTCATGGATCTGCCTATCCCTATCAATATTATTCCTTGTTACTGGAAGGATTGAGGAAATCACTACCTGTCCTACAGATCTCTCTACCAATTGTCCTAGCGTCCTGAAGTCTTTTTTGATTGCTCTCAGACTTCTTGTTATTTCATTGTTGCTAGTCTGAAAAACCAATAGCAGTAATCAGAGTGCCTTATTAGACTGGATTGGATTAAAAAAAATTTCTTCACTAAGAGGCTTGTCAAGAATTGGAACACGCTGCCCAGGGAACTGATGGAGCCAGTCCAATCCTAGAGGTAGTTAAAAGACATGTAGATGTGCCCCTTGGGGACATGGTTTAGTCGTGGACTTGGCAGTGCTGGATTTATGGTTTGATTTTATGATCCTAGGGGCCTTTTCCAACTTATATGATTCTATGAGCCTATGTGACAGTATAAAGAACACCAGAATTCAATGGATTGTAGCCAAGGTTCCCTATTGCTTCTGATATTAGTTTATTGTTGATAACATACTTATCAAAAAATGAAAAGCATCATGCTGAGGCAGAATTTTAGAGAAAGCTGGAAGGATCATAAACTGCTGGATGGATTTTGCCACTCAATTTACATGTGGGCAATAGTCAGCAGTGGGTAGTATATAGCAATTGACTTTTTACATAAATGAGTACTGTACCAGAATGTTGATTGGTGGGAGCACTAGTCCCATTAAGCAGTAGGAATTGTTTCTTGCTGCTTTGGGCAAAAAAGATTTTAAATAATTAGAGTTCTAATTAGAAATGCCAGACCTAATGTTCTGTTGCCTCCTTTGATTTGAGGACCATAGGAAAATATCCGCTTCTGACAAATGTTTGAACCCACTAGTTACTCGTGAAAAGATTTGTATAGAAAGTAGAGCCTCAATTTTTCAGTAAAAGGAAAAGCAATTAAAAGAAAAAGCAAACCATTATGTTATTCATTTCTCTGGGTGATCTGTGCCATTGCTGTATAGTTATTGTTCTGACAAATTCCCTTATTAGTAGCGTTCAGCCTGACTTTTACTTATTCTATTGTCCTTGAACATAGCTCTGTCATAAGAATGCTGAAATGAGGGAATAAGTTACAGTATAATGAAAATAAGATTTGGATCCCAATTGACGAATAATTCTGTCCATCTTTTTGTGAATGATCCACAGGGGCTAGAGGAGACAGAATTGAGGGTTCCTTTTCTTAACAAACATTCACAAGTTCATAATTTCTTCTTGTGGCAATAGCTCCTAGTGATAGCTAAAGAAGTCAGTTAACAAATACTGTCATACAAAATTACTGTGACTTAGTATTTGTGCAATGGAGGTTCCTTTCCCTTCCACATAAACATACACACATGTATTAGCTATACTTGAAATGAACTTGAAAATGAGGTTATTTGCTCAGTGTCTTCTTTGCATTTAATAAATAAATGAAAAAAAAGAATCTCTACAGTAAATGAACCAGCATATCTAAAACCCCCATAACCTTCTGGAGGAGCCTGTTCTTTCTTCTGAATTGAGGAATTACTCTCCCTAATTAGGCAATGCAGGAATTTAAAACTTATTGGAAGTCAGAGCATATGTGATAATCTAAGCATTGAGGATAGCACTGGGGCAAGAGTTTTGTTCACCTAACACATTGGCTTTATCCACCTGTAAGGGTATATAGGTCATAGTACTGCATTTTTAACTAGCGTTTAGAGTGACCTACACTGTTACAGTGACAGTGGAAACACATTTCTTCAGTTGTGACCTTACATCATCCATTGTTACATCTGGTTACACCTGTACTGAAAAAAAATGTACAAAATTAATTAGTTATATATGATTGATTATTAGGATACGACCTAAAGCTAGAGTTTAATATATATAAGGCAAATATTGGCCTTAAACCTAAATTCACTAAATTCAGTAATGAAATTAATTTTGATAATTTTAGTTGACCAATTCTTTGAGTTCTTTTCTCCAACAGCAGCATACTACTGTTCTAAAAATTAATCCTGGAAGGTAAGCCTGGCACA
>JAWWLV010000121.1:59579971-59597872 GCA_035041135.1 Platyrinchus mystaceus | reverse complement strand
ATTTAATGCCCTATCTTTCCTGCCAAAGGACCTTTATAACTACTGCATATTCCAACAACTTAATGAGAAACAATAGGTTTTTTTAATATAAATTAATTTCTTTTACAGTAATTTGAAGTCTTGGATTAGAGCAATGCATACAGATTGTTTATTTGGACGATGATTTCTTTTTCACAGAATAACAGAATCAACAGGTTTGGAAAAGACCTCTGAGATCATCAAGTCTAACCTATGACCTAACACCACCTTGGTCTACTAGACCATGGCACTAAGTATCACATCCAGTCTCTTCTTAAATACCTTCAGAAATGGTGACTCCACCATCTCCCTGGGCAGCCCATTCCATTGCCCAGTCACTTGCTCTGTAAAGAACTTTTTCCTAATGTCTAAGCTAAACCTCCCCTGGCACAGCTTAAGACTGTACCCTCCTGTTTTTCAAGATTACCAGTAAGGATGTACTTTCATAACTTTATCCATTAGCCCAATTACATAACAGGAGTTGATCTTGCATAAAAGTGAATCCCTGAATATTTTCTTTTTTATTATTCCATTTCTAGTTCCACAGAAAAATCAAAGCCATTGAATTAGTTTCATCTGTGGCCATCCATAAAAGTATAGACATGTTATGAATCTGGGTCTACAGACTATTTTTGGCTGCATGTGTGTACTCTATCAGCCATTTTGGAGACTAAGAACATTTTAAAAAGATTGAACAAAGTTGTTGGGGTTTGAGTGATTTTTTTTACTTTGAAGCTCTTCCAGATTTACATCCGACAGTTTGCAGAGTAAATTGAAATCAGGCATAAAAATCTGTATTTCTACCTAAATAAATTTTAGACAAGTCAAAGAGAATAATTTACTTAAAGAGTCAAGCTTTCTGCCATTCTCAAAGCAATAGAATAATTGCACTGACCTAAGTGTCAAGAAAGGAAACATCAACACAAAGTTCAACGACCACTTTTCTACCTTCTCGTTGGAATTGTTAGCTTTCACTTTCTACAGTCCATGCACTTTAGCATTAATATGTAGTAATTAGTAAGGTGAATTCTATTATCATGCATTCTATTATCATTCTAGTGTCTTTCTTCCTAAGGCCAGTGTGGGGATTGAGGGGACCTTGAGCAAGAAATAAGCAAGGAGGAGAATTGGTTTGAAAATTTCTCTTTGCTCAAGAAACCTGTGGTGACTAAAGAAATATATGTTTGAGAGAATGTGCGAGAACGACTACTTTTTGTCTTTCCCTCAGAGCTGTTTCCTTACTAAGCTAGATAAACCAGACAATGCCTATCTGAGAAGGTGAAAAGACTCATTCCTTTCTCACAAATGGGAGAGAGAAGAGCTCAGAGGGTAGCACTGTGTGTGCCTAGGCTTTTTGATATGTATTGGCCAAGAAGCCCTGTGGTGTGAACTGTCTTTGCCACCCAGCTGTGAGTTCTTGCAGATGTGTAATGTTCCCAAAACAAACTTCCCTATTGCTTTAAAGTCCGTGGCTTAGCTCTCTGTTATCTGCGTGCACATTTTGGAGCTTGCAGCCAGACAAGTCCAAGTCATGAAGCTAACATTAGAGGTGGCTTTAACAAAGATATTTAATACATAGCAAAATATCTGATGACTTACATATAGTGGTCATCACTATGAGTGGCCAACAATCTGTTTCTGAGGAAAAAGGGGACAGAAATTTTTTGTACTGTACAAGGTTGAAAATAGACAATCTGGTACACACTGATGATTCTGAGAGAACTTCAAGATGCCACAAAAGGCTTGTTCGTTTCCTTCTCTTCTTGGACTAGCATGAGATAGAGTAGCCAAAAGAATAGCCCCACAAAAGAAGTTTGATTTCAAGAGCAACACAAACATTGCAGTCACCATTAGCAACAAAAGACTTGAAGAGCATCATTCAGAGAACATCTCTGAAAAATGTGAATGGTTTCTGACACTCCGATATTCTTCACAGATTATAAAATTTAATTTTCATAATCCCAGATGAGTGTCACGAACACACTCTTTTTCTTCCAGTATCCCTCTCAGACAGCTACTTTCAGCCTCATTAGCCCTTGGTAGGAACTAACTGTGGCAATGAACTTGACAGACTAGGCAGATGAAGGGGTTTTCTATGCAAATCTTCTGCCTCTCAGAGCTCCATCCTCTTCTGCCTGCTTGAGATGTTAAAGGTTTTGTCTCTTTGCAGCCTCTGACACTGCCAATGTTGAAGGACAAGGCTGTACTATCGCTCAAAAATATCCTGCAACCTAATCCTGGTGCAATAAAGGCCACAGTATCAATGTGATGCTCCGCTTACAAATCCTCTTATCCAGGTTAATTAGCCTAGAAAAATTGCTGTGTTAAGGTATATTGCTTTTGGTGCACAAAACAGCTTGGATTTATTTCCAAGGCACCATGTTGTAGATTCATCCAAAGACAAACCTAAGAAACTATAGGAGATAAAAGAATGATGAGGAATGAAGAAGCATTCTGCTTCCAAATGCTGTGGTCAATATCATTCAACAGAACAAGGAACAAGAAATATAGTCTTTGATTGTCAACCCCACCACACTTTTCAGAGAGACAAATGACTGTGACAGCTAATAGAACTGCAGAGAGAGGCAGTTTGGGAGGAAACATTTCAAATCAGGTTGAAGCTATGACCTTCAGAAAAAGGTTTTTAGAAGTAGATTTTAACATCTATGAGAAAACAGGTTAAACTTTTCCCTTATTATGTAGGTTCTGAAGACTTCTACAGAAAATAATATTACAAGTTTACACTACACACCAAGAACTGCAATTAAAAATTCATCTTTGCCCTTACAACTAACAACCAAATATGGCAATTGGGATTTCTCAAACAAGGAGTTAAACCCATGTGTTAAACCCATGTGTTACAGTGAAAGATCATTCAAACAGTTTTAAAATGTTATAATCTGTCAAAGAGTTCAGGACTCAATGATGTAAGATGTTACTCATTCTAACAGTCCCATTCTCAAGTGAATACAAATTAGTAGGACATGGGATTTTACCTATAGATTAAGAAGGAGGCTTTTGATTCCTAAAAAATAAAAACTGCCATAAAGGAGCTCATATGTCTTTACTAGCATTATGCAGGCATAATTATTATCTTTCCTTTCCTGACATGATCAGGTGTATGATTTAGTAAAGATCTGGAGAGAAACTATTTTTCTTTCTGAAGATTTTGCCACTCAAAATGTAAATACTACTTGTTTTCATACAGCACTTAGTGTTTTCGAGGTATTCATTTTTATACTAATAATGAGTCAGATTCTGGGAGGGTAATGTCTGGGTTAGAGCAGCTATTATGCATTAAATTACAGCTTACATGTATTGGATAATACAGATTTCACCACCACCACCCCCTTTTTGAGCATTATTTCAAACCATCTGAAATACATTTGAAACCTGCTTTGAAATCTGTTATTTTCATCAACTCATCAGCTAGAAAACTTTGTCATATATTTCCTAAATTATTAGCTTTCCTCAGAGTTGCTTTCTTTTCCATCTTAATACTAGAAAAACCATTATTATGGGACTTAAACTTCAATTCCCTTTTGCTTAGAGTGCAATGATTATAACAGTAATGAATGATGACTGTTTGTAAACACAAATATTTTGCATTTCAGTGCTACCTTCCTCTGAAGATATCAAGCCCACATTTTAAAGTCAGTGTTAGGGTTGTCATAGGGAGTAAATGCAAAAAGGGTCTTTAAGAGCTAATCTCTGAAAAAAACAAAAACAAAAACCACACAAGCCAAAAGCCCAAAAGCCTAAAATCCAGATACACAGAATCAGAGATCAGAGCATCTTATGTACAGTCCTTTGCTTTGAATTAAAATGCCTTCATATTATTTTAAATACATGTATTTAAATATATGTATTATATATATACTCATTACTATCTAAAAATGAACACATTCTGGTTTTGTTTTGACTTGATCTACTTCTGTTTTGGTTTAATTTTTATTTCATATGGTAAGACTCAAGTTTCACATTGCTTCTTTAACCTACTTATCAAGTTTATAGGAAGACTTGAAAATGTAAATTGGTCATTTAAAACAAGTACAGGAGTTCATTAAGCTTTCCAATATCTAATGTAGTTCCAAGTAATGCATCAGATGGATTTTTATCTGTTTTCATAAAATTAAGACATATTTAAGATTCACTTAAAATATGGTTTTTTATAGAACTTATTCACTGTCAGACTGTCTCCTTTGCCAATGTGGACATACATGAGTTTATATGAAATGCCTGTGGTGTTGCTATTCAATTCTTTGGCCACTAAAGTGTTGGATAACTGAAAGCAGCCTGGAAAAACCAAGGGGTCCTACCCAGAAATAATATTGATATTAAAAGATGGCACAGTACATGAGAAGAAAATTCCTGACAAGAATTAGAAAAGCGGTAATAATTATTATTTGCAAATAACAAAAGTTTCAACACATATTATTGACCTAAAAGTAACAGAATTAGCTATCTGAAAAGACCCCTTAGTGCAGGCCTTATAAGTAACTCCTGACATTAATTCCAAGTATTAGTCTTAACAGGATCGTGATCTGAAATAATTCCCACTTTCCTAAACCTGACACTGCTTACATTTTACCTATCTACAGATTTTTTTCCTATTGGTGTGTTTTTATATCCCTGATTAACTGTTAATTTATGGGTCAAGTGTTTTGCATTAACTGCAAACCATCTGATCAAAAATTACACCCAGCATTCTGTTATTCTATTGATGATTCCAGGATGTAAATGTTTTCCCTATGGGTCCATAATTTTTTAAAATTGTTTTCTCTGCAATCTCACTGTCTAATTTATCATTCTGACTACAAAAGTTACATCCATTAATCAGAACTTAGGTTCATCCCACAGTGGTAACAAAGTGTTCATGCATATTCAGTCATTCCAAATATTCTGAGGAAGAATGTTCCCTTTGACCAAACTGGTTTTAGCATGAATTAAACTCAGTTCATGATGTGTTCATTAACTCTAGAAAAAAACTCTAGGAGTGATACAGGCCTAGCCTTGTTTTAAAACAATTGCCTAATAGGTTGTAGTTTCATAAAGCAATGCACAGCTCATCTCAAGTATTTATGCAGCAGTACTACAAAGGGACATGCAAATATTACTCGGTGAGTGGTTTGCCAGTAAGAAATAGACTACAGGTCCCTCGAAAAGTGTAAGTTGCAGAGGCATGGGAGAAGAAAAGGCCAACAAACAGGACTAGTGTTGAACATACTGAGAGACAAACATGAGAGCTTTAAGGTACATTTTATAATGTGTACTCAGAAATGTTTTCACAGTGAAGAGGAAAGAAATTACTGAGAGTATCTGTTTAGGTGGAATGAAAGGAGGTGTAATAAATCCAAGGAAAAATGTGATAGGAAGAAGTTTTGAGAGGTTCAAAGAGGAATTTGATACTCTTCTCCTATTGTCTTTCAGTAGGAGATAGTTGACCTTTTTCAATGCTCTCTTTTTTATTACACTGAACATCATCACCTTGTCTACAATTTTTGGATAAGTAGCATAAATACATCTGTGTTTCTGTGTGTGTTCTCTTTTTCACCCCAGAAATCATAGAATCACAGAGTGGGTCAAGCTGGAGGGGACCACAGTGGGTCATCTGGTGCAACTTCCCTGCTCAAGTGGGGTCATCACAGAACACAGTCCACAGGATTGCATCCAGATGATTCTTGAATATCTCCAGTGATGCACGATCACTTGTTTAGTTCCATCCTGTTAACATTCTGAAAGTTTTGATAAAGTGGTTAATCATACTTGAGACTTTAGAAATTGGTAATTTCGGGTCAATGATTTTCAGGGTGGCTTCTAAGAGGTGTTACTGGACTGGAAAATTAGAGGCAAAGAAGGGGGAAATCTCTACTTTCCTCATATCCTTCAAAAGAAAGATACGAGCATACAATGCTGTCCACATAAAAAGTGGGCTTTGGCCACTTGTCTGGAATTTCCAGATGTCCAGCAGCCCTGATGAAGTAGTAGCTTTGGCCAGGCTGCAAACATCTGGAAATCCTAAATGGACAGACATTGCATACGCAGAAATGAATAACACAAATGTTTTGGAGTTCAGTGTGTCCTGGATGCACTGACCTCACTGTACAATGTTGTCTAGCACTTGCCTGTTCATTTATGTTTAAGACATACAAAGACATATGAAAGCACTATTTATGTATTGCTGAAGTAGAGATTTTATGGAGGTAATTTTGGGAGTATATAAGAATTTCAGGGAATATGTGGTCCTCTACAAAGCAAGAAAAAGCATATACAGATCTGTCAATGCTGTAATTCACTCCTAGTTATTTCTAAAGCATGGATGAGGAATGAGGGCCTGCTTTTATTAAAGTCAGGGACTAGATGCAGCCCAAGGATCTCTGTGGTACTCATACTAAAGTAAAAAGAAAAGATACTTTTTTCTGTAAGTGCTGGACTGTTTTTCAGTGATAAAGAAGGAAGGTAGGTGAGCTGAGGAACACTATACCTTTGCTCGTGATTGCCTCAAGCATGTGTATTCACCAATACTATCACACAGAAACTGCAGCATTTTCAGCCCCAAAATAAAATGTTTGAAAAATTTGACTTATTTGGTTGAGGTGAAGAATTGGGAGGATGGAGAAGGTGAGGGCACAAAGAGGGCAATCATCTATCTGCACTTAGCATCTGCAAACCAGGAAGAATCTACACCAAGAAGAGGAAACATGGAGAATCAAATGGTAAGGCCTATCCCCAGAGAACAGATAAAATGAGCAGAGAGCAGGTTATTTGCTGATGGCAGAAGGAAGTTGTAGGAAAGCGAAGAAATCACTCAGTGGATAAGATAAACACTCAGCCAAGCAGGGGAGTGGATGTTCTCAAGGCTCCAAAATGTTCTTGGCAAGCTTGGAACAAGCCACCTGTTTCCTTTTTTCTTGCTTGCTCTTTTTTTTTTAAGTTGTCTACCTAACATTCTTGAGTTAGGTCAGTGTATGGACTTGTCCACACCATTTAATCTCAGTATACAATTTGCAGAACACATCATTCCTGAGCAGTTCCCTGCAGAAACAGCTACATGTACATATGTATATTTTTATTGTAGCCCAGCTTGTTTTTTTAAAATATCTGACTTGCTAACCATTAATAGACATAGGGGAAACCTGAAACTTGTTTTTCAGAATGCAGTTTACCTATCAGAAAGGCTAACTGGACTTTTCTCTTAAGACTGATTCATGTCACAGATAGTCAAACATGCTGCAGAGGTAAATACATGCAGAAGATCTCTCATGTGATATTAGATAATCAGAAATGCAAGGGTAATTTTGTTGCTTGGCTCGTTGGAGAAAAGTTTAATGAAGTCTGATATAGAAATTCAGGGAAGTTTTAGAAGATTCAATCTCCTATATGAGAATTGCAAAGGAGAATAAGCTTAAAAATGCCAACAAAAGTCAAACTAATAACAAATATTACTTGATCTGGACCATAACCTTTTATTTCCTCCATAGACTTATTTCTTATGTGTATTTTTCCACACCAGTTCACAACAGGATAAATGATGGCTTTCAGTTATCATACTTTTCCATTTATTAAATACGAGATCCAAGACATGCCTTACAAGCAGAAAGGCAAATGAATAGAAAAACAATATATTTGAGATTGTACCTCATGTCACAAAAAGGCAGAATTGTTATGTAAGCAGTTATGTGACCTTGACCACCACTGAGATCAAAACCAGTTTTACCTGCTCTGTGGTTTAGGACATTTCCCTGAATCCTTTTATTTGCTCTGGCCTCAGTTGTGGTTTATAAACTATTGTAAGAACTTGGGAGCTCCAGTCTGTGAAGTATCTATTTTATCTTCTATTATGGGTTGTTTATGCTCTAGCCCAAAGCACAGGCTCCAGACAAGAAAACGTTCATTGCCTTGCCAAGGAGAACAAGAGGGAAACACATGGAGGAGCCAGGCCCTGAAAGCCCTTTATATGGGAAGCTAGAAACCATCTGCCTGGAGAGACATGGCCCTCTGCAGTACCTAATTCTGCCTGCTAGCCCCAGGGGCAGCCTAAGAAGAGGGAGATGATAGTCAGCAGTGCAGCAAGGAGGCAAGGCAGCCTCTTGCTGTGAAGGGGTCTCCCACCTCCCTCCCTGGGGATGGCTGTGCCCAGACCCCTTGCCATGTGTAGTGGAAGCACAGTCCTGACCTTCTCTGCACACAGACCCAGGAAGAGGCAAACTTTTGCATACCACCCTGATTGCTGGCTGAGCTGCTGCCTGCTGCAGATGTTTTAATTTGAAGGGAGACATGTACCCATTTCTATCTTCTGGTACATCCAGTCCCTGCATTTATTTAAGAACATATTCAAACTTTGCTTTAAACAGTACAATAAATCAGAACAGCTGTTTAATAGAAAACAATCTCTTTACTTGACAAATGTGACTGTGTAAAGATTATAGGAAATTAAAACATCTAAAACTAGAAAGTGTGTCAGAGAAGAAAACAGTTTAAATGTGCCACATGAGCCAGTGCTGTCCATTTACATCACCACCAAACCACATAGGGCTGTTCCTGCTTCCATCTTGCCACATTCACAGCTCAGGTCTCAAGGGCAGGGCTTGGCATCAAAATCCAGTGTATCTCCTTTCCCCTCTTTTGGTGAGAGCAGCAGAAACAGCCCAGTGATCTTGCCAATCTATGCCTGCCATGCTGTGCCTCTCTGGAAACTGGAAAAAAATATCTTGTAGAAAATATTTTGTAAACAGTATACTTGGATGCTCTCTTCATCATAAATACCCAGCATATCCACCACCCTTCTGAAAAGTAACAAATCCCCAGTATTGCCTTTCACATCTGGTTCTTCCCCAGTTCAGTCCTGGAGTATCCTACAAAAGTACTTGTAAGAATAATCTGAGAAATCTTTGCAAGGAGAAGCTTGCACCATTATCACTGCAAAAACACATCTTTTGATCTGCTGATGGAGAGAGACAAAGATGTTAAAAGGGTGATATTTTAGATATTGATTTCATAGATGTGTGATCTGCACTGGAATGGTAGTTCTCCCTTTTCATCCACTTGAGAGTACCCGAGAAAATAAACAAACTAAAATGCAGGCCTTAGATCTAACAAAAGTCTAGATGAGTAGCATATTGTTTCTTGGTTTTCTCTCTTTCCCCTTGACTAAAGTTGAACTACATTGAAATCTGCTTTCAAAATTGCCTTTTTTTCTTCATTTTGTCTTCACCAATATCTCCTCAAACTGCTTTCTTCTATTCTCTGCCTTTATGAATTATTTAACCATTTGGCTGCTTTGGGGAGTTGCCTTAGTGCCCCACTCCGCACAGGTCAGCTGTAATCTTGGAGCCAAGGAAAGAATTTTCAGTTTTAAAATGGGTGGAATCATTGTGAAATTTAGACTGGTGCTTTTCTTATTATAATATCTAATTTTCTACTAAATATCTAAAATACATGTGGTGCTATTTAAAGATCTAGACCTTTTATTTGCATTGCATAAAGCTTCTAATAATACTGCTAAGATAGTACTGAGATATGGACCACACAAGAGGGACACTGATTTACAAACTAGTAAAATGAGGTATGAGGTACAGATAAGCAGACTGAGGAGTTAAATGATATCATAATCCTATGAGACATCATTCTAATAAACTATAAAGAGCCCCAATGCTGTATTATAATCTTGTGTAACTTAAGCTTTTGCTTCAATAAAACTGTTCACATTTGTCTGGTAAGCAACATGCACAAGAGTATTCAAGCCAAGGACTACAGTGGTGGGTGTGTGAAGTGGGCATCCTAATTAATGCAGATCAAAGACAACTTCAGCAAAAAAGAGCAGTCTTTTTTAACTGCATGATACAAGTCACTTTGTACGGAGGACAAACTAAACCTCAGGTAATTTTCATTCAATTAAACAGTGGAAGGAGAGTAGCAAAGCCACATAAATACATGATATAATCAACTAAGCACAGGGCTAACACACTGTGCTATGAATATCAGACCCTGCCCTAAGGAAAACACAGGTCAGTCCTCATTAACACTTAGGAAAAAATACTGGGTGTAATCAGAGTAAGGGCGAGAGGTGGACAAGGACAACTTCTTCTCTGAGAAAAACGTCCTCCCCCACTGATATCTGAAAGAGACGAATCTACACTGCAGGAGGGAGCAGCAGTGGCAAATCTCAGCAGTGGTATCAGGGGACAACTTCAGCAGCTGACCCAATTTGCATTCAAAGCAAAAGCATCTGAGCTCCTTTGTGCAGACATTGCACTGCCAGAAACAGCAGCTCATGGCTCCCTATGAATTCCTCATCGCTGTTTTTCCACATCTAGGGCAGTGATGTTAACCCTTATCTGTACATCCAAGCGGACCACAAGACTCACGAGGAAAGGGACAAAGGTGTTAATGCAGCACAGTATCATGAAAAAATATTTCATGCACACATTGTCTTTCAGGGTTAAAACTGCATTATTCTAGTTCTGAAAGAATGTTAGAAAGAGACAAGAAAAAGCCCAACATTTCTTAAGGTAACTTTTTAAGTGAACTTCACTTTGGAGTCCTGAAGTTTTTTACAAATACTGATGAATTCATGTCTGACATGGTAGTTCTGTTAAGTCAATACTATTATTCTATGTGAGAACAGAGGTAGAGGGACTTTGGGGATGTTATTTTTTGCCATTCTCAGAGCTGTCTTTAATATTTTCAGTTTCTGCTATAAATACAAATGCACCAACAGTCACTGAATTCTGGCACTTCAAACTTATTTTTAATAAAGCAGGTAACTAAATCAATGAAGGCATATGGAGGACTATTTTTGTTGAAAAGAACATTTTAGAATGAATGCAATTTGCATGTGATTCCTTATAACTGAAGGTGAAATTTGTTTTGGAAGGGGAATTTTAGAAGATAAAATTTGTTGTTATTTGTGTTTCCGTAACTAGTAATTCCTGCCCCAGACTCTTTAAAACATATTTAGAAGACAAGGCTCTGATGGAAACATACATAAAAGCTGGGGAAAAAAATGAAGAAATAATAAAGTAGTGCTAGTCAGCATGTCCAACACTGACCTGAGCACACTTTTCACTCAAATACTGAATCCCTAACTCTTGTGAATTGTGCACTTGACTTGATACTCTGTACATAAGAAAGCATGGAAGTGTGGTTGGAAGCACATGATGCTTTTTTCTCATTTAAAAGAGTTAGCGAGTCTATTTTGTCAGTAGAGAATCCAAACATGACAGCAATCATCCCTTGAAAACTTCAAATGCTAATCTTGTTTTCGTTAACAGTACTTCAGTGATATGAGGATTGAACCAAAATTACTGTGATGGTTTCATGCTAATAGGGATTTAAGTGAAAGGTAAGGCATTAATCAAAGATTAGAGAAATGTATGCTAAATTATTGTGATATATGTATAATTGAAAAGATGTGTTGAAAGGGAAAAGAGATTTCTTCCTTGGAAGAACAAAAATTAAAACCTAGAACAAGATGGAGTCAAGGTAAGATATTTTTGAAGATGTGCTAGATGATTGCTTTTCTTTTCTTTCTTTGTGTTTTTCTTCTCCCTGTGGGAGATAGCAAGTTGCCTGGAACAAATATTTGGAATTTTTAATTTGATGCCATAAATGGAATATCCAAAGGAAAGTTAGTCATTCAGGGTAGTCTTGGTAGCTGCTAGGGCAAGAATTATCACCCAGGTTAGAACTAATTATAAGTCCTTTATAATAAGGCCCCAAACTTGCAAATACAGCTGTGATGGACAGTAACATTGAAACACAACTTGAAGTTCAGTTTATATAAAGTGGGGTTTTTTAGGAGCTGTGAATAAAGAAATCAGATGATGCAACATGAAAGAGTAATTTTGGACATACTCTGTAGTGCTTTTGGCTGTTTCTGTACTGGGAGAGATCTGAGTTAAATTATCATTCTGTGGAGTCAAGTCCTTTTGCAGGAAAGGGGATGAGTGACAGCCATGGCCCCATGTCTCACTAATCCCTGTGGAGTAGCATGGGCTTCTGAGGGCTGCAAAAGAACCCCAAAGCAAAACAGAACAGCTTGAAACTTGTTCTCTCTTGTGTAAGACAAAGATCACCTTTGGATCAGAGAGCTTTAAAAATAGTTTCAACCCACTTTGTTAGCTCTCTTGTTTTATGGCACAGGCTGTTGGGCCCAGGGTTATGTCATTCCTCAAAGGAAAGACTCTTGCCTGAAAGTTTCCTGGAGGCTGGAGAGTGCTGGGCTCCAAGTAGGGTGATGAGCTTGAGGGACACGAAGCAAAAGCCCTTGTCTTGCAGCCAGCCCACATCTCCGAGAACCAGCACTTAGAAAAACCACCCATTTCCAAACTGATGTTTTCCATGAAAACCCATGACCCATCCCCAGTTTTCTGTCACATCTCCTTCCTAACAAAGCTGGTACCTCAGTAGAAACCATTGGAAACCATCTGGTTATTTGCTTGTCCCCATGTAGAAACCAGCTGATTCTGAAGCCATTTTAGCAAGCTCATGGCAGCTGTAAAATTGAGGCCTTACTTCCACCTTCAGGAAATACCTCAAAAACCCAAAGATTCAGTGTCACTGCTGAATGCATGAGGTATTTTTCAAGGTTTTCTAAAATTCGTTTTTAATTTCATGAATTCACTTCAAGCAAATTAATGGTTTCTATTTTGTTTACCAGGCTTAGGAGGACTGAGAGCCTGCAGTGACACACTGGGTTATGTCGAACTCATTAGCATTTCATTAGTCCTCTACTACTTCTCATGAAAATCTCAACCTCATGTAATTTCTCTTCCACTCTCCACAAGTAGGAAAGAAGGCTTAGACGCAGAGAGTTAACGGAGTCAGTCTTTTCCCCTGTTTCCGAGGCATGCTTGCTACAGGCACTTGCTGAGCCCTGTCAAGCTGATACTTTTAATAATACAGGATGTTCTTATTAGGCCTCATGCCTGTGAATCATATTGAACTGAAGGAAATTTCCAGCAGTTGTAGGCTCCATGCACAGCTTGGTATGACTTCCCTAGCAACGGGGATCTGATGTGACGTGACTTTGTGCAAAATGTATGCCTCTAAATCCTTCACTGACCTTTTGAAACTTTTGTGTCTTGTGGGGTGACAATTATAAGGCTGTGATGGCTCTTGAGGGTCCCATCCTGCTCATGCATGTCAAGAGGAGGTCTGCTCTCCAATTCAGCTGGCAGGGAAGTCAGACATTGCCTACCAGAGGATGACAGCTGTTCTGAATTCTGGAAGGATATGAGAATCCCTCACTCTCCTGAGGTCCTCCACAACCCAAGAGCAAGACATTAATTTGTGAAACATCAGTCTCAGAGAGGCAGAAAATTCATTCATTGGCTGTTACAAAGTGAGAAATAACTACAATTCCCCTTAAAAAAAAAGACACTTAAATGAGGAAAAGAATAATATTACTCCAGAGTGAGAAGAGGCATCATGAGGAAAGCAACATTCTGTATGCTGTGTCTGATTATCTGGAAGTTCCAGCCAAAATTTGTAAAAGTGAGAATAATATAGATTCCTTTTGGAGTAATGCACAATGTCTGTTAAGACTAAATTTTGGGGGAAAAATTAAAAGGACTTTACTGGGCCTTGTTAGGATATAACTGATTTTCCTCATAGCAGCTCATACGGCACTGCACTTCGGATTTTTGACCAAGACAAAAATGATAACACATTAATGTTGTGGCTTTTGCTGAACAGTGTTTGCACAGCGTCAAAGCCCCCTCTGTTTCTCGCTCTACCCCCATGTGAACAGATTAGTGGTGTGCAATAGCTCAGGAGGGGACCCAACCAGGCAGGTGACCCAAACTAACCAGAGATGAAATAACCAAAGCAATATTCCATATCATATAGTGTCGTGCTCAGCAGTAACAGAGGGGGAAAAAGGAGGTTTTAACAGTGTTACTCACCTTTTACTTGGGAACTGGCTGAGCATCCACCTTCCCACAGGAGGTGGTAATTGATTCCCTCTGCATCACTTGTTTTGTTTTCTTCTCTCTTCTTCCACTTGTTGAAGCCCTCAGAGATATATGTTTTTTAACCTTTAAGAAGCCAGTTAAAAATGACCCAGGTTCCCTTTCTTGTTTTGATGACCACATGCTTGCAACCTCCACGGTGGGTATTTCAAGTGCAAATTATATGGAATAGAAACTGTTTATATGTAGTGAGGACAGATTTTGGTACAAAAAGATACCGATCTCTAATAGGGCTTTAAAGTGCTTCCAGAATAACATTAACAACAACAACAACAAAAAGGAAGAAAGCTTCCATGGTTATGATTGTAAATAAACATAAAAAGGTAGTTATTTACATTACTCGGTAGGGAGTCATATCATAAATACATACAAGTTTAAAAGACAGGAAGTTTCAAGAGAATAATGATAACATCAAACGATTAAACATCGATCTCCATTTCTGTTTGTTTTCTTTGTCCTGCAACAAATGAGTTGGAGCTAGATGAGAAATACAGAAACATCAGCATTGGTTCAAGATATTATTATTTAGAAAATGGCAAGCATAATTTCTCTAAGTTTCTGGTGGTTGTTCCATCAGTCTTTATAAGAAGGTCATTTTCCCCCAAATGAGTAATAATTTAATTCACAAACTGCCACTGATTTCATATTTCTGTATAAATAAAAGGTACTTTACACTAAAAGACAGAGATGAATATACCCATATGGACAGCATCTGAAAAAGGAGTATGAAAAAATACCATAAGCATTACAAAATTCTATTGCCAATTGTGGTAATTGAAGGGTAGTTGGAAATTTTTTATATAAATATTTCAGTATATGTACATATATACATTTAAAATATGAGCTCTTTGTGGACTCTTAATTTTACAAAAGCAGTCCTGTGACCTCGAGTACAACAGTATAGACATTGATAAACTGATATTCTTTGGAGCTAACCATACTGCCATTTCTTTTGTTAAACATAATTTGTCAAATTAATAACCATTATGCTCTATTTGTTGGGCGAGACACTCAAGCCCTTTTCTAATAGGATGGTAGTCCCCTACATGGAGTTCTCTGATTTGCTCCAATCTATCTATCTCATCGCCTAGTCCCAAACCCACTGAAGCAATTGAAAAGAATTCTTTTAACTTCAGTGGGAATAAAAACAAGCCTTGAGCAAGTAAACATCCACAAGTGATTCATCATCTGACCCATAAAATTTGTTAAATATTCAGTTTAATGGAGTATTTAATTAACAAAACACCATTAAGATACAAAATAAGGAATATTTATTGTTAACTGACTGTACTTCATCTGAAAAAAAATGCAAAATCAAGATTTGAAAAACATTGTCTCTTCTGGTTGACAACTAAGCTTAAAAGTAATTTTCTTCCTAGATTTATGCCAAAAATGTAGTAAGTCTCATCAGACAACCCAGAAATACTCATCAACATAAATCTTTTAATGCGGTATAATTTTCATGACAGTCTTCAATGATTATGGTGCATTGCCTAAAGGTCTTCTATGCTAGAAAAAAAATGAAATATGATATTTGAACATCTTCCATTTTGTTTTGCAGGGTTTATAAATTAGAATTCCTATCTGTAGCAAGCTAGAGTGCTGTCCCAGGGAGATCCCTTTGGTTTGAGCAGTGCAATAGAGACGTAGTAGATATATCCCATGCCAACTGGCCCAGGATCAACCATCCCTATCAGTGTATCTCAGCAGCCCTGCTACTATCCAAAGAACAACAGAAGCAAAGGTGGCCATAGACAGAGTTGGAGTTTACCACTCCAGCAGGGCAGGAAGGGTGAGCTGGTGACACTGGCTCTGCTGCCTCTCCTCAGTTTGCTCTGTGTGTGGGGAACATTAGGCTGTATGTCCCTGTGCCCCATGCTTCTAAATGCATTCCAGGCCAGAAGCAGCCATGTAGGGTCACCATCTGCTTTCTTCTAGACAGAAGACTGTGATAAATTAAGCGTTTGATGGAGATATGCTTCTTCTTGGCTTAAAATGTGGGAAATTCTGTGTCCAGAGGCACTTCCAGACAGCACTCTGAACTCCCAAGCACTCACAGGGCTTAGGGGGAGAAGCACGAGTTATGGGCACTGTACGCCTACATGTTGATCTCCAGACTCTGCCTATATCCCACTTGTAGCTGTCATACCTAAATCAGTCCCTATAATTGAAGAATGAGTCTCAGTTTCAAAGAACAAGGATTTTTTTTATGCTTGATGCTATTTTTTCTCTCTGTGTGCTCTGTTTGATAACTATATTGTTCTTTAGCGAAGCTGCTACAAATCACAAAAGGCAGAAAGCTATGTCTAAGCCTGACCATTAATGAAACCAGTTCATTGATTTCTGCTGGTGCACAGTGTTCCTGAAAGCAATTAGTTTTTATGAACAGTACAAAGGATTTTGTTCTTCAATTTTATTCTGTTGTTTTATGAAAGGTTAATGTGATAGAATAGATGAGACTAGTGGTAGCTCAAGGAAGAATGTTTCCATTTCTGAGTATCTGGGTCATCACCACAGACATAATACATGTTTTAATAAATGGAGGAGGCTAGCACCCATTTAAAATGCTTTGTCAGTTCCTGCATCTGAAATAGTTGCTCAGTTTAGAACTAGATGCTTGTTTCTGTTATGATATAGGATTTAATAATACTCACCAAGGCTCATGTTCCAGTCATACTGAACATGAAAGCTTGTTCATTTAACTGGAACTTGCATACTGTACTGGGACAGCTCCTGGGAATTGGTTTCTATCTAATGGCAGCAACATGACAGTGATAAAGGTTTAATTACGATGTAGCATAGGTTCCACTTAGAGTATATATTCAGATGGTGTTAACACCATAACTGATGCTTGAGCAGGTGTGAATGCTAAGCTTCAGTCCATGCTGCCAAATAAGTTTTAGATTTGGCCAGAATAAGGAGTTTGCTAAGCAAAGGATGATTTAATTAGCTTTTTTCCCTCCTTGCTTTTTTATTTTTTTAATCCTCCTTTTTGACACATTAAGACCTCAGATTTTGTTTAAACAACCTCCTTCTTGGGAGATTTGGTGCTATGGCAGGTTTTAGGACAGTCAGCCTCTGACTAAGATGAAAATTACACAAAATGTATGTTATTGTAGTAAACTGAGGCACCTAAGTTCATTGTTACAGGCAGGACAGAGAGCTCTGGCTGTAATTCAGGGGGGAAAAAGAGACTTTATGACCTTCAAAACAAGGAGCAGGCAACTCAGAGGAAGTGCAAGGATGCCATGAAGTTACGCAGGAAGAAAATGGAAAGGATCTAAGCCCAACTAGAACTTAATCTGGCCTCTGCTGTGTAGTTGAGGTGCTTAGGGACATGGTTCAGTGGGGGACTTGGCAATTCTGGGTTAATGGCAGGAACTCAATGATCCTAAAGGGTCTTTTCTAACCTAAACAATTCTATGATTCTATGATTTCACTGTCATTGAGGATGAAGGAAACTCTCTTGTTTTTGTTTTGGTTTTATTTTGTTGAAGTTCTACACACCAACATGTCTAAAGAAACTACAGTAAATACTGCTGTAAGGCATTACACACTTCCACTGCATAGGGAACCCCTCTCAGATCTGACTATTCCAGCATGCATGTACAAACAGACATGTTCCCAAATCTGCAGCTTATCTCTTCATTCTTGCTATCAGTATAAGAAGGGATTGTATGAAAAGAATATACACCTGGCATGGTGCTTGTTGCCACTGCAGAAAATTATTTCTAATTTCATTCTAATTCCTCTGTAGTACTCCCTCCAACAGGGGACCCCTGGTGGTCTAGCGGTTAGCATGCGGCGCTCTCAGCGCCGAGGTCGCAAGTTCAATTCCCGATCCTGCTTCAGGGACGCTCCCCCGGGTAGATGGAGCTCGTCAGCCCCTAAGGCCATCCATCTAAGAGAA
>JAWWLV010000121.1:59566264-59579871 GCA_035041135.1 Platyrinchus mystaceus | reverse complement strand
TTCCCCATCCCTTCAGCCGTCAGAAATGGCTCCGAATCATGGGATAAGGATCCAGAACTACTGGTGCGCCCCCAAACATTGGAGGGTAGACCGCCAGACCTGTAGGCTCTGGGGACTCAGCCAGCAGCTTCATGCCATGGCATGGGAGTCTTCTTGCTGTGGGTACTGTTCCATATTGTACAAGTCCATGCATGAATCCTGCATGAAAGATACCTCATCAAAAGCAACACCTCTCTAGAATCTCCTCAGGTTTGAAAAAAGAAAGATGAAATAATTTCCCTATGTCTATTCCCCACGGAGCTCTCCAGCACGATCCCAGGCCAACAGATTTCAGAAAGGCATTGCAGCAATTGCAGCTGCCTTCTACTTTCACTCAACAGTCATAAATCCCAGGCTGCAAACTCACCTGGACTGCTTTCAGTGAAATAGGTGTTTTACTTGGAGAATTCATGTAGAGAATTCTTCTTTCCTTCAGGTGTTTCACAACAGACTAAAATAATTCTTTAGAAAATTTCAATTTTTTTTCTTTCCTTAGACACTACTTCAGAGATTTGAAATTTCATAAACTTAATTTCATTGAGCAACTTTTCAGCTTAGGTGTGCAAAAGAGTGGAAAGCAAAGAAAAGAAGAGCTATGCTGACTTGTAACATATCCACCAGATACCTTCAAATAGAATTTAGAAGGTAACACTAGATCTTCAGTTTTCTGACAGATAAAATGAGAGAACTAATGAGAGAGGCATAGAAAAAGAAATAAATGCCAAAAAGAAAGATAAGGTTTAAGGCTCAAAGAAGGGGATATCAAAATAATGAAAGAAAGGAGAAACAGAACATTGCCCCAACAAAAACTGAGAAAACAAGGGAGGCAAATCAGGTTTTTCAGGAATGAATAACTATGGTATCTACAATGAAGAAAAAAGGCAATCAGTGAAGGAAAATGGCAGGTTTGTAAAATGGATATGCTAGTGGTTTTCAAAAGTTTTTCTTACTACTCATGGAATACAAAATTCTTCAGAAAATAACACATAAGAATTGAGAATGTAAAAACTATTACAAAAATAGTACCTACATGTTTATATATTAAATCTGTATATTTTTATTATTGTTGAAGAAGGCAATGGAGTTAAGACAAAAGGAGATTTAATGGCTTCTCAGGAAATACATTGCAGAATCACAAACCCCTCAACTCCCCATGCTATGTATCTGCTAAAAGTTGTTTATTCTAAAATTAATTCCTATTTAATCAGTACACATTTGCCTATGAGCTTCAACATGAGAAGATGAGACCCTGGAAAGAACATGTGAAAACATAGGGTGTATCCCATGAACATGTATTTCAGCAGGTTAAAGACTCGGGTTCATTACTATTCAATGGGAGTAAAAACCTGTTGGCAATAGGGGATTGTAGTGATATATTCAAGCATTGTGTGTATCTACTACCTTCCATTTCTCTCAGGACAATTATAGGATTCACATGTGAAGCACTCCTTTAATTCTCAGTGGGAGACTACAATCTCAAAAATCAAATCACGAGCACCACATATTCTGAAAGAAACTGTCAGCAGTATCTCTACTCAAAATAAACTACTTCAAGACATTTAAGAGTCCACATTTGGGATTAACTTTGGATTCTAGTGCTTATCAGTGATGAAATAAATGGTAATTTGAAAATCAAAACAGGAGAGAAGCCTTGGCAGAGGAAAGGGAGTTACAGCACTACTCGTACACAGCTCAGACACAGAAGGCAGCATCAGTGCCAGAAGCAGTATGAAGAGGGTAGGCAGAAGGGATGTAAAACCAGACATGAAGAACTTTACAAACTTTGTTAAAAGTTGGATGATAAAAACTTTTGCTTGGTTTAATATGTGTTTGGAAAAGGTGTTATTAGGTATGGGAAATAGTTACTGAAGCAACTCTAGTTAGAGAGGGACAGAAAAAGTATTAGGAGGGAAAGAGCATCCCTCCCGGCATTCTGCTCAGTTCCAATGTTTCTTGGGGCACCAAGGTTTCATTGTGGGGGCCAGATATCCTCTGCTCTCCATGGGATATTTTACCTATATTTTTACTACTGAGTTTTAACAATAAATGTCATTGGGTAATTTTTTTTTTCAGTGACGGCACAGTCACACCTTTTGTTGGGCCCTCAGAAAAACGAGGAATAAAAATTCCAGTAATGCAGCCACAGTTACTACCTGCTAAGTGTTTGTGTCCTTCTAATTTATAGTAGTTACCATTAAGGGCTTTTTAATAGCCACCATTATCTTTATGTATACAGTAAACTTTATTAGTTACAGAGAGTCACTTTGCAGGATAAAAAAAAAGTAATGAATAAATGCTGATATTTTCATAACAAGCACTGTATTACTTACGAGATTATGAAGTGTGGGTCCTGATAGAATTTTGTTCTAAAATATTTTCACATCTTTTTGCCTTTTTCATTCCTGTAAACTGTTCTGTCTGTGTAGGTTATCTAGGAGGTAGAAGCATCCTGTTAAATGCATTGTTTTCATTACTGAGGAAAAAAACAGGCTTTCTTCTCTTTTGAGTTTTTTTTTTTAATGTGTGTGTGAGGTAAATTGAGAAGAGTTCACACCTGAGTCAGAAGATGAGGTAAACATCATCAAGAAGGGTAGGTAGCAATATGATTCCCCAAAAGTGCCTCCAAACTACTCCTATAATCTTCTATGGACAGAACTCCTACTCACCTCAAAAGTCAAGGTGACTTGGAAAACCATGATTGTTGAAACTTTTATATAAATTAGACCAAGACATTAACTAAAAAATGAGTGAAGTAATAACTGAAGAAAATGGTTTTGTGTAATAAATGTTGAGATTACACTGAAGTCATGCCTCTAAAGAGTTTAGCATGAGTATGCAACACCAGCAGTGACACAAGTCACTTGGAAGCAAAGAGAATTGCTAAAATGGATCACTTGGGACAGTCAAGGGAATAGGCTGAGTATATGTGTCACACTCCTCCTACTCCTTGGCTCAGTCTTTGTTAGAATAGCTGATCCCTAGTTTGGAGAGGCTTGACTAATGATGAAGAATGAAAAATCGATACTAGAATAGCAGACACTATTTATTTCCCAGGGAGCAGTGAACATAGAACTCTCGGAGAACACTACCATTCTGCTGCACACTGCTCAAGCATACTTTTAATTTTATTTTGTAATATTTGCAAGCTTAAAAAAAATGTTTGATATCTTTGTCTCCTGGCATAGAGAAACAAATCACCTACCTGAATGATGTCAGTTCATTCTTCCAATCAAATATGCAAAATATAGAAGAATTATGGATGTAGACCAGACAGAACAACTATAAATCAGTATGAACTCACTAATATGAAAAACAGTGCCATCACATCAACTGATAAATATTACCTTAACTCAGCAGATGTCAGTCCTTGGTCTCATTTAATATTCTTCCAGTACTCCAGCATCCATGTTGGGAAATGCTGTGCTGATTGTTCTGAGCTGGGGACTATAGACCTACATGCAGGCAAGCACACTGTGTATGTTACCACACACATATGCTTGATTAAAAGGATTACTTAAATAGCTACAGTCACAGACTCTTCGCTCTTGTTTAGACTGGACAAGTCTTTGCCTTTGCCTCCACACACCAGAGGCCTACAGGAATACCACATGCTTGGCCAGAGGAGCTGTACTGAAGTGTAGCTAAGAGAGGCATCTGGTCTCCCTCCCTGGAGTTCTGGTGCCTGTGCATCACTCCCAAGGAGACTTGCCAAGCTGGTGACCCAGTCTTACCAGAGTCAGAAGAAAGAGACTGGACCAGGCACAATACGAATCCAGATAGGGCTGGAAGAAGACTGTCAAGGACAGCACAGCTGACAAAAAAATATTCAAATATTTTTCAAAAAAAGTAGTATTCTGTGTTGTGTGATCCTATTATAAAAGACGACCAAGATGTGGAAATGACTGTAGATGTTATGTAGAGTGTGTTGTCATAGGAACCTGGGCTTCAACTCCTGACATGATACTTATGACGCCAAATGTAGTGATCTGAATTTGATTCCATAATCCTGGTAAAAACTTCACTGCAGAAGCCTGTGGCCATCTAGCGCAGTCTAAATATTTAGATTGCTTCAAGGTAAATTTTCTAACTCTGGGGTTCTTGACACCTTTAGAGCGGCACCTGACAAGGTTGACATGAACAGTGGTGGTGACCCCAGCCTTCTCTGTCCTTGGTGACCACTGACACCATCTATAACAGATGAGTGTTCTCTGGTAAGTAACATGGCAAAGTAGCATGCGTGCATATAGCTGTGGATATATTTGAAGGAAATCATGATTTTGTCACTGATATTCCAGAAGCAGACAAGGAGAAAAAATTTTGCAAATTATTTATTCTGCTCTACTCTGCACTAGTGTGGCCTCACCTTGAATATTTGTGCAGTTTTGGGGCACTGTAAAGAAGATGGTGAAGGGCCTTGATGGAAAGACATATGAGGAGGGGCTGAGGTCACTTGGTCTGTTCAGATTGGAGAAGAGGAGACTGAGGGGAGACCTCATCACAGTCTTCAATTTCCTTGTGAGGGGAAGAGGGGAGGAAGATGTTGATCTCTTCTCTGTGGTGACTGGTGACAGGACTCAAGGGAATGGCCTGAAGTTGTGTCAGGGGTGGTTTAGGTTGGATATTATAAAAATGTTCTTCACCCAGACGGTGGTTGGGCACTGGAACAGGCTCCCCAGGGAAGTGGTCACAGCACCAAGCCTGATAGAGTTCAAGAATTTTTCAAACTATTCTTTCAGGCACATGGTGTGACTCTTGGGGGTGGTTCCGTGCGGGACTAAGAGTTGGACTTGATGATTCTTGTGGGTCCCTTCCAACTCAGCATATTCTGCGATTCTGTGATTTGTCCAGCTCTATTGTACAGCAATGAAAACAGCAATGAAATTTTTGCTGACCTAAAACTCTTCTACTTTGCCTCAGCAATTCTCACAGTATTATTAAAGACAAGAAGTTTTTCCTTTATATCAGGTATATTATACAGGGGTCATATTTTCAGTTTTAAGTGCCTCTGAGACAAACATTTCATTGTGTTATCCTGTAAGAAAAAATCTTGACTAGGTGGCCCTTAAACTCCACTTAGTCTAGCATTTTTCATAGCATTTTAGCTATGCATCTCTCCTTCTGGGCCAATGGCAGGTGTTATCAGCCAAATTGAAAGCCATGCTAATGTGCCCACTTAAGTCATGAAGGCAAGTCCTCTACAGAAAAGTATGTGCAATTCAAAAAGAGTCCTAAGTATAAGAAATATGAAATTGCTTCTTCCAAAACATTTTTAAGTATGCTCACAGATATTGTAATGTCAAAATCAGAAGCCAGGGCTATAAAAGAAACACACATTCTAAAGTGCTATCATTTTGATGTTGCTCTCAAAAAAATTGCAGACCAAAATAGCTTCTCATAGGTATGCTCATTTTGTGCTCTATTACGCTTTCCTTTTCACTCTGATTTGTTTTAATAATTATGCTTTGTTTTGACATTTTGAATCATTTTCATGACATTCAGCATATTATCTGATCTGCATTACAAGTTATCACTGAAAATGTGCCGTGCAGTAAAGTTAGATCTGAAGTGACAAGCAAGTGAGCTTTTTTTTTTTACCTATAAACTTCAGTTTCATGAAAACCTCATTTCTCACTGCATAAAGCTCTTGACAACAGATTGCTGCAGTGAATGTATGGCAAATTTCCCCAGGGCCTGTAATGATTACATAAAAATGTGTTAGTCAGACCCAGCTTTTACTTTCCACTAAATATCCAAGATCACCCCTGGTTTTTCCTAGCAGTTTTCAATTTAGAAATGTAAAGTGCAGAAGTGTTTGCCTATCCTTTGGTATGTAATGAACACTTAGATGCCTTCCTTGTGTTTTAGCATTAGTAGTGTAGACACCTTTTCTCTTGAGACTCAAGGCTAGATGGAAGGCTCGTTCAAATGAATGGAAAGACTCACTTCTTCCTGTGGGCTTTAGATTAGACTGTGGGATAACTGTGAGGCAGCTATCAGTCTTCGATCATGAATCTGTCAATTAAGGTTTTTCTTTCATACTTGGCCATCAGGTGCCTTTTCTCTAAATAACATACATAATTGCTGCAAGATAGTATATTCACTTTTATTGCTCTTTTTGCATTTCTTGGAGGGATCTACAGTCCATACTGCACTGTGTGGATACTGTACAGATAGAAATCTTGCAAGCCACCAGCACATGGGTTTTGTTCCATGCCCCTCACCACTTTTACCTCAGATACCTTCTTGAAAGATCAGTTTAAATTTGCAACCGTGAGGCTTAATACAAAAAGAGTATGAATGGACAGGAGTTTTCACAGCTGTAAATTTTGCGTTTGCAGTTTGTCAATTTGATTATTATCTCTTTTTCATAACTCTCATTGGTTCTGTTAACAATACCCCTCTCTGGAAGTTTTCCATCTTGTTTGAAATATCCTTTTTCAGTTACAAAAAAAATGAACCCAAGGTTTCCTTGAATCATTTCATTAAGTTTATTCATTTACCTTTATTGTCTAGCAAACAAACTGGGTTTCATTTTCTATATAATTACTTTCTATGATTGAAGTCTATTCCCTCTCAATTTTCCTATCTCTGTTCCAAGATGAGCCTTTCCCAGACTAAGACATTTGACTATCTAATTTTTTTATCACATTTGTCATTCTTCTGTCAATCTGTCAACTTGTTATTCTTCAATCTACCTGTCACTTAAAAAAAGCAGACACTCAATTTTGGGCAGCTCATAATGGAAGACCTGATTAAAAAGTACAATTACATCAGACAGGAAACTCTTTTTCAGACGTTTTCAAGATTAAAGCAAAAGAAAAACCTGTTGCAAATCCAAAGGAAAGCAAAGCCAAATAAAATCTAAAGAAGCTGTTGGATGTTCAGTGGACTTTGGAGGCATGTAAGAGACCGTGCTGATGCATGTCTTTCTCAGATGAAGACTTTCTTAGATAATTTCCTGAATTGCAGAACACCAGTCTTTTGTCAGGATTTTACTAATTTTCCAAATAAATAATCAGATACATTTTTGCAAAACTTCACGACCCTTTAGTATTAAAATATGAACAACAACAGCAGATCTAGAATGTCTATAATGCTAATTTTTGGGTTAGTTCTGTGAAATACCTACAGATCTAATTCAAATAAAGATTATTAAAAGAAAAAAATGATAACTTGCAATTAAAATTTTTATAAAGATGTCTTCCAAAACACAACCTTTGCCCTCATTTCGCAACTTGCAAGAGATTTAAGATGCTAGAAAAAAAAGTCAGCATGCCCTGTTTTGTTGCAGTGCTGGAAAGAAGATGAAACGCAGCTGTTCAAGACTAAAAAACTCAAAGTACCATATTTTGGCTGCTAGAGCTCAACAGCTGGCAGCAGCTGGCATGAGGGAGCTGGAGAGTTGCAGAGAGGTCAGTCCTCCCTCCTCCTTTCCCCCATTCCTGCCATGAGCAGCATGTGGAGGAAGAACAGATTCAGGGGCTGCTGCTGCCGAGGTTTGGACTGTCACAGAGGTGAACACATATCCCCAGATCCAGCTAAAGCTGATGCTGAGCCAGTCGTACCTTAGGCTTCTGCAGGTTTCTGCAATAAGGTGACTGCCATTTATAGCTCCTGATGAGATTTTTCTTTTCAGCATCCAGATCACCAAATCTGATTCATTTTGATTTGTTCTTCGTTGGATAAGGTGACTTCTTGGTAGAAGTGCTTGTAATCCAAATTGTCCTCCTACTGAAGACACACAATCTCACAGTGGTTTGATGAATAAAGCTTACTTTAACAAAAGTCTATTGACTGAGTCTTTTATTTCATGACAGTTAAATTACAAATCCAAAAAAATCAATGGGGCAGGGTCACAAAAAGACAGGGAGAATATATGAGAGACCCTTATGAAGAGGCTGTGGAGTATTGCACTGTCCTGCAGAGCTAACTCGTGAAACACAAGTAGGGTGTTTATCCAAACAATGACGTAATTCTGTTCTGGTCTTTCCTAAATGGCAAAAAAGTTTGCCCTTTGTTCATCAGGCATTCTCCAGAAATAAATACAGACAGGTATCTCATAAGCAATGTCTACTTGAAATGGAGCAGATGGGTGGTAAAGGTGACCACATGCATCATTCATAGGACAGCTGGAAGTCGGGATGGCTCCTATGTTCCTTTAAATCCCAATTGTCCTCAGTTTCTCCCTCCTCTATGTTGGTTGCTGCCACTCGTGACCTTTGACTCCAAGTGTAAGAATATGTGCAAATATAATATAAAACACCTATCATAAAAAGAGGGTTTTTTTAAAAACAGCAAAGCCAGCTTGGCCTGATACTTGGATAAATGTGGTACATGAATGTCACCACTGTGACATTAATTGGTCCATAAAAAGGAAAAAAAAAAAAAGAGTAATTATTTATATAATATATACCCAAAAGATTATCATGGAAACTGAGTTTATTTTAAGAACCAAATTTGCTTGTGATCTTCCTGAGTTATTATTAGGTCTAGCCACAGAGAGAAAATGTGGTTCATAAGTGGTGTAATTGGGTACATATGAGTAGTTACACAGTCAATAACTGCAAACCTAAGTCACTTTTCTTAGTAACCCAAAGTAATTAAGACAATTAAGTATGAAATTTATTTACGAAAATGGAATTCAAGATGGCTGTTCCTAGTAGATACTGAAGGAGAGGTTGTACATGAGAAGGAAAAATCTCAGGTTAGATCCATTCCTAATTGTAATGCAGTATGTTAATTTTTTATTTTTATTTGATTTCTTTTATCAGAGAAAGCATATTTTGGGAAGAATTACAGAGGTAGCATTTTCTGTAATCAAGAGAAATGTGATAATTCTAAATAATGTATCAATCATTCAGAAGAAATCACAAAATCTGGTCCTATTCTTTAATATGATCTACCTTATATCCTCCAGATTATGTCAAGGCTGGACAAAAACTGTGCACTGTAAAATTTTCAGTAAGGAAACTTAGTATTCAATTAGTGCAACATATGACACAGCTCTTTCTGGTGCAGAGTACTGACCCATCACAATTTTTCTTCTTTTTTTCCATTGGACAAGAACTTTAATTTCAGTTCAATAATCTCTTTCATTATTGGTAAGATCAGGATTTTTTCCTCAATACATCTGATTGCCCCACACAAAGAGAGCAAACATGATTGTGACAGCAAGCTTGCAAGTAAAAAATATTCATACGAGCACTGGAGGACAAAGTAAAAATAAATTGAGAATTCATTTTGTAACAAATTGTTGGGATTAGATTACATTGATTAGATTTTTAGAAGTCCAGATATATGTGGTAGACATGTCAGCCTCTGGAGCTCTTACAGAATCCTTCACTCTAGGATGCTTACATCCTAGATTATTATTTAATTATTAATTAAATAATAGAAAATCTAAACAGCATTTATTTATTTGTCTTTAGCAATATTATGCAACTTCAGCAATATTCACAGTGGCTGACGGAGAAGTACTGATTATCCCTGGTCAATGGGAACAATTTTTACTGCTAGTGAAACACCCCTTGGTTAATCATCCTTCAGCCTCCTACCTTCAAGGGTTTCCCTGAGCCTTTTGTAGTTTGTCTCTTTGCTCACCAGCAACACAGTCCCCCTGAGAAGGCCTGTAACTTTCTTGACCACATATCCATTGACAGGGCTGCAATCTGTTGAATGAAAAGGTGTGTATTTTTTTGGTTTTGAATCTGCTTCTGGTTTTTAATTATGGCACTCATAATTTAATGTCATGTCATCCTCAAATTTGTACTCCTTCCCAAACAACTCAAACATTGCTCATGTGGAAAATGTTTAGTTCCTGTGATTGTGCCTGTGGCTTTTCTCCAAACCTTGTCTCATTATTCTGCCTCTTTTCAGAGAAGAGGTGACCAGATCTGACAACTACCCGTGAAGGGAGAGAACTGCTGATTTCTGCAATGGCAGAATGACATTTTTTTTTTGTTCTCTATTTCTTTCCCAGTATTTCCTAATACTTGAGTAACTTTTCAGGCTGCTATTGAGCACCAACCCAATGTTGTCATTGATCAGTTGATCCTAATTACCAAAGTTTTCAGTTCAGCGTCGTTTTGATCCCCCATGAAGTTATGCCAAGGTCTATAAAGCTATTCTAACTTTCTTTCCATTCTGTTAGATGTTGCCTGAGGACTATTGCATTGGAGCAAGAGAGATGGGGATTTTGCAATCATGTGAATATGAGTGGGTGTTTTTGCATGGAGCAGACAGTTCTGCAAGAACCTTTAATCTTCATGTGAATACAGAAACACAAACAATATGTTTTCCTCATGGTTCTTTGTAATTTTTTTCTTCTTTTTAATCAGCTTTAAATATACAACTTTCATTCTCATTATTTTACCTGCAATTTAAGGAAATGCCGAAAGAGCTAAGGAAATATTCCATAATTTGTCTTGTATTATTCATCCATCAGGACATGAAGACCTAACTTCCTTACAACATTCCCTTGAAGATATGCAAGTTACATTCTCATGAATACATCCTGGAGCAGAATCAGCAGAATCATCTGAAAGCATCTATATTGCCAACTGTAAAAAGAGAAAGTAGTGTTGTACTTGGCAATTGATTTTAGTTGTATCCTGCAAGCTGTTTTAAGGCATTCCTACATCATCTCTCTAAAGAAATTTCATACTATTAAATGCAAGTAAAAATGTATTCCTCATTTGTAATCGTTAATAAATATATTGAAACTGATTCAGAGATGGTATTTCTACTTCTTAAGTTCTGTAAACTTCCCTTGTAGCATTTCATGTGAACAGTTCCCTTTCAGAAAGATGCAATGATCATTTTTGTTCCTTAAAGAGTTAAGGCAAGATTAAAACCCTTCAACTTAAAATATCTATTTTATACTAAACTAACCTCCTGTCATACTTCTCAGAAAAGGAACAGTAGAATCATCACTAATCTATGTGGTTAGTGTTTTCCAAACAGAATGCAATAGCAGTATTTGCAAATTATGCAATGCTAAGGATCTTCAATCTTCACTTTTCAAGTAAGCTAGTTGATGAACTAGTTAATCTTAAATCAAAGGAAGATACACAATATTTCCAAGATGAGCTGTGGCTACTTTAGAATGTTCACCTTCAGCTGAAATATGAAGCAGACTCTGTACTCTGTACTTGTGTTTGTTTCTGTGATGAGTTCTCCCATTCAAAACAAGTAATACCTTCTGTATCTCTTCATGACAACAAATTACAGCTATTGGTAAAAAAAATAAAATAAAATAAAATAAAAATCAAACTCTAAGGAGCTTTAGAAGTCAATAGAATTGCCCTGAAATTGAATTCCTCCTTTCCAATGAAACTTAATGCATTGTTGTGGGCAAACTTGGTCATTTAGTACCAAAGCTCTCACTGAGCCTAATCCTTCTAGCCTGTTTGAAGCCTTGTGAAGACATGAACTGCCAGACTACCAGTTTTGATATTTTCACTGCCAACAGAGTCCTACAGGTTCATTGTATCAAATATAAATAGCATGATCTTTCAGATTACTCAAAATTTAGCAATGATTCATACAAAGAAACAGTACATTACATCAAAGTTAGACTTTAAAAGGGCAATATAGGAAAAATTCTGATAAGAAGGAAAACGTGCAACAATTTGCCTCTTTTTGTTATCAAAATTGCCTGCCTACATGGATAAACAAGTTTTCAAATTATCAACATTTAGACCAATTTCTACAAGTAATAGAATTAATAATTTAAAGCAAAATCTCACTGACTTTATTAAAACTTTCAGATTCAGTCTTTTCAGAAACAAACAACTGATTATCTCAGCTATCTAATTATCTTTGCAAGACAAAAGAAACAAACCAAATTTCTCAACAAGGCATATTAATTTTCAGCAGCAAGATGCTGACATACTGCTGTAAGTGGCTAAGCAACAGTATGTAGATTTTCACAGCATTTGAGAAAACAGAGGAAACCATCATGTCTTCTACTCCAGCCACCTTAGCATCAAATCTCATTACATTTCACTCTGTCACCATTTTTCCAAACACTCATAATGAGTGTTTGTCTTATCCTCTCTACCTGAGAGGCACTGAAATGCCATTACAACTTCAGCTTCAGATAAGTGGTTCTTATTAAGCTTCTCATCACTAAATAGCACAAACCTCTGGCATCCACAATTCTCTCATGAGAGTAGACACTACTTAAGTGGAATTACAGGAGTTCTGTGTATTTTATATTTCAGTTCTTTTTCTCAAGGTAGCCTTGCATGCCATTGCAGGATCTTGTGGCACGTTTGCTAGCTGTGCACTGGCAAATTGTCCTTATATCTCCTGTCCTGTAGCTCATAAAAAGCCAAAAGCTAAAAATATATACTGCAGGGAGGATTAGCAAACCAGTTCATCCTGATTATTTTCCCATGCATTATATAACTTTGCCATCTCAGCCAGCAGAGGCTGGGGGACCGATGCTTGTGGGTGCTTATCCTGCATCCATAGAGTCAGTGGAGCCACTGGTGAAGCTCAGTGAAAGAAATCCCATAGTGTTTTACACAGAAACTTGTAAATCACATAAAGTCATGTTTTCCCACTGCAGCCAACTTGCTATAAAACAGCATAGCAACTTTTCTTTGCAGTGAGGTTCCTTATCTGTCCGTGTCACAGATAATGTTACCTCCTAGCAAGATAACTGTCTCCAACAATAAGATTCAGGGGAAAAAAACAGCTTTCGAGCACATTTCAAAATTAATGGAAGGCAAAAATATCTCCTTCCACATGAGTTTTTCAGAGTGATATGCTGATTAGCTGAGCACGGCTTCCTTTTAAGTGGGAAGCCTGATGTTTCCTTCATTTCCAGAATTTGCATTAAATAGATGTGTCCAACAGGAGATTAAAAAAGGGAGAAACAGTCAGCTTAAGACATTTTCAAATATGAAACATAGATCCATTTGAAGGACAAGGAACGGAAAAGCAACTTTATAGATAAATTTCTTTAAGTGTTTTATTTTTGAAACAGTATAGAAGGAAATATTATCATCTGTAATTTATATCATTTCACTATGAAATATTTCTAAGTGCATAATAAGTGTCTGCCATGCCTAAATATCCTCTGGGTGTCACTCCACAGTCCTCCCACACATATCATTTTAATTCAAGGCAAAATTCTTATCAGCTCCATTAGGAAAGTAGCTTGAATAAGAGTACAGGTATTAATAACTGGAGTATGTTGTGGAAATCCAAATAGTCTCTTTCATATTCCTGGACATTGAAAGTAGTCTGTAAGGACAATTCCTATTATTTGCACCAAGTCCATCAAAAAAGTGAACAAAATAAATGCTAGACATTATTTTATGCCATGGTTTTTGTTTTTTCTTTAGACACACCAAAATGAATTTTGATATAAGTCTCAAGATTTGAAGTCTTTCCTCTGTTTTGCAAAAGGGCAATATCCCAAAAATAATCCCATATTTTGATGGGATACAGGCTTGTTCTTCTTGGTCTCCTTCTGTCAATGCATACTGCAGGGATAGGCCTACACACAAATTATTGCATGGAAAATGCACTCTTTAAGCAGCACTGGAGATGGTAAA
>JAWWLV010000121.1:59487634-59566164 GCA_035041135.1 Platyrinchus mystaceus | reverse complement strand
GCATACTGCAGGGATAGGCCTACACACAAATTATTGCATGGAAAATGCACTCTTTAAGCAGCACTGGAGATGGTAAAGGAAACGAGGATGATGGAAAATAGGAGATGGGGAGATGTAAAAATGAGGCTGTTTTTTCCTAAAGTGGGATTGAAAGTAAGTCAATATAGTGACCTTGAGATTTTTTTCCTTCTTTCTTCATCTGCAAAGACTGGGGAGATCACGGAATCATAGAATCATTAAGGTTGGAAGAGACCATTGAGATGATCAAGTTCAACCTTCAACCCAGCACCACCCAATGTTCACCATTAAAACATGTCCTCAGGTGCTATATTCACATGTTTTTTGAAACCTTTCAAGATGGTGACTCCACTACTTCCATGGGTAGTCTGTTCCAATGCCTTACAACCCTGTGAAAAAAAAAATTAATTCCTAATATCTAATCTAAACCTCCCTTGGCACAACTTGAGGCCATTTCCTCTCATTTTCTTACTTGGGAGAAAAGTTATGCATGGTGGGGAAACTTCTAACATTCAGATAAAAGAAGAAAAAGGAGAATCTAGGCTTCAAATCCATTTGCTTATTTTTGCATAATTTCACATTATTTGGATTTAATAATTTAATCTGTTTGGCCACAAAGTAAATTGAAAATAACCAGAAGGTCAGCACTCCTTGCACCTGCTGGTTTGAGTTTTGTTCCTACGCAACACAGACAGCTGAAGACTAAAAATCAAAGAGCTTAATCATTGTTTTTGGCAATGCCCAGAAATAAAGGTTCACATGTCAGCTGTAATGATTCATCAGTATGATACACACATACACATTGATAAGTGTGTCTTATGCTAATAATTGCACTCTAACAAGGGATTTAGCATAATACAAGGTACAAATAAATAGTTGGATTTAAACAGTCTGGAATATAACATACAAGTCCTACAATGTGAATGTTATCTACATTTAAAGGGAAAAACCTTTCATAAATGGGAAGAAAATACTGAAGTATCCAATTGTCTAACACACATGTTCGTACAAAGCATTTTGTTACAGCTCAATGCTGAAATCTACAGTGCCCTGTATCTTCACTGACAAATACGCTAGTGATATTATGAGCTACAAAAAATGGCAAAGAATAAAAATTTGAACAGGTTTAGTCTCATCCTAAAGCATATAACTTTCAACTGGAATTTCAAGGTTTTAACATCAAAAAATATTGAAAACCACAGTACTGGTAATGGCAGATACCCGAGGAGTAAGGCAGTAATAACAGAATAGTGCAATTCCCTTTCCTGAAAATCTTTGGTGCATGGTATCCTACTTAACACAGCTTGTGATTACAGGAGATACAAACAACTACAGGTTTCAGTTCTCTCTAGAAAGGCTGTTTCTCTTACCAGCTAGATGCATAAAATTATTTAGAACGACCCAACAAAACAACAACAAAAACCCCAACAAACCCACCAAGAAACACCAACACAAAGTTTGGTATCAGCTACTCACCCTGCAGTGAGTGGAAATGACCACAGAGGTCAGGACTCTTGTCTGTTCTCTGTTTTGCAAAAAAATTGATATTTTCTTGGCTAAAATATTGATTCAGGGCCCTGTCAGAGTCCATACTCTTTCAGCTAAAGGTCTGCCTATAGGGTACTGTCAAATGGATATTGTTAAAGGATATTAAGGGAAGCAGTCTATGATTAGAGAGATGACAAGAACAGGCTGCCTACATAGTAGTGTATCCAACACTTCTAGCCCCTTGCTAGCCCCTGTTCAGAGACTTCCAGAGCTGGAGCATATATCATGGTTATAGAGTTTAAGAGCCTTTGACAAACTTCCTTCCATCAATTTGACTAATCACTTTTCTGAGTCCATATATTCTCTTGGTCTCCAAAGCCTGCTGTGCCAATGAGTTAGTTCAACAGTTGACTAACAACATATGAAAATATTTCCTTCTCTTTCTTTTGAATTTGTTTCCAAACTATTTCATTTAGTGTCTCTAAATGAAATGTCTTTGTGTATGTCTTTATGCTGTGATGAAAAGTGTATAGTTTCTTGATGATATTCTTCATTCTAATCTCATTTTAATAAATCTGTGGCTAATTCTCTCTCAGAGAGAATCTTTCTTAGATGAAGAGGTTAAATCTTGGCATCCACAGAAGAAATTCCTTACCTCTAATCACCATTATATTCTTGTCTATGCTTTTTCTCCATCTTCTCAGAAATGCAAACAACTAAAATTGTATACAACACTGAAGATGTGAGAAATACTTGAGATTTCTATACTGGCATTGAGGTATTTTCTCTTTCTGCCTCTCTTCCAAAGAATCAATCGGACTGTGTTTGTCCTTTTGGCTACTGCTAAGTGATGATCTGATGCTTTCAGAAGCTTCTAGAATGACAAGACGACCTCTTTCCTGACTGGTAACAGCTAATGAAGTCTGTCATCACAAATGCATCATTTCCCCCTCCATCTGTATCACTTTATGTTTCCATTAGCTTTTTTTTTTTAATCCATTCTTTCAGTGTTGAGTGACTTTTCTGAGGCAGTTGCAATTAATTTTAGTTTGGATTACTCTGATTTTTCCATAGTAAAAAATATCATCATGTCTCTATTTGCTCCCTCTTCAAGAACATTTGGAACACAGGTTGCAGTATATTTTTGCAGTAAAATCTTGAAGTTATTATATTATACTTCTATGCCATTGCAAAAATATAATCTTTATATTATTATGCTTTGATCTATCTTTGCTGGTATGGAAGTCAGACTTTGTGCTCTCTGCTTTGAAATAGTGGCTAGTTTAAAGTTTTGTCATACTTTGCACCTTCCATCCCTTTCATATTGAAGCTTCTGGTACCTTGGAACCAGTGACAATGTGATACAGTTTTAGGTATGGGCAGGATCAGGATGTTAAGCTCTTAATTTTTCATTTGTTAATTGGATGTTCTGTACAGAACCATGTGAGGTATAATTAACGTTTGCAAGTTCACAGCAATTACCTATAGCATTTGCTGAGAGTTGATTTTAGCATTAACCTTTACATGGTTGTCAATTAGCTGGAAAAATGTATCTTAATGTGTTTCCTATAGTAATTCTGTCTGGAGACTGCTCCATCATTTCTCGTGACCATTATAAAAACAGGCTGCTCCTATTCCCACTGCCTTTGCAAAAAATTGCAATGAAGCAAGGGTGAACATCCTTAGTTTCTGACGATAATACCCTGGTGCTGATACTTGTTGAGGTTAATGATGGATACATACAGCAGAGTGAATGTAATCTTGCAGTCTATCTTGTCATTCTTTTAATTTTTTGGGAGGCAGTTTCCATCACCATTAACCAAAAGGAGGAAGGGAGTTTGTACAGCAAGCATCTTTTTCTGCTGGTCTACTTGCTATTTGGGTTCCATCACACAGTGATGTGAACCCTTCCAACATACAAAACTGTCTGTTTTGAAGTTCACAGAAAGGCAGTTCACACATTTGATTTCCCATGTAAATGAGATGTAAATCAAATGTAAACAAGAAGCAAGTCACTGGAGAAAGTCACAGCCCAAGTATGCCAGATGAAATTTCATGCTCAGTGAACATCAAATGTCAGAAAGTTTTATAATTTTTTTTCTTAAAGATACTGCCAAATAACTATTGCTTTTAATGGCTGGCTGCTTTAAAGAGGAATGTGTCATTTTAATGAGAGCCCTCCTGCTGTTTCAACTGCTTTTGACTATTAAAGACAGTTTGTGCTATTAATGAGGTTCTTGGCAAAGTGATTACTTCAGCTTTTGTTTATGACCAAGTAAACCTGCTACTACATCAGTGTCACATAGGAATACCTTTCAGCAATTTTGGTTTTCCTGAGTGAATAATCCTAATGGATATTTTTGTCTGGTTTTTGTTTTTAAAGTGTGATTTTTACAATATGTTGGTTACTTTTCATAGTGTCAGCAGCACACAGTCAACTTAACCTCTGAAAGGCCTTTTTTTTAAAGGTCATTTCTTTCTTAGCTGATATTTGCTGCTGACAGAGATACAGCTCATTGTCGTAAAACTCAAAAACTCAGGTTCTAATAATATTTAGGAGCCAGACATTGACACACCAGGCATGCACCCAGGAGTCTATATTTCAGTGATATGGCTGTCTTTCTGACATGACATTTGTTATTGATATTATTAGTTATGGTGGGCTATGTAAAAGCCACAGATGAATAAATTAATGAAGTGATTAACTACATTACATCTCACCAAACCTGAGGAGCTCTTGAAATAATGTCTTTAACTCAGTTATTACTTCTTCGAAGAATATCATGGGTCTGATCTGATTGTTTTTATTTAGCCTCAAACATCTTAGTGGTAGAAACTATAAGCTGCTGCGGGAGAGGTCCAGGTAAGGTACAAACCCAATGATAACAGCTGTGCCTGCATAGACTCATTCGGGCTTCTACTCTGAGAGTTTCAATTACTTTTGGATCATCCCTATTTTGAGCTTAAGCAGTTCTGTGCAGATACAGCTTTTTCTGGCCATGCATTTATCTGTCAGGGTAGAAATTCCCTCAGCTTTCAAGCTCAGGATGGCAAAAAACCCAGATTTCTCTGATTTAACTTTCCATCCAGCTTCTCAGCCTCTCTTTAACTCTTTTCACCCATCACCACAGCATCTGTCCCTGCCCTTCCTTGAGGCTGTCAACTCTACAGCCTCATCTCTGGCTCTTCCAATTTCCAAATAGTTACCCAGGACGTTTGAACCACAAAAATCTGCTGCCTAGCACTGACTAGGTCACTGCCAGCAGCACTTGATATGATTTACATGGACACCATTCTCCTGGACTGATTATATTAACCCAGCAAGACACTCAGATGCTGGTAATAACTTGCAGTTATCCAGGTTTTAACCACTGATGAAGAATAATTTCTTTCTGTAATGTACTTGCAGGCCAGCCTATTTCATTACCCTCATTATCATATTGTGATAACATCGATTTACAATTCCATGGCATCACCCACAGCCTGAGAGTTTGGCTCTTGTTTCAGAAAACAGAAGCAGTTTCATTCATCTTGGGAGGCAACATCTGTGGTAAATGTCCCAGGGATTTTCACTTACTAGCCTTCAGTTCACACTGGGAGGGCAGGAAGTGTACTCTGCACGAAACGAAGCTACCTGCGAGGTGTGGTACTTTGACAGGGCTGTCCCAAGCCTGAGCTCATACCCTCTGAAAGGTACACAGACTGCACATCAAGTCCTCAACACCAGTTCCTCTGCTATATAAAAGTAATCCTATTTGATAATACTACTTAATAGTGTAGGCATAGCTTTAATTCTAGAAATACAGGGAAATTAAATAACAACACAGCTTTTCAGATGCCTATTCCCTTTTTATCCCAAGAGTCTTTTCACTCTGAAAACTTATTTCTGTTGAAAAGGCTAAGAATAGTTATTATAATTTGGTTTTCTTTAATAGGAGCTTTAATGGGATTCTGATGTTGTTTAACTCCCAGTCACTAACTAAGCAACACACTCACTTCCTACCAGTGGAATAAGCGAGAGAGTTGGAAAAGTCAGAAAACACATGGGTTGAGATAAAGACAGTTTAATAGGTAAAGCAGAAGCTGTGCACAAAAGCAATGCAAAGCACAGAATTGATTCACCACTTCCCTTGTATAGGTAGGTGTTCAGCCATCCCCAGGAAAGCAGGTCTCCCTCATGCGAAACAGTGACTTGAGAAGACAAATGCCATTACTGTGAATCTCCCCCCTTCCTTCCCCCAGCTTTGTATGCTGAGCATGACGTCATAGAGTATGGAATATTCTTGTGGTCAGTTGGGGTCAGGTGTCCTGATCCTGTACCCTTCCAACTTCTTGTGCACCCCCAGCCTGCTCGCTGGAAGGGTTAGGTGAGAAGCAGAAAAGGCCCTGGCTCTGTGTAAGTACTGCTCAGCAATAGCTCCAAACTACAGCCACGCACCATCTACTGTGAAAAAAATGGACTCCAGCCAAAACTAGCACACACTCAAAGATACATACAAAGAGCAGTTGACAGAAGAAAAAATCAGACAGAAAAAAACCATCTCTGAGTTTATAGAATCATAGAATTGTGGAATGAGTTGGGTTGGAAGTGACCTTAAAGATCACTTATTTCCAACTCCCTCACCATGGGCAGGGACACCTTTCACTAGATCAGGTTGCTCAAAGCCCCATCCAACCTGGCCTTGAACACTTTCAGGAACGGGGCATCCACAACTTCTCTGGGCAACATTTTCCAGTGTCTCACCACCCCCACAGTTAGATATTTCTTCCTAATATCTAATCTAAATCTACTCTCTTTTAGTTTAAAGCCATTCCCTCCTTATCCCATCCCTGCATGCCCTGGTAAAAAGTTCTGAATAAATAACACCAGCAAGAGAAGCTTTATCCAGAGGGAAAGAGAAAAACAAATTTTCAGTTCACATCTGAAAGAAAAGCTGCACGAGGGAGACGGAATGTAACCACAAATGAAATCAGTTTCTAGAGCACTTGACCTTTACTGGGTATTATCCACCAAGATGCGAAAGAACCTGAATAAATGCTAGGTCCAGTTCTTTTGTTTTCTGTACTAGTAGTGGTTGTAAGTCACAGTCAAATCATACACACACACACATATACACACACTCTGGAGTAAGTTTATTCCTTACATGGCTTTGCTGTGTCTCTTATAATGAAGCAGGCAATAATATTTACATTGGGGGGTTCCCCAGAGAGAATCATGCAAATGTCCTGGTCCAAGAGAAATTCTCTGGCAATGCCTGAACTAAGGCACTGGTTACTAAGGTTTTGCAAATTCTTCCTCTTCAAGCAAAAGCCCCCCTAGGTATTTATAGCTGATTCTTAAGTAACAAATAAATCTACAGGAGTACAGGACACCTTCCCAGCAGAGCCAACAGCAAGGGAAGGGACTTGCTGTGCATGTCCAAGTACAGAAGGAGCATCCCAGCAGGCATGCTCTATGTTAAAAACGTACTAACATCTACAACAAGCAAAACGGCTTCAGGATTTCTGGTCACTTGATGTCTTCCTTTCTGAGGGTCACCGTGCTCCGTTATCACTCAGCACTTGGCCATATTTTACAGCATCGCTTCCAAGGACAGTTGCGTTATTTCTTAGTGCCACCAAGTGGCAAAATTGAATAGTACCACTTATGATAGTCACTTTCGACCAAATGAAAATCAGAATAGACATCTCCAGTGCCAGCAGGAGAGCAAAAAACCTCCTCCAACCGGCTAAGGCACTAAGATCTTGCAAATTAAAATAATAATGAGTGTTATCTGTTTCAAATATTAAATGATCCAAGTAGGGGACAAGTTCACAACACAGCAAGAATTTAAATGTATGTAAATCAGTAAGGTTCTATTCAGTGTAACATCAAGTGCACACTAGAAACATAAAGGAGAAAGAGGGCTTAAGCACATATTTAATTTTATGACCATCTGCTTACAATATCTTGCTCAACAGGTGTGACTTGCTGAGCTGGAACCAATGATAACAGTAATTAACTCAGAGAATCAGTGGGTGGAAGGTGAAATTTCCAATAGGCTGATGTTACTTTCCGCTATAATTTAATGGGAGCAAACATACTCACTTCTTCCCAGTACAATGTAATCATGAAATGTTGCAAGTCTTAAATCATATTAAAACGTGGCTGCAGTTTCATAAAGCACTCAGTTCTTTTTGCAAGCCTATGAACTTTACCAGATCCCAGCAGGTCCTCATGGTTGATACTAAAAAGCAACAGTATGATGGAACAAAGTGAAACAAGTATTTTCTCAGCTTTTTCAGATGTCTTTTGAATTTACCTGTAAATAAAGGAAAAGTATACAGATCCCAGTGCTACATCAAATATTTTCTGGGCTGATTTTCCTTATGGTTTCCCTTAGAACTATGGAGAAGTAAACATAGATACATTTCTGGAATATTAATTTATATTTTGAATATTCTCCGGATAGAATTACACTGAGTATAAAATAGCTGTTTTCATAATCTTTTAAAAATAAAATTGCTAGTGTTTTAGTGCAAATGCACTGCATCCATCAAGCTAACTGAAAATGTTGTATCAGAGAAGGAATCTCCTAATATAAATATTGCGGTGAAGTTTTTGTCCATTGGAAGTGCCTAAGCAGCCTTTGGGAACTGAAGGGCTTCCATACCATCTATTTTGAGAAAGAGCAATGCAGCTAGATGATCTGTAGCTGCAGTAAGAACTGGGAAATGTGAATGCAAACGGGTAGCCTGTTTTCAGTGGAAAAATGCTATTGCTCATTTCAGAAGAATCTGGGTAATGCAATTTTCTCTCAAAGTTATTATCTATATAAAAGCATTGGAAAACTGCACACTCAGTCCACTTGTTTATTCAGAGATCCTGGGAGCAGCTCACTTGTTATAAAGAGTGGTATAAAATGAAAGCTAAAAATAGGTTAACTATTTTCCTGTTTACAAACATAACAATAAAATGTATCACCATATAAACCAGTACTTAAGTACCATGTAAGGAGGGGTCACTGTGCTGAAAGCAGCTCGAGCATTTGCCTGTAGCTCCTGATGCTAGTCAGTACTTCAGGCTCTGAGTGGGATGCCTCTGGTTAATGGGTCACCCTGTCCACTTCAAAGGTCAGCAGCAAGTACTGCTTCTGGCTCTCCCTGCCTCTCTAAGCCATTTTTCTTCTCCCATTCCTGAAACACTATGAAAATTTGCTCCCAGTGGGTACCACAGCTGCATTGCCCAGCTAGGGCACTACACAAGCATCAGCAAAAACAGATTCTTGTGCCAGATACAGCCTGTAAACAGCTGATCATATTGGAGACCAGTGAGCATCTGAGACCTCTCAAACTGCAGGTCTGCATCAATGCCACTATTTTTATAATGCTAGGCTTGAACAGTGTTTAGATATCCTCTATTAAAAGATTAAAATCTATGGTTATTATGATAACATGCTAAAGACACGTTTGGAGGAAAAAAAGAGGTTGAGTTTAATTTAAATAAGGACATACTAGCATTAGAAATAGTTCATTATTTTCTCTTGGAATTTCATTAAGAGTTGCAAGACTAATCCTGTGTTTATATATTCAGTCTAACATTAGATATTTTTTCAGTAAGTTGATGGTAGAAGCAAGCCTTCCCAGCTGTGCAGCCATAGCAGTGAGACATAACAGATGGAGAATGTATCTTCTTTTGCCTGTTACGTCAGTGGTGACACGAGAAACCAAACAACTCCCCTGTCTAAAGCACAGAGGAGCTGAAATAAGATGAAAAGAAACTGTGAAAGCCTCAAAAACCTACAAGGAACTCATCTATTTAGTATTTTATCCATTCTAGATTAAAAGACACATTGTAGTTACATAGCAGCCTTACACAATTTCCAAACAGGTATCTACCTACCCTCTTCCTCATGCATCCATATATGCCCTCATAAATGGTACAAACTTATCCTGAGGAAAATTTTCGACTGAAGTGCAAGCGATCCAGCTAAATCTCTGTTAACCTGACAGCTTCTTCCAATTAGTCCTTCCTATTTAAGCACATGCCCTGTCTGCTACTGCAGACATATTCAATTAAGATGAAGAAAAAAGCGCAGTAGACAAGCCTGACATTAATATAAATAAATGAGTGTCTTTTCTTCATGCACAAAGAGATCACAGTTCAGCTTTCAATTGAGCTTTCAGCTCAAGGGGATTTAAATACAGATAAACTTGCATTGCTACAATCTCTGTTTGCAATAAGCAGGAGAAAAGTGACATTAACAAAAAAGCAAAAGTGTCTTCGAACGTCATGTACTTTTACCTGGATCTCTAGATAATAAAATTTAGAGTGATTTCAGTGTCTTCTAATGACAATGACTTTTTAGATTGACAACACTGTAAAAAGTGACAGCCTATTTGATAACAATCATGGATTGCATTCTTGCTTAGAGAAACACAGATATATGGTTAGCTTAGTCTTCTGCAAGATTAGAGAGGTGTAGCCTGCTCTCCTTCCTGCCTGGAAAGCACTGTGCACCATATTCTGTGTAAAACAATAAAAACAGTTTCGTACATAAAATTCTATTAGGATACATTCTTCTCAGCCATCTACCATGAGCACCTCTGCCATTTATTTCTCTCTGTGCCAGTCTCTGACTCTGTTCCATAGTACCAACTAGCTTCTCTCTCAGGTTGTCCTAGAGTCAATATACTCAAGCTGAACCTCCAGCAATATGTCCTTAAACAGTATTTAAGCAACTACCACCTCCATTTCTGATCTGGAAAAGGACTTCTCTCACCAGCAACTTTTCTAGTCTTTTGTTTGATGAAATGTTGGGATAAAAAAATCTGAATTTTTCTCTCACAAAATTCATCTGTGATGACTAAAATATGAGAGACTAGCAGAGTAGATTGTCTCTGTAAATATTACAATGATCTGTTTGTTTAAAAGCATGGATTTTCTCAGCTAAAGTAGTGCTTCCCAGTGTGAAGCATTTGCTTCATGTCAAAATCCTTGGTTGAATAGCACAGAGTTCAGCTGAGAGGCCAATCCCTTCAACAGTAGTAATTATAATGATTTTCAAGAAGGCTAATTATGGTCCCTGTTAATTAGGATCTAGTCAGTGAAACATGCTCATAGGTGTTCCTCGTGGATAAGACACATAACATGATATATTCTAATGACTTTAACAAAGATCTACCAGACTGTTAGAAGGGTGGTTTTTCAAACCTCAGCTGAGAAAACTATTTTTACCTGAACATTCAAAATATTGAAAGCTGGCCGTGTACTTCCATGCTTCACCATATGTGAACAAGACAGGAAAATATTTGCTTTACACAAGCAAGAAAGAACCTCCAACTTTCTTTCCATGTTACTGTATCATAACTTAATGTACCAAAACCTGGAAAAAATTGAAGACACATGAAAGAACCATTATGAGACCTGTAAACATAGAAGCCAAAGTCAGTTAAAGTGTCCAAAAAATTCATTTTAATAGTTTCAAAGCAAATCGTGTGTGTTCTGATTTAAATCAAGCATTGGCCCACTTTTCATAAACACATCAGTTATGCTTTTTGCCATATGCTTACTTAGCTAATTATATCAAAATCTACTTCTGCATGTCTAAGGAAGTGGACTGTGGACTCTTGAGTGTCACAATAACACAAAAAACAAGCATTAAATCCTCTTCTGTTTACCCACACAAATAACAGAAAACATATTGAAAATGGCAAAGCCAGAACAAAATTTAATTGGAGCAAGAAAAAAGTCCAGAAAACCAAGGACATAGAAAGGCTCACAAGCTATCCAAGACTTAAAATACAATAACATGGGGTTTGGAAGAATTTCCACCACTCTAAAAAGGCAAAAAATATATGAGAAACAACTGCTTGGATATTTGGGAGCAGAAAGGGAAGAACTGCATTCACAGCTGCAATTCATATTTTAAGTAAGTTGCCCTGATCTCAGCAAAAATGGGAATTCAGCCAAGGACATTTGTTTGATCTCATTGCTAAGCACGTGGATAATCTGATTATCACCGGAGTTGTGTCTTAAAAGGTCTCAAGCACACGCTGGGTGTTGATAGTGCCTTCCTGAAACACTGTTCACGGTATGAACAGCAGTGGACGCTGCAAAACCAGGCCAGAAGATAGATAGATAAGGAACACCTCCCTGCTTTATCAAACTTTCATTTTTCTGGTGCCTTTCTTTTCTCTGAGATGTCTCTGAATTTCAGAGATAAACTTGACCACTTTGAAAACTGCCTGAAAAACACAAAGTTAAACACTACACCAACAACCATCACCACCATCTCTTGACATCTCAGTATCTAGTAATCTGGTATTGTTCAGAAGTTTAGTACAGACCAACTATATTTAGAGTTCTTAAAAGTAGAGGTCATGTGAAACCAAGATATTTTGCTTTGCGGGCTAGATAAACATAGACTGAAGCGCGCTAAGGGAAATGTGATTTAAAAATAGAATTAATACATTAACACTTTCAATATTTTTCTTGGGAGAAAACTGTTAAGCATCAATTGGTTTGTGTAAAGTTTGCTTTAAAACTTAAGGCTTATTCAAAACTGACACACCGTGCATATAATTCACCTCTTGACAGTAAAGCCACTGCCTTGGATGATGTCAGCTAACCCATTTCATGGCTGAGGCATACACAGTCTGATATCACAGCTCAACTGATATTGAAGAGACAATTTTAACTCAGACATTTATGACCCTGGAAAGCACTTGACTCCTACAATGGCTTAGACACACTGACATTTGGAAAGATGGACTGAAGCATAGTCTGTGGTGCCCAATCTGAGCAGTGCTGCAGGTCACTTGCGTGCAGAAGGCTACAGATCACTGCAGATCTAATTCAAAGCATAATGAAAATCTATGTAAAGGAAAATAGTCAGGTTGTCTTCTTGGGAAGCTGCATGATTTCTAGCTGAATTACAGCCTGCACATTTTAACTACTACAAATATCTCCTTGAGGATTTGAGCTTAGGAGGGTTTGGTCTGGGGACATTTACAACCTGGAGTTTTTTCCATGGGTGGATCAGAGCTGAAATTGAGGAGACATGACAGATTGTCTCACCCCTCATGCAAGATTTTAACTAGGGTAACAATTGGAGGAAATAAAATCTTTTGGGGGGGTTCTTTTTGCTTGAGCTACCTTGCCACTGTGGCCACCATGTTCATCTGCATAGGGACCCAGAACCTGAAGTTGCGCTGTGAGCATTTTAAGAAGTTTTAAAAACAGCTTGGAAAATACAGGCTCTCTTGTTTGTGTTTTTCTTTGGCTGAGCTCCTGTCCAGGCACCTGCATGCACAGAGGTGGCTTACATTGCATTTTTCCTCAGGTCATTTAAATAATTTAAAAACTCTAAGCAGAGGGAGTGAATATTACGTATTTTAAAGGTCTTTCAAGGGTTGCTAAGAAAGAATGAAAGGATACTGCTTGCAATCAGAATGGAGGTGGCGCCTTCCTTTCTCAAAACTCAGAGGAGATAGTGCTTGAGAACAAATGTCCCAGTAACAAAATATTTAAAATAACTGCAATCTTTGCTGAAAATATATTTCCTGTTTCCCGTAAGTACAAAAAAGAAAGAGAATGTTTCTTGGTCTTGTATATTAAAATGTTTTTCTGTACTTCTTCATCTATACCATTCACATATAAGACGCTCCAAGCTGTAGAGGTTTCTATAGCAACCGAATAATATCTTCAACAATAGTTGCTGTTCCTTTCCCAGGTAGACTTATCAGCTGGTCATAGTTTAGCCTTTGAAACTCCTGCCTTCATGGAGCTGCATATCTAGAATGAGCAACTATTTTCCACGTAGCTTACATAAGTGAATAGTGATGCCTTAACTCCAATTAACTAATGGAGAAATGAATAAAGGAATTTTAGCAGCAGAGAACATGTTACTGTGTTTGAGTGCTTCAGAAGCTTTGAAGCATGTATCCACATCTCCCTTTCCTGTCCTCAGGAATTTACTACCTTCATGTCACAAGAGACAGAGAGAAGGATGAAGAGTGTAGAGAAACAGAGTCTTTCCAGAATCATACAAAAGCTCTGTGCAGAGCAGACTCTGAGATGAAGGTTTACAATTACGAGGCTTTTGCCCTGTCTGGCATACCATCTTGTGAAGCACTAATGAGATTGTTTCTGTTCAGTTGAATTTCCCATCCAAACTATGCTAAGGTTAAAATGAACTTTGTTTCCTTTTTCATTTGATGGCTTCTTGGTATTTTTTTCTGAGTGCCAAAGTTTTCCTTGCATCCATTGTAAAGAATCAGTGTAATCCCATCTCCACCTTTGCTATCACCACAGCTCTGAGTTCACCCACTCTGTGCCAACCAACATATTTGCTCTCTGAGCTGTCCAAGTTAAAGCTTCCCAGCCTCAGTCCAGCAGCTGAATTGCAGTGTGCCTTTACTTTTTGGAAAAACACAGCCAAATCAGCCACAGACCCAGGAGAGACATGATGAATCTGAGAGCATATTGATTTTATTTTATGGGCTATCACACCAGATACTTTCAAGTTAATGTTTTCACTGCAAATATTCATTCTAATTTGACTCAGTTGTTCTTCGGTAATTCAATAGATGATCAGTCACTTTGCAGGACAAGGCACCAAAGCGGCAAGTAAATTAAGGAGACAGCTTCTGCTGCTGCCATGTTACCTCTGTTCAGTCACACTGCATGTGTCACCAGGGAGCAAGGATTACTTTAATTACCTACTGCTTTAATGCTGAATAGTTATTATGGATAATTGTGGCTCACGTTCATTTATTTTGGCAGCATGACAACGGGATCACTTTTAGTCCTTGGTGGTGGCTTTGGGAGGCTGATGAAGACAGATGCAAGAATGGAAAGAAGGCACTTCCATAAATTTAAATTTCAGAGGGGCTGTTGTCATTCAACAGAGAGTATGCAATGGCTTTCAAACTGCTGTTATGCTGGAAATGATCTGGGTTCCTCCACTTAGTCTATCAGAATTTCTACACTGATAATGAGCTGCCCAAAAATGTTCATTATCTTCCATTTCAGCAGCTGATAATTGATAATTGATGCAGCTGGCAAGAAAAACTTATTCCTTTGACTTCTGCTTTTCCAAACACTACTGTAAACTTTCAAAAATCTCTGACGGGTTAACATAGAAAGTATATGCTGCCCTAGCACAGGTACATGGGAATACCTCAGAGAGGTATAACTAGACATGTTTAGTGATTAAAGTGTTTTTAAAACTTCTGAGTTTGTAACCCTTGTGGACGAGATATTGAGCCTGGATGAGTTTAAAAAGAGGAACTCAGTACTGTGGCACTATGTTGCGTTGCATGCCTCCCTTCCCCTTCACCCCAGTGCCTCTCTTTAAAGGTCAAGGTAAGGTCTAAATTCAGGCTGATTTATGTACCTTCATTTTGGCTGCAAAACTTCCTGCTCCTCTCTGCTCCTCGCTGTCAAAACTAAACACTAATTGTTCTATTGACTTATTTCTTGGTTTGTTTTGTGGAGTTTTTTTGAACTCAGATGATCTCAGCAATCCACTTTCCAGTCCAGTGTCATAGAAAGCTAAATCAGCTCAAGTGAGGAAACTGTGAATAAATGATTGAGAACAAAAATTTCTTAGCCATGCTTCTATACCATACAGAGTACAATATCCTATAAATTGCAAATTAGTATCTCTTGAGATTACAGAGAATTCTGTGCCTTTTGTGATTGGTACAAGTAGAGCTTTTCCAGGCTAAAAAATCTCAAACAAGATACATTGTTAATAAGGACTTATCTTTAGACCTTAAAGAAATAACGTCCAAATTTCACCTCCTTTAACTCCTCTGAGTTAATGGTTATTATCAGCTAATTCAAACATACACTGAAACTGCTGGAGACTGGGGTAAAATCAGACAACAGATGCTCTCTCCCTTTTTTTTTTATTCCTGACTGGAAATGGGAATACATGAGTGCACATTATAATAGCTTTTCCAGGACACTGTTGCCATGGTAAGACCAGGATACAGGTCCCTTTTGCCTGAGGCATCAGAAGCAGCTTCCCATTGATCCAGGGTGCAGGCCTACTTGTGCTTAGTGTGCTCCTGAAAAGGAGGGGCAGTGCCGGTATGCAGCTGCTGATCAGGTCCACAGATATAGTCCCTCTCAGCTGGCCGTATTTTAGTGTGGGAGCTGCTGTGGTTTTACAGCATATTTCAAACGCATCCATATCTCTGAAAGGCCTTCAAAATGTATCATTTCTGAAGACCTACTATGACAATTATTTCAACCCCACAGTCATAAAAAGGTTTGGTGGTTGGCTGGTTTCTTTCTTTCTTAAACTGACACTCTAAGGGTAATGAACATGTTTGTTTTCTGTAGGTTTTCTGGTTTTGCAAAGGAGAAATAAAAAAAAAAAGATCAAAAGTATTTCAGAAACGAGAACAAAATGCATTTCAGAAAACACATTTACATTTTAAGTCACCACTTTGCAGAGAAAATGTTCCCCTGAGATTTCAAAACCAGAGGCAATGTAAGTTTGATAATAACAAATGACACAAGTGCAAGTATACTTAACATTTTCTGTGTCATTTCTGAGACAGCTTTGAAGGCTAGCTATTCTTTTATTTGGGTTCCTCAAAATAGCTTCAGGCAGCAATAAATGTAGATTGAACCCTGACTTCCAAGAAAACCAGTTGGAATCAGTAACTTAAAATATTGCTTGCTTCAAGCAAGGGTGGATTAAAAGGAAATGTTGTGCCACATATGCAGCCTTCTTTCTCTACATCTATTGTCTTCTGAAAATTTTTCAACATTATGTTAACGAGCAATACATTCCTGGAAAGCATTTGTCTTTTAATCAGCACTGTAATATCTCAGCTACATTCATTTTCTCCTTTTTTTTTTTTCAGTCCCAAGTATCCAGATGCTTTTGTATATAAGAGTCCTAGAAATAACTTAATTTCAAGAATGCTGGTTTTATGCTCTGACTGCCAGATACCACAGGGAAACTGGGATTACAAACAGACTAAGCAGCTGCGTGTATTTAACCCAATAGCAGATTTTTTCAGCTCTGAGATTTATGCAAATTTAATAATTTATTTTTAAAACTTGTTTAGGAGATTGACATCTTAGGTTTGTCGAGTAGCTATGGTTGCACTGTGGTATCTTGAAAATAAGTCTTGGAAAGAAGAGAAGAAATTTGAGTCACAGAGTTGTACCCTGACTATGCTTGACATTGTTCCACTCAGGATAGGGTAAGGGTGCTGGACTGGCCTAGTGGGGCAGACCCCTTAGACTCTTTAATGGCAACAGGACCTTCTCTGCCCCTGCACGGGAATATGCCTCGACCCAAACTGAGGGACCACCATTAGGGAATGTACATTCAAACCATACATTCAGTCTTTCTTGTTGAAGACTACAGACACATGTCTGGTTCACAACAGTTTTTTTAATAAAGAGACCAGCCAGAGAGGCCCTCTGTGGAAAAGCTCTCTGCCAGGTATCAGTACTATCATTCCCCTGATCCAAGAACAGGTTTTGCATTGCTTTGGGACTTCATTTGATCACATGCACATGGTAAATTGCCCAAAACACCTCAAAACTAAGATGCAAATGTGCTAATGCTGCTCTGACGATTTATTGCAAGTATAAGAGCAGTTATTACAGCTTTCTAAATTGCTCTAGACATTATGGCTTTTTTGCCCAGAATTACTAAAGGAAAATTTGTAATGTGATTACTGCAAGGAAACTGTAACAGTATTTAATCCTTTTAGTATTTCATATACTCCGTAATGATGACAAATCACATATTCCCTTGAAGTCCTCATATCCAGCAGCATGCCTGGAAGACATACCATGTGCACTCTTACCCATGGCAAAACTTGGCAAGTCAGAGCAGAAACACTGGAAGTACACCGCAGCTCTTTAGAGACAGGGCTCTACATTCTCTGTGGAAAAAGTTATTCTCACCAGTTCAAGCACCCATTGCTATTTTTGGCACTTAGTAGTGACAGCAGCTGAATAAATTCCCCTTTCTCAATTTTCAGACAACAGCATGAGACTCATCTCTTCACTAAGATGATATCCTTATGCATTTGTAAGGTCACCCAGGCCCCTCTCAGGGTCTGATCCTTCTGAGCAAGAGTTTCTGAAAGAGAGCAGAGAGTTACTGCTGCCATATTGCTCCTCCCCCCCCCCCCCCCCACTATGTCACACAGCATCTCTGGTTCATAGAGACCACAGAGATCGCAGAGATGAGCTGTCCCATTTAGCTGGCTAAGTAAGAATGTTCAACGCCACTTTGAGTTTTGATAGATACCTGAAACACATTCAGAGAATAACATGAACACATTTCACTACTATGGTCTAAATAGGAAACTTTGTGCTGCATTCCTAGCTCATAACTTGTTAAGGAACCTTGTTCCATGATAGTATTTCAATGGTTTATTAAGATGGAATAGCCTTTCACATAATTATCTTGCCTTCTTGTCAGCATACCTTTCTATTACTGATGCAAATCCCCCCCAAAATAAATAAAAGCTAGAGCAACATTTAATAAGAAAATGTTGCTACTGATACAGACATAATAAACTACTGAAGAGCAATGAATATAGTTTCATAGTTCATACAGTCTTGACAAGACATGTAATTTCAATGACCAACTTTGCAAGTTGTTCAGCTCTTAGATCAGAGGCCACAAGAAGGAGCTTTCCTCTTGGATAAGACAACACATAGCTGTGGGCAGAGCTCCTCTTAGGAAGCTGACACTCTAGTTGCAGAGTTTTTAGTAGAGCAGATCTCTGTGGGTCTACGATTTATCTGTGGTTGATGAGCTTCAGCTTTCATTTCAGTCATGAAAAAATCAAAGGGATTATTCACTGATTCAGGAAAGTTCTGCCTAATAGCAACTTATTAAGCAAAATAAATCTTGTATAAGACAAATTCTAGTCCTTGACTACTTAATTGTCTATGAATAACCCTGCTTGCTCTTCAGGAGATACATCAGAAGAATGAGATAGGCTAATAGCGTAATGGCTAACACTTGTCTGAGGCAAAGGATATTATTTAAGAACTGAAAATTTTGTTTTTTCTTTACATGTAAAAAATGGAAAGTTGATAGAGGTGAAGAAGGTTCTGCAGCAGTTACACCATTGCTAAAGAGGGCTGTATTTCCCTTTAAACAGTCAGCTATAAACAATATTTATACAATGTCAGTGGCATGAATTTATGGTTTTATTAATTTAAATGTACCTGTATTACAACAACCCATGGGGCCTGGACCACAGACAAAGAGCATTTAACATCCCATAAGTCTGTACCCAGAAATATGACTGTCAAGGAAATCAGATATTTCAAAGATATTCAAAGGAAATCTTGGCATTCAAAGAACAGAAAAGGTAAGGAGGTTGTAGAAAGGCATTTTAAAGTTATTTTTAAGGTTATTTAAAACAATTATTACAGCACATCTCAATTCAAGATCCTCTAAGGCTTTGTGAAGGAAGGTTGTTCTGCACATATAGAAACAATACTTGACCAAGGCACTTTCCCCAAGATAGTTTTGCAGACAAAAAATCTCTCAGAGTCCCATCCCTACCCAGGAAAACACACAGACTTCCACTAGCTATCACATAATATGATGCAAAACGTGGTTGAAGAGGATATCATTTAAAATGTTTTTATAACATATTTACAAACAAGCACTTTGGTTGCTTCAGAAATTATGGGGACTGAAGCTCTTAGCCTCCAGTCTTTTAGGCACATAGTCTATGCAAAACATCTCTTTTCTAACTGTTTCAATTCTAGTGTATGTGGAAGTAAACGAGTTTGGGTTGTTTTCAATGCATGGGAGGGAGTAAAAAAGAGGAACCAGAGTGACTTTCACAGCAATCAGATCGACCAAATCATATTGGGATTTGCAAGTTAGCTTATTCACTTCATATTTTCTTTAACTTTCATCCCTCTTAGCACTTGCTTCCAACTGGCTTTTAAAATACAGAAACATAATTTTAAAAGGTTCTTGCAAGACGTGCACTTTGCAGGCTCAGAGGAGTCAGCAAGTTTGAGTTAGGCTGAGATAAGCACTCAGAGAAATGAATGCTTATCTGAACCAAACTTTGTGAGGTTTTTCATGTTACAAACCAGCGTCTTAGCTGCAATCAGGGATGTAAGAGAGCAGGGCTGGTCTAGGGACTAAGCGTTCCAGCCATCATGCTTCTATTTCTGACTATAACTGCAGTCCACCCATCTGACCTTTGGCCAGTCATTTAGCCTCTCTCCACCAGTCCACTGTGTGTAAAAAGTAGATAGCAGTACTCCCTTTTCCTTCAAATATTGGTCTCTACCCTCTGTCATTAATGCAGCCGGATTGGGGACAGCTGTTAAATGCTTTAATATAGAGATTTCCCCAACTTTGTTGGACCCCAAGACATTGTTGTAACATTAAGACCATAGTTAGTTAATAGTGTGGGATATTGCAAATCCATTCCCTTCCTTGGGAACTTCCTTCATTTCCTTCCCAAGTTTGTTTACAAAATGCTTTTATTTTTAAGTGACAAACCATACTTAATAAAGCCATTCAGTAGATACTTTAGAAAGATGTACATAATTAGAGAGAAATGCTTGTCAATTTTAAGCACTAGTGTGTTTTAAGAAAACATTAAATATGCTAGGAAAAGTAATATTAGATTGTGTAGTACCTTTTGAATTCATCTGATTTCATATTTGCAACCACATGTCTCAAAGTGGTGGTTGCCAGAAATTTAGAAAAGTCCAAAGATTGACTTGAATGCCTGACCTACGCGAGCATCAATTATAAGAGATGTGCACTGAATTTTCTTCTCTCATTGAATTTCTACCAAGTTTTACTGAAAATTTTTTTGTTCCAAACATTTTAAGTTCTTCGAAAGCCAATGTAAAGTAACTAGCAGTTGAAGCTAAATTGAGTTGAACAGCAAGGTTTTGTCCTGCCCTTTGATTTGACAGATGTTTCATTAGAGGACAGACTGATACTAAGTTCTTTAAGACTGATATGACAATGATGGGACTAGTTTTTGTTCCAATACACATGTTCAAGATTTTGGCATAGGGATACCATGAAGTAAAATTAACTTTCAGCTTCTAACATCTGTTTTATACTGCATCCAGGTCAATAATCTGAGACAGGATATGTATCCATTCAAAAATGCATAGCTGAAAACATTAAGTCAATGCAGATCTTCAGCCAGGTGTTTATTTTAAAGCAAGACCTCAAAGCAGTAAAATAATAATTAAAAAACAACCAAACAACCAAACAAAAAGCAGCTGTTTTTTAGCACTTGTATGCATCAATATGAAATTCTGGATAAACTGTGGTGCATTTTTGACTTAGATGTAATAAAGGAGGTTGATGCCACTGGGATAAAGAAAGAAAGCACATTGTCAGTGATCTATAATTTACAGCCAAATTCTTTGCATGGCAATGGAAAGCACTGCTGCTGGTTGAAATTAATATGCACATCATGTGGGAGCTGACAAAATTACCCAAACAAAAACAGGAAAACAAGAATTTAAATAGAAGTTCTACTTAACATCAATTTTTCTTTAATTCTGGGGTTTTCATTCCCAAAGCATTTTGTTTTCACAGACTGGGCAGCTTCAATGAGCAGACAGAGAGGGAGGGCTCTGTTCCCTCCTACTGTATTTGCTGCTGTAAGCACAGCAGTAGGTGAAATTTTATGGGACTAGTGCAATGTGAAATTATTCCTCTTATTCCAGGGGAGCCCAAAACTCACCTTGTCACTAGAACTTCATCCAGATAAATTTGTATATTCTAGGGAAAACTAAGTCTATAACACAGAAAGCTAGCATAAATGTTGCAATTGTCTTCACAAAAAGATGTGGATATTGCACATAATTTAAATTTTTCAAGAGATATTTTCTTTGCTAATCCCTTAAGGGTAAAGTCCAAAATATCCCACATGAAATCTCAACTTGTTTATGATTTAACAGTAAAGTGTGAATCTTACATTGTGATCTCATCTTGCCCTTAATTTTCTCTCCAGTGACAGTGGTTTAATCTGTGAAAGATTACTGCGACAGCTGAAGTCTGTGCTTTAAGCCACGAAAATTTTACAAGGCATTTGTGAGTATGTGTATAGTGAGAGTCTTTCATCTGTTCCTGCAACTTCCTCCTCCTGACTCTGAGAGGCAAAACTATCTGCTTATGTCCATTCAGAGCACACCTGCAAAGAGTGTTTTTCTAGACCATGAGTTTGGAATCTCATCTTGCAATCTATCCATGCTGCTTCTTCCATATGCTATAGAGCATCCAGTCTTGGCTACTTCTTCTCTCTTCCAAGATATCCTGTGCTTTTTCCCCCCTATTTGAACTATTTTTCTGGGCAATACCAAGAGACTGATAGGCTCACAGTGTCATCCCCATGGAGTTTCAAGTTATTACACTTTAATGTAAGCAAGGTGACCCAGAAGAAAGCACCTTAGAATTCCCTTGGTAACTGCATTCAGATTACTTCTTAAATCTTTCCTTGCTGTGACAACTACGAAAAGTCATGATCCCTGTGCTAAGTTTGTTGCTTATTAGATTGACTACTGTGGCCTACTGTTTGGGTTTTTTTCCCTCTTGCCATGGACTTGTGTTATACAGGCCCTGAGGCCGCTTTTTTATTTAGCTCTATTTAAAGGTTCCTGAACAGTATATGTATAGCCCATGATGGGCAGTAGATTAATGCAACACAGCAAAATGTTTTCAACTAGCATTGCAAGCTGTGTTATTGGTGTTGGTGTAAAAATCAGCATGATCCACCCAGGAAGTTTTTAAAAGTAAAGCTTTGCTATTTTTTTGGTAAAATACTTCTCTTTGCAATACTAGAGAGCAAAACTAAAACACTTCATCTCCCACAGCAGGTATTTCAAAAAGACATGAAAATAAGAATTGAGAAGGGGATCTCTATGAAACTACAAATTGAGAAGGGAATCACTCCATGCACGGAAAACAATTTGATAATGAAAATAAGACAATAAAAAATTACTACATTACTGCTCAGAGTTTTACCAGATGTTGGATAGCATGGCCATGTTTTAGCTCACAACTGCCTCATACCTGGTTTTAGGAGAAGGTGACCATCTGTCAATATGAAATACCTAATTAATTTTTATTTTAGTTTGCAAGGGAAGACAGGTTTCCATTCCAAGATTCAAATTCATTGAACCTTGCAAGCTGCACCACATAGTTCTATTATTTCACTTTCAGGTTCCTTTTTTTTTTATGCCTAGTGTATTAGGAAAAAAGCCTTCCAGTTTTCTGATGAAGGGTTGAATAAAGGGAGCCGTGGGGGATAGCTGTAGGCGTAGAAACTAGAGCACACTCTATGCTTTTACTAATATGTATGTTTAATTAAGGAGCATCATATGCCATCAAAAGTATTGTTGGCAATGTCCCTTCTAACAGATATGATTACAGACAAAGGGTAAATATTATTCAGGAAGACATAATAGTAGAACAGCACACTGAGAAAGGAGAAACCTAGTAATACAAAAGCTACTTCTAGGAGCAGTGTGCTATTCAGCAAGAATGTTGCCTTGCTCTGGAACTTTTAGCCTTGCATAGAAAAGTTCACAAGCTATCCAAGCTTTACCCCTCAGACCTATCTTGAAAAAAGACATTGTTGCCCTCCAAAGTACAAAAACACATTGTGGGCTTTATATTTTACCTTAGTGTGAAGTAAGATAGAAGTACAGTTGACTTTTACTCTAAGGACCTGTAGATACTTCCAGTTCATCCCTTGCAACACAGCCCCCTGACCACATGGCATCTGCATCCATGAGCAATGAGAAAGTCCCTGGAAAGCTAAAAGCCAGCTCCTGCACCAGAGAGGGCACAAGAAGTTGCACCAGGCAGTCACCAGCTTCTTCAGAGCAGCCCACATCTCAGCATGTACAAGAGTATTTGAGCTCTTCCATACTCCCCTGGGAGTAATATAAACACTGCTACCTTACTGTCTGGTGAGCCATTCCTCTAGCTCCTAGTACCTTCTTTCTGCTGTGCCAGACCGGGAATGGACCAAACCAAACTGTTTAACTGAAAAACAAAAGGATAAGAAGATAGCAGAAGGGAAGAGAACCAAACCAAAATAAACCAAAACAAACCTCAAACAAACAAAAAAAAAAAAACCCAAGAACAAAAAGGTGGACGTAAAATACATAAGAAAGGAAACATACAGGGAAATTATTTAAAAACTCCCTGAGCTTTTCTGATATTACCTCTTCCCATGAAAACTGGACAGCAAATGTTATTGTGTGTGCTAATGGAGAACAGGAAAGGCATGTAAAGATATTTTAAGTCCTTGGTTACTTGTTTTAAAATACACTTTCAGCTCATTTGTATTATTTATATAGTTTAATATCAAGGACAAAACAGTTTTATAATCACCTTAGTTACTGCAAGATAACTGTTAACTGAACCAATATAGGCTAAAATAGACTTGATCTACAGGGCTCAGCTGCAACTACCAGGATATAATATTAGCTGAGCACAATTATTCTTTCCTGCTGACATGAAAACATGCTTTCAGCTGTAGTCAGTTAGGGCCCTGGCCAATTACAGCAATAGAAAATCCCCCATTATTGTCAATAGGCTAGCTAACATATTCAGAAAATGGTTGTAGTTCAGCTAGCATACGTGTTTGACGAGAAATTAAATAGAAAGAGGATGTCAAAACTGCATCTAAAGATACGAGTGCAGAAAAAACCACTAACCTTTTATCAAGGAAGGTGATGATCCACAGTTTTGACTGATGTCATTGCAGTTTCCAACCCTAAAAGCAGGTCCTTCCTCAATAACACTGCATTTGTCAGGAACAAGCTGTGAGAAACCTTTTCATCTTTTTCTCTGAAAAGATGTCTAGTCTCATGTAGGGAAAAAAACTACTGATGCACTCTGTCTTGTTGTTAGCAAGCCTTTAATACAGTCCCATTTCTGTTCTCAGAAAAGAGCTTGATAGAAGCCTATAAGCTAAATGCACATTTATATGTTACCCTACATGCTTTAAATGAGAGAGTCTTTCAAGTCAGGTCACACAGTCTGTCCCAAGGCTAATTTCCTACCTTTATCAATGACTTGAGTGATGGGTTAACATGTAGGTCATGCCAAAATGAGAAGATTAGGATTTAAAATGAATGTGAACAACTGGAGGAATTAGTCTGAAAACTATAACATTCAAAGTAGAAAGAACCCTGTTAGAAGTAAAACGGGATGACACACATACAACACGGGGAAAAGCCGATATATGTTTCAGCTTCGGGAGGGGGGGTTGTGGCTCAAAACCTGAAAGTGAAGAGATACTGTTGCAAAAGTGGGATGGACTGAGAGTCACCAGAACCACCTTTCCTTTCCTCAACTTGGGGGGTAGTGACAATGTCCTCAGCGATTCTTCCACTCTTTCCTATCTGTTATTTCCTCTCCAAGCCATTCTGTAGGTACAACTCCATGAGTTTTCCCCCTGGCAACAATCGTCCAATTGTTCCTCTCCATAGGAACTCTTCTTTAAGGAGCACCTTTTCCAAGGGTTGTAGACCTACTAGACCGACTAATCCCAGAAAGACTCCTCCTAGGAATTTACACAAGTCTCACTTTCTGTAAGACTCACAACACTTCCTTAGGCTTTCTCTTACTTGACCACTTCCTAAAGATGTTGTCCTTACATGTTGTAGGGGATGTTACCAAGATGTTTCCCCTTCCTGAGCTTTCAAGATCTCCTTTTCTGAAGACAGGCCCACTCTCCTTTCTTGTCCCATGACTCACTTTTCAGACAGCCTAAGGTCCTCTAGCAGTGCCTCAGTATCCAGGTCATTTCCCTCTTGATCCCCCTTTTAGGATCAACTTACACGTTCTCCTCCTTAGCTGCTTTTCTTCTACCATGCTCATCATTTTTAGTGGCTCACACTTGCCAGACATGGCAGGCACACCTAAATGAATGGTTCTGGCCAGGATAAGGACTATATGAGCAACAAATGTTGCTAGATGGAGTATTATACTCTAGAGAATACTTGAGACCTCCAGTTGGAGTTTGAGTGGGTTATTCTCAAAAAGGTATAGAAAGGCTGGGCATAATTCAGAGAACAGCCACAATTATAAAGTTTTCAAAAATAAGGTATACAAATGGGGAGTGGGGTGGGAAGAGAAGGGGGGGAAATGGTTTTTTCCAAAACTGGAATGAAAAGACAAATAGAGTGCAAATTACAGAGTGTGCCAAAAAAGGATAGCTACCAACTGCTGTTGAAAGATAGAACAATAACTTATTTAAATTGCAGTAAGGGACATTTAGGCTAGATAGTAGGGAAGTCTCAGCATACCACTCTTTATATAGTACCCCAGGGAGGCAATACCTCAGCAGGTTACTGGAACCTTGGTCTCAGAGATTTTTAAGGATAGGTTATTTTGACATGTTCCTGACCTTGCCTCAGAGGAGGGGTACTGCCTAGACAGATTCCTGAAAACTTTTTGTGTACTGTTTTGTTGATTTCTTACATTACTCTCAAATGCTGGAAAATACCTAGGGTGAGAATTATACCTGTCCAGAGATTGTATCTATATGATCATCAAAGCAGAGGGACAGTGAATGACAAAGACCAACTGGGGGGTGGTGTATGTGTGTGTGAAGGAGTTAAAAGAAGAAACACTCTCAGGCAGAGAAAAATAATAATTTACCAAGTAAAATAAGCAGATCTCCAAATGGTTACTAGGGAAACTGAATGTATATCTCACCTTCCCTTCAGCAGTTACCTGCAGAAAATGGTTTGTGCATTTGAGGGAAGAGTCCTTCCTCTTCAGCAGAAACAATGAATTTATAGAGAAGTGTACTTCATATTCACTGAGACAACAAGCCAGCAAGAAGGTCACAGCATCAACTTTTACAAGTGTTTTTAAAATAAGCCTATTTTTTCTGAGTAAATTCTTTCATAAGATACACTTCTAGCCTGAAAGCTTCTCAATACTTTGTGAACTTTCATAAAAGTACAGCAAATTACTTCAATTAAATCTTTTTTTAACCTGATGATGTTAACTTGGTTTTGTTAAACATAATCAACAGTGACAGAAGACTTGGCGTTTAGGTAAATTTCCCTAAATTGTACTGCAATATTGCTAATAAATATCTGGAATAGAGTAGTCCATCCATATTATCTTTAACACTACTTCTCCCAGTAACTTCAAATAATGTCTAGAGCAGTAAGCTGAGTGATTTGCTTTCACAATTAACTCCTTGTAATTTTAGCTACTAGTATTTAAACTTGGTTTTATTGCTCCCAGTATAGAGTTTAGCTTAATGGGTGCAGCATATATGCTCCTCACCCTCTCTTACCACAGTAAGTTTTAGAAGCCATTCTTTTCATCCCTTTCCACTTCAGCTGGTAGTCAACATATTCAAGCCACATTATGATTTAGAGAAGTGAAGTAGGGATAGAAATGTCTTTTTATTTCTGAGATACATGACTCTGTTTAGTAATCAAAAAATAAGAGGACTTTGCTTTGCTTTTCCAAATTCTCAGTAGCCAACAATGCCATTAACACAATTTCTCTCAGGCCTAAGCTACAAAGACTTTTTCTAATTCATCTCCCTGGATAGTCCCCCATCTTCTGCTTTTGCTTCTTCCCCACTCAGACAGACCCCATCAAACCACTGTCATTGCCTTCCCTTGTGTTCAGAGCCCAGAGAAAATCCCAGTTCCTTTCCGTCAGCATGCCATCCCACCTTTTCCCCACGGATTTGTGATACAGGAGATGTTCCTTAGTTCTTTGGGTATGACCAAATAAATACACACTAAGTTACTCTGCTACTCTGATTAAATGAGATTAATCTCTGCCTCCAACCAGCTCCAGGGAAATCTGCCAGCTACAGCTGCCCTGTGTGCCATTCATCAAGGGGATCTCAGGAAATGCTTAGAAGATAAAGAAGTTTCTGTCTTACTAAAAATTTGTTAAGACAGGATAAAATCTTACTTTTGTTACCATAAAATTAGAATCACTAATTCCAGCATTCCCAGGAGGTGCCGAAGTCTCAGCACATTTAAGAGAGTGAATCTATGAGTGCTTCACACAGTGCTTGGGGACCCTCAGACAGAAAGCCCTATTACAACTTGAAATGTCAGTCTTACGATTCTGCCAAATGCACAAATAAGCACTGCAGAGGGACAGGAGAACACATCTCTGTAATGTTGATTGTAACCCGTTATCTGAGTATCCCTGAGTGCACTGTACTTCTGCAATCCACTGATTGAAGAAGAGTGCTAGATAATAAATGCTGTTGGAAGCCATTGAAAAATCAGCAGGTTGCTGTCACACAACTAACTATAAGTGAAAACAGATAATGCCACCAAGATAAAGCCAGCAAAAATGGAAGAAACAATGTGTGGGTGATGGGGGAAGAAAATGAATCAGAAAACTTAAAAAAATACATGTTTTCACTATTTTCTCTTGAGCCTTTCAACCCACCAGAGAAGCAGTACGCTGCAACAAAAATTACAGATGATTGCAGCCCTGCAGATGGCACGTTGTTTCTGGTTTTGTAAACAATAAAACTGCCCAGACATTCAAGAACTGATAAATCAGAGCCTTCCTGGGCATGCACACACACAGAGCACAAAACTATGTCACCAGGTAGAGTAGGCTATGAATTCACTGATTACTGATTACTGCCCAGGCAGGCATATGCTCACCAGTAGAACGATTAGCCACCACATGTTGACAGGGCATGTAAAAATCTGCCTGGGGGCACATACCCACTGAGTAGTCAGAGTGCTGCTCTGCATTCAGACACTTTTCAGTCCATACCAACTACAGTTTGCTTGATAGCACACTGTGAGGTAGAGTCCTCAGTGTGTTTAGTGCATTAAACATACCCACAGCTCTTCCTGCCCATCCTTTCTATTTGATCTTCTTGACACTTGTGACTTCTATTCTTTCAAGAAGTTAAAGTACTTTCATGTTAAAAAGTTAATGTACTTTTTAAATAAAGATCAGATATCTCCACGAGGGCAGCCCATGGCCAAGCCACTGCTGCAGGGAAGCTAAATGAATTCCGTTTGTAAGTATTCACTTTGGAAGAAACCAGGGAGATTCCCATGCTGGAATTCCTGGGTGGAGAATATAGGGGCAGCAAATATCTGAAATTTTAAGTAGCTGTAGAAGTTACTGAAAAAACTGTGAAAATGAACACTGTGGTATTGCCATTGTTCCTGAGGAGTTCTAAGAGAAATCAAGGATGAAACAGATTAGGTACCAACAGTGGTAGGTAACTGGTTAAAACTGCCTTGCTATCTCAGGGCCTGATGGTGTAGTAAAGACATTAAGTTTTAAAAGAGACTTTGAGAACTCTAGTGTAAAAGAACAAGTAAAGCTGATGTCTTTAACAGGCACATTAGTAGAATTGCTAACAAATGAATAAAAGGACAGGATTCTTCAATTCTCAGATAAATAGAACCTGATTTGGAAGAGCCAGCATGACTTCTGCAAAGGGTCATAGTCTCTTACAAATCTCTGAAGTGGCAAAAAAAAATGTCATAAGAAGAGTATTTGTGGTTTCTGCTTGACCTGTAAGTCACCGTCTCTGAGCATCTGGCTTGGCAACAGTGAAGGTTCAGGAAAAACATGAAAATGGACCAAAATAGGGGTGGACTGCAAGTTTTTAGTCAAAAACATTATTTTATGGAAAGTTTTCAGTTGCCAACACCAGTTGTAGTTCAATGGAAGATTATAAAATAGGTTCTGAAGCCTTAGAGGTTGAGCTTCTGGTCGACTCAAAATGCCTTACCATGTTATCATAAATGAGTGCTCATATCACCATTGGATTATTGCTTAGTTCTACTCTAAAATAACCTTTAAAAAGAGAGGAAAAGAGAGCATTTATGAGCTTCAGATTTTACAAGATAAGAAAACTATGTCTTCATCAGTCCCCTAGTCCTGAGTCATTAAACATTTTATTGCAATTCTAAGCAAAAGGGATATAATTTCCCCTCACTCTCATCCTTCAGGATCAACTATGCAAGCAATGTCTTGAGGTACCTGTACAAAACAGGTAAAGAGTCTTGGCTTCCATTACAGATATATTTGCCATTATATCAATCAAATCTTATAGGGCCTATCAGCATTCTCAATACTAATTTGGCCCAAAATGTGAAAAGTCAGCAAGTTGGGGCAGTAGATCCTCAAAGTAGCATGCCTTTCTCAAACAGGAAATATTTGTCACAATTATTTCCCCTTCTTTCTATTTTACTATGTTGCAGCTCCTTTATGCTAGAGAAGCTGCTGTCAGTTTTCTGATGAGGACGGACTATATTTACCTTATCACTCTTCTGAGTAAAAGACCTTAGACTGCATTCCTCATTCAGCGAAAAAAAATGCGGTTGTTGCTCTCTTAAAACAGTATGTGAAGCTCCCCAAGGCAGAACATTCACAGCAGCTATTTTAAATCACTAAACAATGTAGTGTTAAAAACTTTTTCCTTGGTCTTACACAGTTGCATCTGTAAATTAGCATTTGTTGTTACCAGTGTCAGTGTTAAGCATAAGGTTCTCTGGATATGTTAGAGTATAAGGAAAAACATGAAGGGCTGTCTGTCTATCTCCTTTCTGGGGAGAAGAAAAAAAAAAAAAGATCATTTCATGCCAGCAGATGGCTACAACTTATTACCGGGTAAATGTACAGTGTGGAAAGTGGAAGGACAAATTAATTAGCATTCACCAGAAATACATAACAGGGAATGATATGTCCTCATTCCATTTTATTTCATGTCACATTAATTGAGTACTAGATAACTGACAAAATGCATTAAACTAACTATAGCTTTTGCTGGCAGTAGCTGAAAATTTCTCTCACACAGAGATTTCATTTCCTTACAAGTGACAGAGGAGGCAGCCATGCACACACACACCTCTTCAGTGTTACTAACTTCCTATACTGTTCATTTAATTGTCAGTTATTTTGACCCAAGATTACATTAGGCCTTAGCCCAATAAATAACTCATGAAGCCATAGCTTACCCCTATTCAACCAGCAGCTTGTATCCCTGGCATTTGCTGCATGGAGGAGCCCTGTTCCTCCAGGAAAGGAGCCTGTGCAATGGGAGGGAGTCACAGTTTAGCTTGCTGCAAGGGAATCTTGCAGGGAAAACCAACATAAAATGTCTGCCAGACTTTTAACAAATAACTTCAAAAGACTTGGGTTACTGGCAACAATGGCACAGACACTTTTAATGTGCATTTTGAGTTTTCTGCAGCTCTATCAACTGTATGAAAACCTGGGCTGTTTTTCAAATATGTTTAATAAGGACCTTGAAACTGAGATACTGCAAAACCCTCAGACATCCTGAAAAGCAGCTGAGGTGACATAGCTCGAGTCACTTATGGCACAGATGTAAACCCAAAAAAGCTAACATGTCCTAAGAATCACTCTGATCTGGAAGATGCCATTTTTTCACTTTGCAGAGCCATGCCTCAAATTCAATACAGCTACGTTTATTATGCATGATTAGCCACTGAATAAAACTAGCTTTTGCATTAGTACCACCCCATGTAGCTTGTTCACAGGGGGTAAAACCAACGTGTGTCACTGGGCAGCCCTCCTCATCACCCATGCTGTGGCTGCCCCAGCCTGGTGTCACTACAGTAGTCCAGCCCCACGCTGGATCACAAAATATCCTGAGTTGGAAACGTTCATAGAGTCCAGCTCCTGGCCCTGCACAGGGTAACCCCAAAAATCAGCCAAGACTGGGGTCAGGCTGCCCATGGAGAAGCACCTAAGACATTTCCAGTTCAGCTTCTTGAGCTGGCAAGGCACAACTGTAAATCTTGGCACCATAGCCTGCTCTCCATCATCTTTTACTGTGGGGGAGAGTAAAACAGTGCTTTACTGTATGGCTATATGGTGACTCAAAACTCCCTGAAGTACAGTAAGGTAGCAACACTAGGGCAGCAGTGATGTTGCAAAGTAATGAGTGTTAGCTACCCAAGAGTCAACAAATGGCATAACACATTTGAAATCAAGCCAGCTAAAAAAAAAAAGTCAGCTTAGCTTTTTACAACTGCTCTGAACATTTCTGTGGACCTTTACATAGTGGTTTCAAGATCAGTTACAAGTCAGGGGACCAGATGAAGGTTGAACCCTAGTTTTTAGAACATATCTTGCTTTGTTTGTTGCTATGTGAAAAGTGACATGTCTGTGAGCAAACTAATACAGCAAACTGCCATCATAGCTGGGACTGTGACTTATGAGCAAGCTAAAAAGACAACCCTGTGTTACCACCACACAACTATTCCCAGTTCAACCTTGCTCTGCCTTTCTGGGGTATCAGAGCAGCACCCTTTGTCACCCCTCACACAGTTATCTACAGTGTCTAAAGGTTACATTGATTTCATCTTTACTAATCAAGGAGAAAAGCACACTGGCAGGCAGCTGTTAGCTGCCCATGAGATGAGACAGTAAGAGATTGGGTTTGTTTTGCAGTGTTTAATTAAAAAGATAAAGATACCCTTCAATTTAATAGACTGCTGCTTGAAGTCTCATGCAGAGAGCATTCATCATAAAGCTTCTAATGATCTTCTGACAGAAATATCTGGAATTCAGCAGTTGGGAGAGATGCTGCAGGACTAGATTATGCCAGGTACAGGTGAGATAATCGCTGCACTGGAACTGGCGAAGAACAACTGGTTACAGAGCAGTCACTGGAAATCAGTCTGATTAGATACAGGTGAACAGTGGGCAACTCTGACAAGAAACTATACATGCACTAAACTGAGCATTAGAAATTAAGCTATTTCCAAAATTTTAGCGAAATTGTTTGATGGAAAGGGTAAATACTTATTAACTTAACAGCACATCCATCATACTTTAAAATTTGTATTTAACAGAAACACAAATAATAACCCTAAAAGAAACATTTACTGACTATCTGTCGAGTCATATTTAAAGTCAAGGACAAGCATGACTTTGAATACACTTTGAGTAACTATTGGTTAAATAGGCAGCAACTAGAAATAATTTTCCCCCACAAACAGCAGAAGCAGGAAAGATTAGTTTTCTATGAGTTTTTACCCTTTGCTACTATATCCCTTACCATCGTAATGACTCCACGGTTGGACCCATGTCCCTTGTGATTCCCTTAGGAGGTGAGTGGCTGCACTTGCTGGCATGGTGTGGCCAATGGGAATGGAGGCAGTGGTTGGTGTCCTGCTCCCACAGGGGAGCTGGGGAACACACAGGGGCTGAGCTCTGCTCTCCTTCCTCTCCATTTGGGCCCTAACTGCAGCTTTTCTTCTACTGAGTCACTGATTTCACGGTACTGTTAAGTAACCTGCTTTGAGTTTTCTATGCCTCTCAACTATTTTTTTTTTTTAGATTGTCTGAGTTATTAGAGAGGGCAAACATGGTGATTCCATAATCTTATTTTCTTGGGTAAAAGGAAAAACAGGGGAAAAAAAAAAAAAAAAAAAAAAGAAAGAATAACAGCAAAGTATTAGGAACAATAAGATTTTTTCATTCTTTCAAAATTATATTGAAGGCAAGAGAGATGTTCACAGCAGCTCATAAAAAGGTGGTTTAAGTAATAATGTATAGAATGTATTACTCTCAATAAATGTTTTGGTTTGTAGTTAAAAAGAAAGCTCATCCACTTGTACCACTGCCAGATGCTTCTGTACAGGTGATTAACTACAAAGCTGAAATTAAAATAATCAGCGCTTAACTTTGAAAATCAAGAAGCCTGGAAGAGGGCTAGAAGATGGCCAAAAAGGTCGTGGTTTTTTTTAAACTTATGCTAATTTCTCATACATTTTAAGCTAATACTGAGAAGGATAGAAACCCATTATTTTTGTGCCCATGCTCAAGTGATCTGGCCTAGTTATAGGGAAAAAAACTAAATGAAAGCTAGGAAGAATCCAAAGATTGTTCAAAGAGAATGAGAATCAGAACATAAATAAGCTACTTATCATGGTTTATGCAAAATAGCTGTTACTTTATTAATGAGATTACAGGTTTGTTTGATAAAGTCAATCACAGCTTCAATACACATAGATGTCCCAAGGCACTTGAATTAGTAACACATGATGTGCTCATTAAAAAGTAATCACTTTTCTATATCAATAAAGCACACAAATAATGAAGGAATTGTTGTAGAGATCTGAAATTCATACTCACAGGGGAAAAGCTGCAGTGCTTCTGGTGAGAGGATAGTTAGGCATTTGGCCGCAGAGCCATTTCCATTTTCAAACTCAATCAGAAAACAGATCTGGTTTCAAAATAACCTCATTAATACTTTCCCTCAAAGCCCACAAACAGCTTATGCAGCTTTTCAGGTGGATCGATAACTTGAAGCAATTTACCACATGAAGACACAAATGCTTGTATTAGTAAAGCAACAGAGTAGCAAAGAGGCAAAATAGGAGAGGAAAAAGACCCGAAGTAGAAATTGATACAAAATCAGCACTTCTAAAAAGTGCAGATGATCAAACACTTGATGCTAAACAATAAGGAGAAGTAATAAGCAGTTAGGCTGAGTGATCTGAATCACTTGTGAGAGGCTGGGTTTATCACAAGACAAGCTACTGCAACATTTCCAAAGCAAAATTTTCTATCTAGAAACAAGATTAACATGTCATCTCAAAAAACTGCCCTGGGAAACCGCAATCCTGAAGAAGACTGAGACCCAAAGCAGGTGTGTTCAGATGCTCCAGCAACCAGGACTCGTAAGTCCTCCTGATGAGTAGCAAGTGGGAATAAAGATATGAATTTACCTTTAGGAGTGTCACAGGCGACACTGTTATGAGATTGCAACTTTTGGTATGCCCACATTTCAAAAGATATTTTTAAAAATTAGCCAATGCACAGAAAACCTGAAAGGATGTTTCAAGGATGGGCAAAGTCCCCATAATTCCTGCCATAAGGACTTTAAAGAACAGCATGTGTATCTTAAGAGGGAAGAAATTGAGAAGTGATGTTGCAAGACATAAGTACTTTGACAGGGGGAAAAAATAACAGGTCTCTGAAAACTTCCCAACACACAGAGGAAGGCAGAAGCAGAACGGGTGACTGAAAGCAGAAGCATGGCAAGCTCTAAACCAGATATGAAGTGAGTGTTCTACATCATAAGGTATGGAAAGGACAGATGACTCTCCATTTCCTCATGTTTTCAAACGAAGGCTAAATGCTTTTTGGAAACAGAAGTCTTAATCAATTTATTGGATTCTGCAAAGGACATGGTAGGAAATGAAATTTCCTGTAATAATAAAGTTATCAAACTACCTGATCTAATAGTGTTTTTTGAATTTACGTTGAATAGGAGAATAAAGGATTTTGGTGTTCTAGCAGAACATCCAGGACAAAGATGAAATCTAAAGGTTCATTTAGCATTTAAATTTAATAAAATTAATACACTTTCCAGGAAGCCATTTAGCTTGATAGTGTAGGGAACTGATACTCTTTTTCCATCCAAAATGTGTCTCCTGAGCACTGGACCCAGCTTACCAACACCTGTCCTGTGGGGCCAGTTATGTCTCTGGCTCAGAGAAGAACAGGGGTTTCGACCTGCTGGTGTAATTCCTTGCCTTTTTATATTCTCTTGTAAAGCCATCTAGAAATTTCAAGACAAAATTTTCCTTTGGAAACTGATTAAAACAGACTATTCAACAAGAAAATATGTGTGTTTAACACACATACAAAGATGAGCAGTAAAAGTAATTCCTTCCAACAAGGTAGGTGTGGTGTTCATAATTTCTAATGTTAGTTGGCAGGTTTGGGAAGTAGAAAGTAATTTGAATTTTTAATTAATTCGTGTTCATATTTCATGTAAATAATCAAAATGATACAGCTGAAATAAGAGTTTTAATGGCCCTAAAATTAATGTTCTTTAAATTCCATTTCACAGGAAATTACATTTCTGGTTCAAGACAGAAGGAAAATTTTGAAATGGCTGAAATCCCTATTAGCCAGAAAGCAAACTTTCAGCAGGCCCACCCTGCAATATCAGAGGGGTGACAAGCAATTGGTTCCTTTTTTCCAGCCGGTGAGAAATCAGTGCCATGTTTGGAAAGCTTGTGAATCCATCTATTTTCTCAAATACACCCAAACTTCACAGATCAGCCAGAAAACCATATGTTCCTGTGTTACTAATCCATGCCTGGCCCACATTTCCCAGTTTTCCTCTGGTTGTGGTGGATGAGACTGCACAGCAGAGACGCACAAGGCACTGCTGCTGCAGACAGGGGCTTGCTGGAGGGCAGAAGCCCCGAGCTGCCAAATTCTTGTGTGGCACCAGAGCTCCCCTTGGCTTTATACAAACGATCCCAGCTGACTCAGGTAGGAAAGGAATTGCCTTCAAGGTAAAAATGTGTTTAACCTTGTTTCCACCTGCATTTGTCTTGCTTCAGTATGGAAACTTGCACTACACGTTTGTCACACTGAGCAGCCACAAGCAAAGTTTTGCTCCTCACATAACTGCGGTGACTAAAAGTGGCACCTGACATTTCACAAAGAGGTTGTACAAATGTGGAGGGTTGAGAATTTTCTTATTCTTCCTGGGCAGAAATTAATCACTTCCAATCCATCAGCTGTCTAGTCCCACGACAGGCAGGTGTGACAAGCAAGGCAGCTACGTACTTCATCACCTCTCCCTGACTTGCATTTGACAGAAAGAAATTGTATCACAGCCACACAAAGAAAACCAATTTAAAAATCCAAGTGACTGTTTTGCCCTTGTATGCAGGTATTTAGGTCTCATTAACGTCACTGTGAGTGGTAACACATATATCAAAGAGAAATACCCCCCTGGCTCATTTTGTAATGTTACAGGCTTGGAATTCAGTCACAAATTTTTCACTCTTGAAGACTGAGCTCTTTGATTACTCAAAATATTTTTATTTAAGAACAACAGTTAGGAAGGAATTTAAAAAATAATCCAGAAGAGAGTTCATCAAAACATTGCAACTGTTTTGCAAACCAGAAAAATAATATTCATGATAGTCTAAAAAAAAAAATCTGAACTAACTTTTTATGCACAAAGAAAAAAAAAGTCTAAGGAATTTATTGATCACAGCTGACAGGTATCTATTCAAGGAAGGAATTATCTGGCAACAGATGGGCCTATAATAATATTAATATCCTCACCATCTGGCTTTTAATCCATGCTTTTCATCAGTAGATCATAAAGCACTTTACGAATGAGGTCAAACATCTTGTGGGAAAAAGCAGAATTAGATATAAAGGTTAAAACTGAAGCTGAATAAATATAAGCAAGAAATAAGGTACGCTCCGTTTGCTCTTTTGTCAATTACAACAGCAGGTGATTAACAAAACAAGGAATTTGACTGTAAACATTATATTCTCAATCACTTGTAGTCAAAAAGTGAGGATCTCAAATACGTTACAGTTCAAAAAAATTACAAATTTCAAATAGTTATTAGGTGACATTTGCCTTTTGAGAATAGTAAGTGAAGAAAACAAGGCAAACACAGAAATATCTCTTTTTGCTGCAATTCTAAAAATTTACTGCATTTCCCCTTGGCCTCAGCCTACCCACCTAACCAATTAGTCAAGCAAATCTTCTATATCCTTTCTGGATGCTTGGGAGAGAACTGCTCACAAAATGCCTGTTTTCACCCAGAGCTCATGATCTAGTTTTAGATTTAGTTGATATTGAATAAATAAAACTATCTCTCACATGGACATGAAATGAACCAGATTTTTTTGTCCATGCCATAACAAGCTGCTGAAAACCCAAATCCACAACGCTTAATGTATCCTAATGCCGTCATTAGGCATCAGATTTGAAAAGCCAGAGACTGAAAGTTCATGTTAAAGGTTGGACTTGATCTTAGAGGTCTTTTCCAACCTAAATGATTCTGTGATTCATGTAGACTAAACTGTTCAGACTACCCGAAATATGTCTCTGCCCGAATTCCAATACACACACACAGAGGCAGGCCAAACATTTAGTTTCTGCACTGCCCCCCAGTGAAGCCAATGCCATAGCATGCCCATGCAATAGCACTTCCAAGGTGTCAGGTCTGCTAAACAGGTCTTTTTGCAAAATTTTGCAGGTCTTTTGAATGTGTAGAGAAGGACTGTAAAAACGACAAATCGTCTTTTTAAAGATGATTCATTAAGATGATATCAATGCATCCTAGGAACAGTTCTACCATAGGCTGGTGGCTAGACAGGAAAAACTGAACATCTCACAGTCACTTGGACATTTAAAACATTCTTGAATTCTTTGGCACAGCTGGCCCCTCAAAATCATGTCTTTTCAACTTAGCTAAGAAAGAAACCTTCCTCAGTTTCACTGTTCTGCAGCTGCTCCTTGGAAAAGATGCTGTTGGTACAGCACCCCCTCGGTCACTTGCTTCTTGCCTCAATGGTCCAGTCTGAAAACTCTTTAGAGCAGAGATCACACGTATGCCTGTGTCGTATGTGTAACAGGGGATTCAACCTGAATGAGCATTTGACATCTACTGTAAAATTAATAATATATCTAGAAAGAGAGTGATTATTCAGAATGGTCTGTACAGTGTTAGCAGATGACAGAACCCATACTGCTCAAAAGGCAGCCTTACGTATCAAGCCCTGCCCAGCCCAACATATCCAAAGGTCTCAAAGCCCTACATTACTGCAATACGCACTTTCAAACTTTGTTGTTGAGTAACTTTGTGAGTGAACTCCAATCCTAAAAGGATCACAGGCCCACACAAACAAATCAAAGTCCAAAAAGAGATTATGGCCTGAGCAAAGGGCAGAATGCAGATGGGGGGGAAAAAAAAGGAAGAAAGCAGGATAAGTAAGGTCCAATCTTGTAGATCTTAAGGATCTTGCTTGGCATGGTTGCCACAGAGGAAAATGAGCATGGGTTACATATTTTCGGTGTTTCTGAGGGAGCTGCCTGGCTACGTCCTCTTTGCTGGGATCTTTATGCCTGTGACTTTACTCCTGCTGCTGCTAATTGCCTACTTCAGGATCAAACTAAGAGAAGGTGAGTCAGGACTTGGGGGCAGTGAGTGGGTAGGCAGAGAGGCTTTCTCATCCAACAGGCAACTTCAGCTTGTACCACTAACTAAAATGAAGAGAGCTATGATCAGAAACAATTTTATGAAGTTGTACTGCATTTTAGACCATTTTCTATTTGAAAAATGCTACAGGTATTTGTTTAGAACCCTCACTTAAAACTCGACAGTTTTACTGTTGTGCACTATAGGAGGGGCAACCAAAATGGAGGGAAAGGACAGTTAAAGTACAGATAATTTCCTTCTGTGCTTACATTGTGCAAGTCTTCAGTGAGACAGGCAGCAGCAGTTACAGCTATAAGTAGTTGGGTATTGAGTGCATGTCTGTGTTCTTTCAAAAGTATGTATTTGCTTTTACTTTGTACCTAAATGCACACTGGCCATAATGCCTTTTCTATTTTAAAATCAGCTTATACTCACTTCAAAAATCCATCTTCAGAGTAAAACCAAAACAAGAAACACCCACACCAAAGCAAATGGGCTGTGATTGCAACACACCTGTGTACTGCAAATCAAGGCTGCTCACAGAGCACAACTGGGCTTCACTTGCAGTAGGCAGGGAGTTTCTTCCAGAAGGGAAACCCCTGTACATCAGACCATCCAGTTTTAATGGGATGATTTTCATGGCCTCCAGGTTTGGGTCTCAGCTGCAGCAGCAGATTCACAAGTTCTGCTTTTATTTTAGGGTTCCAGCTGCCAAGGGCAGCTCTGGGGCACGTTCAGATCAGAATCTTCAACCTTTCTTTCCTTCAGCCCTTCCAAAACATCATCTCGCAGACACGGGGCTAAGCTTGTTCCTCAAATTATCTGTCTTTTGAACTTTTTTCCCATAGGGAGTGTTGGGAGAACTAAGATGACAGCCTTGATTTTCTTTGTAAACTTCAGATGCTTCAGAAGCTTGGTGAGAATCCTGCCTGGGACAATGGTCCACAATGCTCACACTATATGTTTCAGCTCTAGCAGAGACCTCGCTGGGGCAGACAGGCCAATCCTGACCACAGGGTCAGCAGATAAGCTGAGGCCCTCACACAGAGCTGCCCTGGGGTGCAACAGCCCAACAGGAGAAGATGAGATTTGCCCACCAGTGCAAGGCTAGGAAAGAAACCTTGCTTAGATATCAGACCAAGCACCATAATTTGTGCACTCATTAAGTTTGCTCTATCCTGCAGTCCTCTGCAATCCTGAAAATTAGGCCATTTAACAGTTCTAAAAGTAAGAAAAGCCACACATACCCAGAAATGTAAAATAAATTAAGTTCTTGTTTTGTATAATATCTCCAGGCATTTAGATATGAGGCTTTAAAGGGAGGAAGGGTGTTTGTTTTTATATGAGCATACACCACATACAGCATACCCTCAGGCTGCTAAAACTCAAACATATCCTGTTCAAGATGTGCTTTCAGATGCTGAATTAATCTACTAGGGAAGACTGCTGTGCATGCCTAACCCAGCCCCACCTTCAGTGACAGATTATCCTTAAGAGCAAGGTGCTGAGTTTTTCACACCAACCAAAAAACAGTGCAGTGCCAAGACATCATACAATTCCATATCTATGAAGGAATAGGGAGGCTAAGTACTGAGAGCTTGAAAGTGGTTGAAATGGAAGCTAATGAAATTATTGCCTGTAACTTTGAATAAAAGCAGAGATTCTCCCTTTCAGTAAATTCAATCTCTTTGCTCATATGTGATAGTCAGAAATCAGTTATTATTAAATAATACTGAACTACTACTGAACTCCTCTTACCTTGTGATGCTCTTGCAGCTTTTCCAGCTAGGATCAAGCAAAACAGGAAAAGCATGTGTGTTATAGATCCCATTAGTTCAGGTATTTTGATGAGGCTTAGCCAATACTTTCATTAAGACAGAAGAGCCCATCTGGAAAAAAACCAAAGACATTTGCATTCATGATGCATGATCAACTGTCCTACCTTCTTTCACAGCACCCATATCCTTGTTAGCTGCACTTTCTGTAGATCTGTAAATAATCTACAGCACCAGATGTTAAAGCACAGAAATTTTAGCTTTGTATTTGTAGGGAGTTTAAGCAAGCAACTGTTTCCTAAATTTTCTGAGATCAGCAATCAAGGTTTGTAAGAGAGGGGTGAATGCAGTAGTTGGCAGTCTAATTTGCCATAGGAATATTGCTGCTGTGCTTCTCTCACAACTGAGAAGGATGCTTGAAGGGAATCATCTGGCTTTTCAGTGCCTCAGGGAAGGAGACGCTCACTTTGCAGGTCACAAGTGTTCTGGCTGGGACTCTCTATTTAATTCCTCTCTATTTAATACTTTGGGCATCACAGTCCCAGCTTTATATCCAAAACCTTCTCTTTCTTGAGCTGAGACTGTCAGAGTCCAACCTACTGATCTGGCCTACAGTCAACTCACACAAAACATCCTGAGCAGCTCTCCCTGTGCAAGCAAGTGGAACCAGTTCAGCCTAAGACCATCAGGTGGAGAGAAAAAACTAGCCACAGATAAGCCTGAGAACAGACTCCTTTAAATACTAACTCCCTTTCTGACAGAACATCAGAAATTCAGCAGGCTTTAGCAACCTATTACCTTAGATGTCTTAAAAGAGAAATTTGCATTACTAAAAGCAAGGCTGTCTTGCTTTGTTGTTAAATAAACATTTTTGTCTGTGCAGCAAGAGAGAGGCTTTGCATAAATATATCAATACAGAGATACCTTATAAAAACCAAAAAAATAGCACACATTTCTCCCGAACAACAAGTATTTTATACTAACTGGGCTTTTTCTACGTTTTTTTTTTTTCTTTTCTTTTTCTCCATCCCTCTTCAAATAATCTCCAAACCTCCAACAGCACCACTGTGTTTTGAAGATGTCCAGTTATGTGGGCAGCAGGCATTTTTCTGGTCTGTCTGTACCACAGGCAGCATCAGAAGGACCAGGCCCACTTGAAGTTCTCACAGCACAGTCACAGTAAAGCAGAACATGAACTGTCTGTACAAGCTAACTATGCTCCTTGCTGTTGTTTAAGGATTTTATTCTGATTGAAAGATGGAGGCAAATGAAAATAGAGTATTTCTGCTGATGTCAATAGTTTGTGTTGGTACTTCACTGGGCATATTAACAGCTCCAATCTCACACTTGGAAGACTTTCTTCTAGGAACATGGGCAAACTGATATTTATGTGCTACTGGGCACTTTCAATTTTAATAAATTTGTTCTTACTAATATTTGCTAGGTCCTCTTCTTTATAAAAATTCACCAAAGGAAATCAGATTATTCTTATGGAATTTTTGCTTTATTTTGTTTATTTTTCAGTTGATGAGGAACAGGCCATGGCACAGGATCCCAGAAATGCCCTCCTGAGTCACCGTGGACAGTGGAAAAAAACAAGGAGATCTGGACAAAAAGACAACCAATACAAGAACTCAAGGACATTTAAGGGAGTCTCACGTCTCAGGAAGAAAGCTTAAACTCAGTATTCAGGTCTGCAAGTTTAAAAATAACCAGCTGTAGATAAAGACCACAGAGGAAAATAAAACAGAGAGAAGAAATTAGTGCTGTGCTGTACAAATGAAATGGCTGCTGCCATTCAAAAAGTTCTTGTAACCATTTTGCTTTCTCACGAGCCCAAGTAAGTGGTACTTTGTACAGCTCAGCATAGACCAGAGACCTCCTGCAACAAGCTGTATCAGTTCCCTTACACGACACAGCATCTGGGGAGAGGGACAGCACCTTGCAGATGAGCCCTTCCCTGGCCAACCAAGGAGAAAGGTATGTAATGAGCTCCTAAGAGAACCGAGCTGGTGGACACAAGGCAGCCAGTCTTAATAAACTGAAAATGCATAAATAGCAAGGTCATATCAAGCACTGACATCCAGGAAATTGAAGAGAGTAACGAAGGGGAACTGACTTTTTTATTAGCTTGTACACTTCAGGAAAGATTGTAAGTTTAATAAAATACGCTTTCCATAAAGTTTGGAAGCAGAATATACAGTAATCGTGCATCTCATATTGGCTGTGGAAGACAACCTACAAAAATGCAACTCAAACTGTTTGAAAGCTCTATTGCCTTTTGGCTTCTCCGATTCTGACTCTCAAGTTTAAACCCAAACTGATGAAGAATGAGAAGTGACTATCATTACTGTCCCTGATGTTTACCATCCCTGTCTGCGATTGCTGTCTGTAATTAACTTCCATTAAAGCTGTTTGTCATTTCCAATGCTGCAAGAACAGAGTGAATAATGCCTTGTCTGAGATCTTGTGTGGGTTTACACCATTTCAGTTCTCATAGACTTTAAGGAACTCCTTGGAATCATTTTATAAAAACACTAATGAGGCCACGACCACAGGTTTAAAAAACACTAATTTATCAAAGTTTATGAGGAGTGAAAAGGACTGAAAGAGCACGTATCTTTACTATACCCATTTTAATTCTACCATATTTTTAAAATTACGTCTTTCATGACACTATGCAAATAACAGAATACATTGCACTGAACAGGTGAAGAACCAGGTGTTTGCAATTGAAAATGCAATCTTTTGCAGGTAAGTTAAGACAGCCGCTGCAAATGATTTACTTTCCCCATTTAAGGATGCTGCCTTCTTAAAGCAGTGATCTGGGATACTGATCAGATGCTAAAGGAGTTGTAACATACACAATTCCAAACACCCTTTCTCTCACCACCCAAGAACAGATTGGCCAGGATCACATATAAAAATACAGAATGAAAGTTTTAGCAAGGCTTACAAAAATTGATTTTTTTTAATTCCACAAAGTGTCTAAGAGTGGGGAGATCTGAAATGTCAAGAAGTGACATCACTCTTGAACAGCACTTTACCTTAAAATGGTGGTATGGATACCAAAGATAATGCCACATAGATACACTAGATGCCTTTGACACAAGTGCTTATTAAGCTGTAATTGCTAACATGTAGGAGGATCTGACATTCAAGACTTAGTAACTAATATGAAAGAAAATTCTTAGGCCTTCTTGTTTTCATTACTGAATAATGGCAATAAATATCTGTTTTCATGCTACTGGCATGAATCACATAATTGTATCCTATATAATTCCTTCAAAAAGGAAAAAAAAAATAACACTGTAGAACTAAGTCTTTGTCTGGATAAAGCTTTATCTAAAATATATATATATGAAAACAGTACTTGTAAGGAAATAATTTGTCTTCAACTACTGATTCTACTATGGAGTCCTCTGTCTTCCTGTCACTAGCAATAATGTGAAGGTAGCATTCCATTCCATCTACAACTAGTAAGCATGTTTAAAACCTTCTTGCCTTTGGCTGCTCCTTCTTCACTTCCCAGAATAGAATTTAAAGGCTCAACATTTAAGTTGGAAAGGTACAGAAAAGATGATAAATGATAAAGAATTGTGGAATAGCTGTTGGCAGGGGAATGACAGGAGAGAATGACTGCTAGGTGTCTATTCTAGTATCTGCAATGATGCTGTCAGATGAAGCTGGCAGGTGCAAGTTCAAAAGACACGAAAGGTGGTTTTGGTTCTTTTTCTTTTGGTTAAGATTCACAGAATGGTTAAAATGCCTGCCAGAGAAAATTTTCAAAAAGCAATTAGCCAAAAATCCAGAGGCAGATAATTATGAAAGACTGATAGACCAGTAAGTCCTTTCAAAACTGCTGAAAGCTGGAAGAATATTTGGGAAAGTATTTTCTAGTACAATATTTATACTTACACACACCCCTAGGCAACTACCAGTAGCCTCAGTGTCAGAGATGTGGGAGAGTTAGTCACTTAGCCTGGTCCAGTACAGTCATTCATATATACTTACCTCCAAAACTCTGGTAGGATTTAACACTACAAGAATTATCCATATTTCTAATGCTTGTAGTTTGTACTAGTATTACTACTCCAAGTATCTTTATTCAAGTGCAGTATCCTCAAACATCTGAGCAGCCTGAAAATCAGAAGTTTCAACCCTTCCAGATGTAGTCAGTTCAACAGTGTGTGATACCAGCAGTTCCAAGTAACCCACTTCCATGGTTAACATGCCTAAAAGCTGAAAAGCTTCCACTGCATCCTGGCCAAGGGTACAGTTAGTTGTCATTCTGATCGCTATCAAATCTCACAGACTCTTGACATCTGCCATGGTATTTATTTTATTAGATCTATTAAATGTCTTCTGTGGCCAAACTAAATTTCAGCTTGATTGTCAAATAGAAGAATGTTACAAGAAACAATTTGTACTGTAGCTGCTCTTTGCTTTGAGCAACAAATCTTTTTGTTTTTTAGAAGTTTGTCACTGGAGTTGCATGCTTGTCCTTTATGAAACCTTTGTCTAGGAAACAATCTGTAGAACAATTCCAACATTCATTATGAACCCTTAGGTGATCATGATTACAAAGAAAGATGCATTAAGTACTTTGTGTGGGACCCACATGACTTGCTTTTCTAAGTATTTAAGCAGAATTAATTGCTGAATGGGCCTGTAATTGTATTTGAAATTGCCCACGTTTATAAAGATGGCTTGTGAAGTGCCTTGAGAACAATTTCTTTTGTTGCATGTTGCAGTTTTGCTATAGATGTATTATATATAAAAAAGTAACAATGAAAATTCATCAAAATTGCAAAATTAATAATAATTACATACAATCAGAATCAGTAAAACTTGACTATTTTTAGGACTGATCACACTTGGGGCTTATGTTTTTCTGCATGACAATGGCTGTTTAATTAGTACATATTTAATCAATGGCAGCAACAACTGTGCACAAGCTACACTGACCTGAAAACACTATTAATTTTTCCCTGACAAAAGGTTCTCATTAGTATTTGAAGAAAGACATCTCTCAGTGAAACATTATTTCAATAATATTATATTTGCAGTTTTAGGGATTAAATACAATTGCAAAAAAGTATTGCTTTAGTGTCTATCTAATCAGGATGATCCAAATCAATAAGGAATTCAATATGCTTTCCTTCTATTAAATAAGACCTACAACTAATACTACACCATATCAAAAATACCTTAAATATTTTATACAGTTTTTTCTTCCATCCTTTTTGTAGGAATATCTGCTAAGACATCCCTCAAAATGTGTGTCCATTTTGACCTACACTTATATCCAAACTTGCCACTTCTTCAACAACCCTCTTACAGTGCTGCAGCAGTGCTCTTATGTTATTAGGTTGGATGGGTTTCTCTTCCTCCTTTTGAAAGACAGAACGTCTCAGGTTTTGAAGAAAAGCAGGTGAACCTGTTATCTGTTATTTTTCCGGGTAATGTGGGATGTGACTGAGAACGCCCATATGCATATAGAAATCAACATCTCTGTTACTGTTGTCTTATGTTATCCAAATTATACAAAGTCAAAACTAACAAGAACTTCTGTTATGCAAGCATGTTGACAGATGGCAGCCACCTAAACTGAGAATAACACCAAAAATACACTGCTCAGAAAAGAACGTAGGGAGAAGCTTTAGGAAGACCATAGTATGTCCGAACTCAATCAACTCAGCTAAACAAACCATTTCCAGACTGAGGCTAATTTGTACTGTGATGTCCAAATCTCCTCTGTTGTGGCATCTGAGGATTTCTTCTCTAAACAACAGAAACCAAGATGTTTATTGGAAGATGTCTTAAAAACACAGATAGTTTAGTATCCATATTAAGAGCTAGGCAATTGTGCCACCCTTCCGGCAGCCCTGCAGACCACTTGCACTAATCCCTGCTATTCAAGGTTCTGAGACTTCTAGAATTGCAGTTCTTATAAGTAATCTGCTCACTTTAAATATCCTCCAAGCTTATGTCTGAGTGCCAAAAGTCATACAGAGAATAAACAACTTTATTTTATAACAGAATTACAGAAAGCAAAATATCACTTAATACAACTTCAAGCTGCTATAAATCTAATTTGGCATTTTAACTATACACAGAGTCGACAGAAAAAAAAACCAAACAACCACCCCCCCTGCAAGAACAAATTAAAAATAAACCCCAATATAATTAACAGGTTTTCTCAATGGCAGTCTCAACTGATGGTACTCCCTTATTACTTTATGAATGGAGTCCATATTACACTTTTACTCAGTATCCTAAAAACCTGCACTAACCATTAGAGGAAGCATGTGAAATGTATACCTTCTCTGTAACAGAAATGTCAGTTCTAACATGGAGACAGTGAGTTTAATAGCAAGCGAGCATTCTACACATGTATTCAAATAATGGAAGTACTGAAGATGGGACACAGTAAGAAAAAAAGCACTACGGTTTTAAGCTGCCTAGATCATCTCTTGTTGGAAGAAGAGAAAGATATTTTGTTCGTCCTTCTTTCCTTAACTGGAATGCTGCAGACAGCAAAAAAGTCTGCAAAAAGTTGAGCATTGGCACCAAAGTGCAAAAAAGAACACAGTGCTCAGTCAGAAGAAATGTGTCTGCAACTCCTTCTCCTCTGCCATACCATCTCTGCTCCACAGAGAGGAGGACCTTAGAACAGAAAGAGTTACAGAGATATCAGTATAAAATTTATCCAAACAAATATATTTTTTCAAATTTTAGCAAATGTTGTATTTTTATAAAAAACTTTGTTAAGTGATATCATTATATTTACCAGAATAGTCTGAAAAAAAATTCCGTAAATTACTCCAGTAAGAGATTTCACTTGAAATATTTGAAAAAACCCTATATCTAAATTAGTAAAGATCCTCCTTCCTGCACAATTATTACTTGCTCCAGTGAACAATGCTTTCCAGATTTCTTTTGTTCACTTTCATATAATTAAGAATCAATTTCAAAAATACAAGTATTTGTGCAAAAGAAGATCATACCCTCTATAACTTCATTTTAAAAAAATTTCTAAGATTGTTAAGAAGTGGTTATAAAAAATAAACAAGAAAGTTTGTAAGGGAATATAGACCAAGGATGTTAACATGGAGTTTGGTATTGGCATTTAAGTCGTGAATATCTGGTCATCGTTGCTAGGCTTGGTGGATTCGGTAGAGTAATGATGACTTGGAAAGATTATGGTCCTTCGCGGTCAGTATCATTTTTACTTCTGGAAGAGAAAATGAGGCAGAAGGTTACATAACCATTTGTCACAGATACTATGTGAATGCCACATCAGAGTCAAGAAGTAATTTTTTCTATAGAAGGGTTTTTGGGGGGGAAGGGGGAAGAAGGTAATTTCATTAAAAAAAATCTTGCATTGACTAAAATCCACTTCAATCATGAGGCAAACACTACTACTCTTTCTTCAAGTACTAACCTTTGCTCCCCAAAATTATCATGTTATTTTAATAGTGCCTTCCTTGCACAGTTTACCAAAAATTTTAATCCACAACCTAGTGCATAAATAAAAAATTAAGGTACTTGTTCTGTTTAGTAGTCCCTCAGAATCAGAATGCAGTATCTTTCACTTTTATTAGAGAAAATGAGTCAATAAAAACAATATTGCTGTGTCACCAGGGCAGAGCTTTCAACACCTTACAAACAACTATTGAAAATTTGCGGCATGATTCCATTGCCTACGCACAATTTCTAGAGGTGTTTCTGCAGTCCCACCTGCCCTTCAGTTGTTGCTACAGGAGAGCAAAAGGCTCTTGACAGATACTTAAGGGGCTTCAGGTGGCCTGTGTTTGTTTAGACTACTAAATCTTTTCCTTAATGTTTAACTGAAAGGCATCATCAGTCAAACAAGCCCCCAGGTCTCAGAAACCAAAGCAGCACGAAGAAATGTTCTCTTTTATACTCTAGCAAGCATTTCAGACCGTGAGCCTGTAGAGTAATTGGTAAACTCAGACATGGACATCTGACACACTCCGGTACACTGCAAACACCATTCCATAATGTATGTTTCAAAAAAAAAAAGCAAAAACCCCACCCTCAGACTATGGAAGTATCTCTTTAAATGCTGCCTCATTTTTGGTGCTTTTCCCAATCCTTCCTCACAAGTAACCCCCATGTCCTTTGTTATTTCCACAGTTTCTAGCATTATGTAACATGAAAATAATTTTTAAAAGTATTAATGTTATAACATAAATATCCAGGTGAGTGTTGACCTAAGCACTTCCAAACTTCATCCATGTTATTTATCTGGTTTGTACATTTATGAACAAAAGTTATTCATTTCTTTTCCAAACACACAATAAACTGACCAAATCAATCAGGCAGCTCAAACTTAGTTCCACTGTGATTTACATCCTGGAAAATGATGTAAATTTACACACTGAGAAGCTCAGAGGAAAGCTGGCCAGAAGGTATTGTCTAAACACACATGATCAAAACAAACACTGTAGTTCTAGCACAATCTGTGTGAGGTCAAGAAAGGCAACTGGAACCATTTTTGACAGAGAAGGTGGATAAACTTTCTGTCCACAGGTAGAGAGCAGGCATCCCACTCTTATCCTCAAGACTTCTCCACGGCATTCAACACCACTGCTCCATGCAGTGCTGCACATAGCAGGAATTCAGGACAAACTTCCAGAAGTTATATGTGCAGTGATGAGACCCAACAATTCTGCCAGCAGATGAGAAAAATTCTCTCCCAAATACCTCACCACTTGCAGTCTCCTTATGGATCATACACATGTCAACAGCTGGCAACCTATACTAGCTCTCCCTTTCCTCAGCCACACATAGGCACTGCCGGATGTTAAGAAATAGATGATTGTAGATAGATGAAATAAACTAAGGCTTTAGTCTATGTCTTTCAGCAGAAAATATGCATCAGACTAGTTCAGGAAGACTCCAATTCCTTGATAATGGCCATCTTCCATGGAACAGCATTCAGTAGATGCACTTCATATACTCTCAAACTGCTACTCACATCTTTTCTCTTCTGGATCCCAGAAGTGATACTCGAGAGTGAAATCTTTATCTCTTAGGAAACTCAGGCACAGGAATAAAACAGATTTTTCAAAATAACGAAATATCAGGATTATGTGAAAGACATCCTCCTCTATAGTAGGTTACATCAAATTTGGAATCAAGTCAGTGTCTCATCTTTCATATATTCCTGGCACTTCATGACTGTGCTCATGATGTCTAGCAGCCTGCTAAAGCTGCAGGTTGAAATTTTTGACAGGCAGTTTCCTTTGGTAAAAAGCTTCTTTTGATACTAAGGGAATGAGTGCCTGCACAGGACGTAGAAGTCTCTTGTCCACGGGCTACAACCACCACTGTATAAAATACTGAGCTGAGGAAATAAGAATCATGACTACTCTAATTTCCTTAAAAAACACAAAATGTATTTCTTTTACCTTGTCTCCTCCTACATTAACATGGATCAAAATGCATATTAAAGGCCTGAAATTGTACTAAAACAATTATCTCTCTTGAGGTGTGCAAATAACATCTCTGCTCTTCTAGCTAAATACAGAGGCTCGTCAGCAAAAGACAGAAGTGTCCCTATGAAGGCCTAAAACCATTGCTTTTGAAACTTTATTTCTTTATAAATCTCTCTCATTGATATTTAATCATCCCACACAAAAAACCTTTTTCTTGAATCTGAATCTACAATTAACAAAACCATCAAGTTTGAACAAAAATGAAGCTTGAATCTCATATCAACAGTGTGACAAACAAAGGAAATGTGAAGCTTTACACCCCCAGATGGTTAAGGAGCTTTAAGACATTAGCCTATAACAAGTGCAACAGCAGATTTATTCAGTGTTCATTCTGATCTCTCTATTGAATACATGAAGGAGGGCAGTATTGTTGGTTTTCTCTTTTTTTTTTTTTTTTTTTTTTTTTTTTTTTTTTTTTTTTTTTTTTTTTTTTTTATTTTATTTTATTTTATTTTATTTATTTCCAACATTGTAGGAAACACCATGAGAGCACTGTGACATGACTGGGAGGCATATGTAGGAACATTTGCAACTAAAATGAATGTCAGATTGGACTTAAAAATTCTTACACTAACAGCCTTCTATTAAGACCTGTTTCAACTCACCCTCTAGTGATAGCATATCTCAAAGATGCCCCATATTTTTCAGCTGAAAGACATGAATGCAACAGAAAACTGATGTTAAATTTTCCTACGGCAATTATATATATAAGCTTACCTGAAGTATTGTTTGAGGACATTTTTTATTTTACTCTTCATCTTCCTCAGCAATTTCGGTTTCTTTGTGCACCACCACTCTTGTCACAGACATGTCAGGGTGCTGTTCTTTGGCTTCTTTGATTGCCTGTGCCAGGGCCTGCAAATGTATTTGAAATATGGAACTCAACAACACCAAAAGGACACTCATGTGGATTCAGAGAATGGCAGAGTAGCTTTGGAAAATCTGGTCATAATTTTTCAGAAGTAAGTTCCTGAACTTGAGAAGGGATCAAGAGTTAAAAAAAAACCCCAGTCAAAAACCAAACCAAAACACAAAATATGAACGAAAGGAAAAAAACCCACCCCACTATGTTAAAAATTTACCAAGATTTCCAGGAAGTAACAAATAAACTACTTCTTACAACTATAAAGTTGTAAGATAACTTTTATAGCTCATTTCGGGAGAAAAAAAAGTATTCTTATATCCCAGAAGTCTTTGAACTTCTGCAACAGACCTAGCAAATCAAGCCTTAACAAGAATGTAAGACAGTACAGAAAAACAGGAGTTCTCTTTAGTTTCCTGAACAAAACAGAAAGATTATTTGGAATGTATACTAAGTATGGTACTGAAACCCAGAAAGATGATCATAAAAGAAATTTCTTTCTCAGCATAAGAACCACATTTTTCTCCTTGTACTAGTTAGAGTGAAATTTCTCTAGCTTAATTCAGGGAAGTGCAAATATAAGTATTACTCAGTTTCTTACAATCCTTCCTCTACATTTTAAGAAATTTTATCTTCCTAAGAGATGTACCAATACACATAGCTGGACTAGATGACCACTGTAGGTCCCCTCTAACTGAAATGGAATAGTCTATTTTACATCACAGTCAACCACATAAGAGCAGCCTCTGAGTCAAAACAGGCAAAAAAGCACATGGGACCTTTTATTCCTTGCACTCATCTACATCTTATTTCCGTGAGCTGTATTACTGCTGGAACCTAACACGAGAAAAAAGCAGAAGACAATGGAAGGCATTCTGAGGAAACAGGAAACTCACTATTTACCTTAGTATCAACCACAATTTAAAAAAACCTCAAAAATACTCTAAGCAAGAAAAATACAATGCAACAAAAAGGTTTATCTTAATTTAGAAAAGTGACAATTTCTTGAGCTATAGGTGTTACGAAGAAATCCTGAAGAGATAATGAAGTCCTACTAAGGAAATACATATAGAATGCACATGGTACATACATTGTATATGTGCACTAGTATGCACTGATGTTTGTTGAATTATTAATCCTAACTATATTTTACTAGTTTCTCTTTTACAATATGCTGAGTGTAAACTCTGTAGAACAAATGAGATTTCTAAAAAAGTGACTGTTAAGATTTAAGAATCAGTGTTTATAATTAAACCATAAAAAAATGAAAAAACCGGTCTCTTAACTGTTAAATTATAACAACTTAATACAAGCATTTGTATTCTGAAACTCCAAATTAGAGTATTATTTTCCTATTGAAAACTGGTTTACTGATGTAGGGAGCTAAAAGACAAAAGAAAAAACATCCAGCATGTAGTTTGGGCATTTAAGGAGCTCCACATTCACTGAAGTGGTAGATATTTCTTAAAATCTCTTAAACGCTGCTCACTGCTGCTTTAAACTTCAGTGATTAAAATTGTATTTTGTAGTCCCTTTTTTATAATTTTTTTTTTTTTTACTTCATTACTCAGTTACTTCAAAATAAAGAAATGCTTAGAGAATTGTGTGGTACACTAATGGTATTTGTGACCTATCCAGACATCTGAAGTGAGTGTGTCAAGGCAAAGAGCCATGCCTGATGCTAAACGGTCCTGTCATTTAATTAAGAGTTTCAAGAAGAGATTCAACTTGTCAAGACCCACTTTCTGGAGGCAAATCAAAAACTGAAAATAAATTCCTTGAGAACTCTTGGTATATCACAATTCAGAAGTTAAATTAAAGCCTGTTATGTTGATTTGTGTAGCCTTCATAAAGTTAGAAATGGATTCACTGCAACTTTATGCAGAAGATTGACTTTTCCATTTGTATTATCCAGTGACTCTTGATTGCCTGTTACTATAGTTTCTTAGATGAAACAAAAATTGTGTAACCATCACTACAAAGACTAGATAATTGAATTTTCTCAATTATTTTCCTGTGTACTGCTTAAATTCAGCCTTATTAATTGGGCAGGCAGAAGTGACTTTAACCTTAGTTTCTAACACATTGTGAAATACTGCTTCACTATGGATGAAGATGAAATGTACTTACATAAGATTCCAGCAGATCAACAATCACTTTTGTTACACATAATTCTACAAATATAGGTCAAAAACTAATTTTTAAATTCAAGCAGTTTATGCTTCAATGTATTCCAAAGCTTTCAGTCAAAATGAGCGCTGCATTCAGAAGTTGCTGACAAAATGCAGTAAAGACTCCCATCTATCCAGATTAATGTATCAAAATAAGATTATTTCAGTAATGCTCTTCCTCCCAATGGCAAAAGCTGCACTAAATAAACTGGGTCTCTTCCAAAAAAAGCAATCTTTTAAAAATAGTAAAAATCCATTCACATGATCTGTGATGCAAATTTACAAATGCTGGTTTTTCTTTTCACTTATATTCAAAAGGCTCCTTATGCACAAAACATGACTGCTTAATAACTATGGCGCAATTAACAGTCTTCAGGGTCTTTCTAGATCCTCTTATTCAACTTCTCTAACTTTCCTTTATTTGAGGTGTCTGAAATATCATCTAGATCTCACTGGACTACAAAAAACACATTGTAAGTGTTAACAGTTTACATACTCACCTCATCATGGTCAATATCTGCATCTCCAGTAATGACTATTCGCTTCTCAATTCTTGTTTCTGATACTCCACCTTTTACCATCTACAGATGGCAGAAAAAAAACAACCACCATCCTTGTAATTATTCTTTACTTCCACAAAGCACTCCTTTCTGTTGTACTGAAGCAAATAAACTTCTGTGTCTGAGTTGCAATTAGTAATAAATGTTCTCGGTGCTAAATCATCCTTTCCTTTTCCAGTTACACAGTCACATTCTAGCAATTGCTAAACTTGAGAAAAATCAAGCAGTAAACAATTACTTCTGTTATTGGAGTTCATGTTTGACAAACCAGTTACATTAGCAAATGTTCTGTAGGATATCAGTGAGTGATGACAGGACTGAAACTGTAAAAATTTAGTTACATACTCATTTGTCAAACACTGAAATAAGACCTATATGAAATACTAAAAAACCTAATGATATTTTTCCCCCTTTCTCTGTCCTGTTTCCAGATATTCCTGCTTATTATTGGGGCTTCTCTGTTCAAAAATCTGTGTGCAGAAAGATTAACTCTCACACATGCCTGGAATGAATCCACTCCATTTCAATTCAGTTTTCTTTGACGAATGAGAAACTTCACGCAGGACTGTGTTTTGAGGGTTTGATGTCTTTTTCAGTTAAGAAAGGCACTACATATATTTTACCTTTGTGATGTGTGTAGTTGTGGTAGTAGAAACGGACTCTGACGTAATTGTCTGTGCGCTCACCAGCACGCCGGCATCGCCACCAGCGCTGCCATCAAGCTGTAAGAAAAAGAAAAAGGTATTTTTGTATTTTGGCATTTAAAAATTTTGTTTTCACAAGAGAAAGGGCTGGTTTACACATTCTTTAGTTCCCTTAGAACTGAAATCTAAATAGAAGTCATCCAAGTTTACAAAGTCATGTAAGAATATTGTTATGGCTCATTCCTGTGGAAACTTCATGATCACAGTTATGTGTTCCTTTCAGGAGCAATAAAATATTTTAATCAAGTTTCCAAAACTAAAAATGAGTTATACATTTGCATATAGCAACTAAATCTTTATTTAGAAAAAAACAATTCGAACTTCTGAAGTAATACTGCTTTGTCTACTTACCTAATTCATAGCCAAAGTATAATCTTATCTGCTAGCAAAAAAAGTATGTGCTTTTGAAAAGCATTTTTGGACATTTTCTATTTTTATCTACATAACTGGAATAAAAATAAGCTTGCAAACAATATAACAAGCCAGTCACCATACCTGTGAAGATTCATATGTGATAGTTTTAGTTTCTGTTTGCACAATTGGAATTTCTTTAGTGGAGATTTCAGTTCTCTGTGTGGCATCTGAAATGGTTACCATCTCTGTTTTCACTACTGGAGGCTGTGATGCAAGAAATAACCAATCAATTCAAAAGAAAGAAGAGGTTTGTAAAGTGGAACAAGAAAACACAACCAAAAGCTCAAGAAAATCACAACAGTAAGATAAATATTTGGCTGGCTTCCCAATCAAATAGCATGCAATAAAGAAAATGAAACAAAGATTAATACATCAGCCCTCTACATAATATCTATCTACATAACATTGTAAGAAAATTTTATGTCCTAATAACCTTGCCAAAGTTCAGTAGTTCAGCCAACAGTATATATCATAGAGGGCAACTGCTAAAACAGAGCTGCAACGCATGTACTGAAAATGTGTAAAAGCCATCACTAGGAAAAAAAAAAAATCTTAGTTTACATAAAGAAATTAATAGCTAGCTCAGATGGATAAACTTAATATTAGAATTAATTTGGGAAAATACTAATCATTCTTCAGTCTGCAAATCAAGACTAGAAATTCCAAGGAAATTATACAGAAGTTTAACTTTTTAACATGTACTACTTCTGGAACAGAAAAACACCTTTGACAACTGGATTTTAAGCAGCCTACATTCAACGCAAGAAACGACTTCTTTTGACAAAGATCCTAAAAAGCCATTTAGAGTAAGCTAGTGGTGTTTTCTGCAACATCACAAAGAAAGCAATTAACCCAGGGTCTCTAAGTTAGTGAACTCATGACTTATCTTATTGGAGCAGATTTTCAATGTTTTTATGAACTGAAGCCCTTTGATATTTTTCTACATACATCAGCTGCTATCTCCCATTGATTTTGGATACACATGGGGTGAAATCACAGGAAAAAACAAAAAAACCCCTTTCTTTCCCTCTACACATTTGCACACCCAGCAGCCCTTCTCCCCTTTCCCTAAACTATCTAATGCTACTAGGAAGCATGGATGCCTGCAAATTTTAAAGGTCTAATAAACTAATTCCTTCATATCATTGATCATAACAACAGTGTATGCAAAAAAGTTGTCTGGATTTAAAAGCAAAGAAAAATTATTGCCATCATTACAAGAACAAGCAGGTAGATAACTAGCAAAAAAACCATCTAATTGTTGAAAAACTCAGCAGATCATGATAACTTTACCAAGACGTACATCTCGGCATTTCATTTTTTCCCCTTCTGCTTCTTTATAAAGTTTGCCCAGCAAAAAACTTCTTCCTTAAAATCTACAGCACTAGAAGACTTCATACAACCATTGTTATATGTGCCTCACCACTCAACAGCACAGTGCTCTCACCTATGCAATTTCTAGCCATACATATTCTAGCCTATAAATCCATGATATAGAAGGAGAAATAAGAAAAAGGCAAGAAAAACAGTGAGTAATGAGGGGGGGGGGGAAGAAGGAACAAAAATTTGTGACGGGTGTTTTCTAATTTCAATTGCTAATTTCAATAGCTTTCCAATCACAATTACATGTCATGGACTTGTCAAAAACAATTGACAAATAGACAAGACAAGACTTAAAACATTTGAAACATGTAAATAATAAATATACATTAAGTAAGTGCATATAAAATAAGGAGGAGATTAAAAAAAAAAAAAGAGATATCAGTCTTCGGAAGGTTTGCCTTACTGGTGATTCTCACTCAGTTCTAGCAAAAAGTCAGAAACCATAACTGAAGGAGACAGAATTTCACTGCTCAACAATGGTTTCCCCTTCCAAATGATCTGAATCTTGTTGGATGCCAGAAGATGTGGAGGAATAGGAGAAGAAGAAAGGCAGGTATATTTTTCACCCCAAGAAATATCTCTGCTTAATCTAGTTGTCATACTGTTCTACCATTTACCTCAGAACAACAAATTAATTGTGGTGCAACATCAATGTCAACATGAGACACATCTCCATTGAGTTTGAGCTGTTCCTCCTCTTTTTCTTGACCTAAATCTTGCTTAACTTGCTCTGACAATTTCTTCTCTTCTGTAGCTACAGTAACTGTATTTTTCTGGACCGAATCTTCAGCTGTAACTTGTGTGGACTCAACTGGTACATTTAGTTTATTGCTTTCTGGTGTGGCTTCCACATGTTGAATTTTTTCTTCATGTTCTTTCTTCTTCGTGTCTTCCTCTTCTTCCTGTTCTTCCCTGATGACTTCCTCAGTTGCCCTGTGATGTGGCTGGTATTCTCCCACCTCTTCATCCTCACTCTCACTACTACTGCTGCTGCTGCTACTATCTGATGGCAATGATGAAGAGTCCTTTTTTGACAGATGCTCCACCTTACATGTTTCCTCAGCATCAGTGGCAACTTGCATTTTCCCTTTGTTGGTTTCATCTATGACTACTGTTTCTTCTATCCCAAACTCTGCCTGCTTCTTCTCCTCCACTATGTCCAGAGTCTCATGTGAACTCTGCACAAAAAAACATGGATGAGGGGAAAAAAACAAAAGTAGAGTATATGAATAAATAAAAATGAAATAAACAAAATTAGCTGATGGCTGGTTCATGTCATGTGGAAGACAAAAGATGGTTGTGATGGTTAACTGAAAAAGGAAGAGAAGAATGAAGATGGATTGGAAGAGTCAAGAGCCAAATTTAGTCATGGAAAAAAAATCTGTAGAACCTTATCAGCATCGCTGACTCCAGTACAAGGCCCTTCTGCTCTGGAAGCATGTCTCTGTGGAACAAAAAGCAATCAGAGGACAAAAATCAATGCATAACCCTTTTCAACAGTGCAACATCCTCCAAGCAAGCTTTTAAGAATGTATATATGTGATACTAGACAGATACTGCACATTCACTGCAACATTCACATAAAACTATGCTCATTTCCTTACACTTCTTTGAAATATTTAATCAAAAGTAGGTAAAAATTGTGGATATTATTAATTGGCATAAGAATTGAACTATGAAAGCCTGAAAATAAAAAGCATGAATGCATTGGCCAGTGATGCTACCAAGGTAGTTACTTCGCTCAGTTAAATCATGAATTAAAAATAAATAATGTTAAGGGAAAGTAAGAAGAAAAAGTAAATTAACATTCTGCTAGCAATTTATCATAATTTAAAAAAAATAAGGAATACATTATTATATGGTTTTAACAGTTGTTCGTCTTTGCTCTGTTACTTTATGAAACTTAATAGATAAGAGGAAGACTGTTTAGGGAGGCAAGCTGTCGAAACAGCAATACATGATTACCAAGAACATCCCATTAGAATTCAGTTTGGAGCCAAAATGATGATAGTAAAGCAGCTATATTAGTATTTGTTCCATAACAAAATGATCTGTGATGGATATCCCAGAGAACCCACTGTAAATGATACGTTAGGTAGTTAGGGTAGGGGTTTTTTTTTATCTAATGTAGTTTTAGAGAACAGTTTGCAGCAAAATTAAGAGTTCAAATTATAAGAACACAAAAATCAGCACGTCATCTGTGACTTAATCCTAGCTTTGATCGCTGTTTATCAAGCAAAGCCCCTAGGAGGGAAAGCTTTAACAAGCACCGACTCCCTCCTTTTCCTGGAGCGCTGCAGATTCAGAATTCTGCTCTCTAGCTGGATCTCTCTCCTCTCTAACACAAGCAGGCGGCTCGCTGGCGCGGACACACGCCCGCAGCCCCACGGAGGCCCAGGAGGGCGGGAGCTCCGGGATCCTGACCCACCCCAAGCACCTGGGGCGGCGGCGCGGCCGCGGCGCTGGCGCCGGTCTGTTCCCCCGCAGCGCCCTCTGCTGGCCCCGGGCTGGCGGCGGCGAAGGGCCCTCTGCTGCTGGCGCCAAAGGCCGCCTTACTAAACAAAATGGAGGTTATCTCCTCTTCTAGGCTCTAGACGGGTCAGAGAAGGGAAAGGAAAGAATTAGACAGCGGCGAGAGGAGCGGCAGCCACCTACAAAGGAAAGGTCTGGCGAGAGAGAGAGAGAGACGTGACGAAAGGCAAGGGCTCGGCAGGAGCAGCGGGGCACGGGCTGCCCCCGGGGCGAGACGGGGACGGGGGGACACGGCACAGCCGTGCCGCCACCATGCACGGCACCCCACGGGAACTGAACACACCGACGTTCACACCCATCTCCCAAACGGAGCGGTTTACTTAGGCGGTAACTCCGTATTTACTACGGAGGGTTTTTTCCCCTTCGAAAATCCATTTTTGACACCAGCTAATGCCCAGCTGGTGCAGAGCCCAGAGCTGTCAGACACGTTTGCTTGGAATACATACCCACAATGATGAAATGGTAAAATACTTCTTATTTATTTATAATAAATGTTACATATAGGTTTTCCAAATGCTTAAATAACTTAAGCAAATTCGTGTCTATGAAAAATCTGTTTTCAAAAAGCCCGTCCCATTTTACTGGGAAAACTAGTTTTATTTAAATGTACATAAAAGTCTGTAATTGCTTTAAAGCATAAGTAACGTTCATAGTCTGGTCTATTTTCTGTAGGACTATAAATCTGTATGGGTAAGCAAACTTGAAAAATTCATGTGGGTACAAGCCCTCTGAAAAGGCTAAAATTCTTTATTCCGGATTTCTTTGCACGAGCTCTCATAAGAAGTTAGAACTAAAAGAGGTTAAAATAAAAAGCCAACAATGTACAAATACTGAACAGGGACATAACACACACTTTGACAACATTCCGTAAGAGACACTGCAGTCTTAGAAAAGGGCACTACAGAGAATCATGGCAAAAGCACATGCCAGAGGAAAGCCAAGGTGCCATGCAGACAACTGCAGCCTTTGTGGATTCACCGTGGGAGTAACAATGTAGAATCCAAACTAACAGAAGTTACACCATGCTACTGTGCATATACTGCAACATATATGGCATGCAGAAGAATAGAGAAGGAAAAGAGAAAGAACTCCTATATTGTTTTCCTCTACAATAAAATTTAAAGTTTATCTCAAAGGTGGCTAAGAAAAGTTATTAAATCTGCCTTCATGAAACACTGAATATCCATCAGGGCAATGTGTTCCTCACCCCCACTTTCTTTCCCTAGTTTACTACACCCAGTAAATGTTCATCTATTAACATATTACATCAAAAGGCAAAAATGTTCATGAACCTCCTTTTACCATACTCTGGTACCTTGTTTTCTGACCACTCAAAGCAGTTAAAAAAAAGAAAAAAAGGCAGGGGAAAACCAAAATCTTTATGTGATATGTGGTCAGACTGTGTGCTTCTCTTTCTCACCTCCATCCCATATATATACAATTAAAGAGATACATACTGCCCATCACTTTGAAGTTTACCACCTTCAAATTTTTGGGTCTTCCAGTCTTTTAAAAGGAAAACCCCAGTCACACAATTTGTTTGATAATGTTCCCTGAGGAGGCATTTAGTAAAAATGATTAAATGTATAGACAGAATTGGCACTTTTCATCAATTTTGTATCAGATGTTTAAATTCCATCTGGTACATAGTCATACATTGTGAAATGAAATACTGTTTACAAGCTGCAGGGAATGGATTAAAGAAAAAAATATTGTGGGTATCCATAAAAGAAAAATGTATTTATATTTAATGTATTTATTTGTGACATACATCTCAATATAGCATGATTTTTGTTTAATTAAGTCACAGATGCTGTGTGCTTTTTAGAGTACAGCGACATAGAAGAATAGTAGCATAAAAGAGATGCACCCAAAGCAATATTTCTCATACACAGAAAATTACTTGTTTAAAAGTATTTTTACTGGAGCAGAAGGATGAAAAGAAAGCGTATTAGCAGTGGTATCCCTGCTTTATTCTTGTCTGTTGTCCAACTATCCTAAAGGACAGGTGAGAATACATAAAGTCCACAGATATGACTGAGTCTACTAATACCAGCATGTTTATAAACTGGGGGTAACAAAAGACTTGAACACAGACTCCTCTGCATCCGTCAACAAATAATTCAGGATGGAAATACAGTTTCCCAGTCATCATATCTATATGTGTTACTGAAATAGGACTGACAGCTTCACATTAATCTAATAGACCAAAAGTGAAAATAGCAACATCACAATTGCTACTCATCGTCACTATCACACTGCTACTAGTCCCCCTGGTTATATAGTGCTTTTCATTGCACAGATGTTAAACCAGCTTATCAGGGACAAAACCTCCCTCTGTTCCTGAAGGAGAGGTACAGAAGTGTGGAGGTACTCAGAACCGGGTTGCCTTTGAAACAGAGCTACTTATACAGCATTATTGATTTGAATAATGATTAGACAATGAACACAAAAAGCAAAAAGTTCCTGTGTGAAGTGTCAAATAACTGCAGGCAATTATTTCCATATGGAATGGAAATACATATTTTGCTGTCATCCTTGTCACATCAAATACAGTAATTTTCTGGTGAAAAATTGTTTTTCTTTTCAAATAGTAGCAATTCAGAAACTCACAGTTAGTTTTACGTTTAAGCAAAATGTTGCTGGCATTCATATGTGTGTATATATATGGATACAGACACAAAGATCCTGGTTTACAACCCAACACTATCCTTTCAGTACTGGCTTTAAAAAGTTATTTCCATCAAGAAAAAAAAAAAAAAAGAAAAAGAAAGAAGCGCCCAAGCTAGCCCGCAGCAGATACAGCGAAAAGGCATTAGGTTTCAGGGCAGCCACCTTATCGGTTTCCTCTGGTTTTGCTCCAGCAATCCATGGCATTGCAATCCATTGTTTCTCCTTCCCAGGCAGCGTTTTCACTTGGAAAATGTGGTCCCCTTTTTTCTATTTAGTTTTCATTTTATAAAACCAGTGTAAATCAACAAGCAATGAGACAGACATACATTATACATAATATAAAACCAAACCATCTGAAAGTGACAGAATATACTAGATGAGGAAAAAAAAACAACAAACCAACAAACAGATAAAAGAACTTGGAGGGGGCCTCAACTTCAATACAAAGAAATCAACACAAAAAATACACACAGCCACGTAATAAAAACTAAGTTACACTTCCACATAAATGTCTGTTTTAACCAAAAATATATTTAGCTGTATAGCTATTAAATGAACCAAAGTGTCACGAATATTTGAAAATATGACCAACATCTGTACCTGTGCAGATAGCACTATGTATAGAAATATAAAGGTACTACTCAGGAATTTGAGGAATTTCTTGGCAGTGACCGTAAATTAACAAAATAGCCATTAAAGAAGTGATCCATAGAGTCAGTAACTGTTATCTGTATGAACATACAGTTCAGATAGCTTACATATCTTGCTGAAATAATGTCCTATTAACAAAAATAATTTGGTAGCATCAAGCCTGCTTAACTGAAAGCACACCTCTCTGTGGACTGAAAAGAATGCTTAAAAATTTAAGGGGATAAGACAATACATTTAGAGAGAGAAGGGTGGGAACCATGCTGATAGAAAAGATTAACATCACAACGTAAACTGATTGCTTTTGAAGACTGATTTGCTCTGCTACTCTATTGAAAGAAGCTGCAAATAACCCAATAATACTAAAAGTTTCCCAACAGCAAGAGAAATTTATTTGGGTAGCTTTCTAGCCACAAGCATTTAGGAGGATATTTGTAGAAAACTGTTTTCCATACTGCTGTTTCAATGTTCGGTCAGAAAGGAAGTATAGAGAAAAAGTAGATTCATTCATTTTATAGACTTTTGAAGATTAAGAGAGTAAATTTTAACAACTATGTTAAATGTGTCCTAAAAAAGACAACACTGTAAATTAACTGATCATGTAAAGGTCCTTCTGAAATAACACACAAACTATTTGTGTATTTATGGACAAGCTGTCTATGAAGAGTTAAAGAGAAAAAAGGAGGAAAAAGTTCTACTGTCACTGAAAAGTTATCTCCATCAATCTGGGTAAATCAGAATGAAATTTAAGATGTCCTTAAATTATACCAGAAAATATTGCCATTGCTTCCATTTTCTTCTAATTCAGTTGTTCATACAGAAAAATAGAATTCCACACACTATTTAAGATCAGGCCCAACAGGAAGTGCTAAAAAAGTTAATGTACACTTAGTATAAACAAACACTACATTAGACAAATAAAGTGTTAATCTAAAGGACAAACTGCATTTACTGTATTACATAGAGGGTTGTATGGGAACACATGCGGAGAGGTGTCTGCAGTGACATACCCCTTGTGTCTGTAGGGACAGAGGTGTGATACGCCGCTTTTCCCACTCATTTGGGCGTGGTTCAGGTGTGGATTCCATGAAATTGCGCTTGAGCTCACTAATGCTAGCCTGGTGTTTCAGTAAGTCGTCCTGGGTCTTATCCAGGTCCTAGCAACCCGCAACATAAAACAAAGTAGGACAAAACACGACAACAAAAGCAAACTTAACCGGAAAAAAAAAAAAAAGGAAACAAAAGCAACCAAACCAAGGAAAGTGCCTTGTGTCTGAAGAGGTGACCTTCTGGAGAGTGTCTTAAAAAAGTTTAAGGATATAAGGGACCAAGATTTTTTGGTTTTTTGTTTCTTCCATATTTTAAAGCAAAGGAAGAATAATGCTGTGCATAGTTATTTGACAGAGGGCTACTTTCATCCAAAATATGAAACTATTAGCCCTTTGAAACAATAATAATTTCTAGTTGCTGTTTGCTTTCATCTATAATTTGTAAGTACAGAAACAAATGTTTCAGAATACTGCACAGCTAACATAACTGAAGGTAGCTGTAAAAATAGTTGAACCCAAGGAGCATAAAAATGCATCTCTCTTGATATTACAAGCTCCATGAAAAATACTTACTTCTGTGAACACAGTACTGCACAGCCAAATATGCAAGCAGCCAACACCTGCTTAGCTTCAGAGGCACTACTCATTGTGCCTCTCATGTAGGCTTAAACTTACTGGAGGAATCAGATTTAAAGACTTAAAACCTGCTATCTGCCAATTCCACATTTAAGGACCTGACAGCAGACTGTCACAAGTAGGAATAGTTTCTGTGCATGGCGATACCAAAGAAATTATCTCTCTGAATTGCACCTCCATAGGCCAATGCCAAAGGAGACACCACCATGTGAATACCAAATTAGATTTGTGATGACCCCTTGAGGCTAAACTGCAGCACCTTGGATCAAATAATTACAGGCTAGTTTTTGACTTTGTACCCGATACAGAGCAGAGGTAAGGTTCAGGAGATATGCAGAAATATAACTGCTCTGGTAATCAGGTGAAAATGTATCTGCTTAGCTTTCTTGGAAATTCATTATCCTTTAAATACAATGGCTGGGCTTTGGTGGGGGGAGCAGATTTCACCCTGCTTTCATAATGTGTCCTCCTTCCAGCATTCCAGGTCTTGAGAAAAGCCCGTGTTGCTTATGCTCACTCTAACACAAGAAGATTTTTTTCAGTATTCTGTATTTAAATTCAAGTTTAAGCCTCCAATCAATTTCCAGTAAAAAAATTAAAAGACAGAAGATTAAAATTAAATATTATCATTGCAGACAATTATTAATGATTTTTGTCAAAAGAATGTGAACAGAAATAATAATGTAGGTAAAGAATCTGGATTTTTTACAAAGATTTTACATACTATTTAGCAGATCATTCTGAAATTTTATTTTAACTTGGTTAGGATTTTTATTGTCAGTGATCACAATGCAAAGACACCTCATATTAACTCATAAAAAAATCCAACCCCCAAATTCTGATTTATTTTCATTTGCATGTTCAACCCAGTAAGGTTTTGGTGCTGCACATCTATTTCCTAATTCTGTGAATAATTCCACATGCAATTTGAACACTTGAACCTCTCCCCTTCATGCAGCTCAGAAGGCTTGTATTTTCACAAGACCACTTTCATTCTGGACTAACAAATGAGACATTAGATACGACCTCCTGAAGTTTGTATTTCCTGAGTGAAGTAAAATCTTATGCCAAAGGCATTCTATCATACAACTGAAGCTTTTAACAATCATGTCATTATTTTAAAACCTGTCTTGGCTTGACACAAGGCACATTTCTTGGACTTGATCAAAGCACAGTTATGCAATGCACACTTTCAGTGCTTTAGTAAGTTATATACAAGCAAATTTTCAATAGTGATCAAAAGCTGCAAAAAGCCATAAAACATTAGTTGGGTTACTGCGATCCATACAACTCTATTTCACTGAACAAAACCACTGACTTTTAAAGAGACCGTTTTTGTGACAAAGGGAATTATTTATAGCCCCATCTGGATGAATAAAGACAGCAGTAGAATTTTCTAAAACATCTTCACTTATTAGCTTAAGTTATTAACTACAAGTTAAATGATACTGCTTATAACTACAGACAGTTGCTGATTAAATAATCAAGATTAATGAAATGTGAAATCTGAAAATATGTGATATGTGTAAATTCTTATAATAAAAATCTCTACTTCAGTGACTAAGCACTACCCATGAACATGCTGTTCATAGCACTTTGCTGTTGTGCATCTTTAATGAAAACCAACCTTCAGGAAGCAAAAATTATTTTTTGTTTTTCAAATAAAAGTAAAGCAAAGACTTTAGAAGATATCTAAACATTAATTTTGAATATCTGATCCCTGCATCATTTCTCAATGCTCATAAAATCAATGAGTGTCAGAACCAGAATTAGTTTTCTATACTTCTATGCTTGACCCTTACTAACTCCTTTTATTCAGGTAATGTATTTGATGAAGGTTGATTAAACTGGCAAATGCTAGAAAACCTGCTCAACAGAAGATGCATACACTGAGAAGCAACAAACAGAAATCCATTTAGAATTGTGAATTGGACCCATGTGTTTGCTTTATCTAAATAGGGCTATTATTCCCAGTTGCCACCTTGAAGACATCTTGCAAAAATATACAAATATATACAAATATACATTCAAGGTTCAAGATGAGGTTTTGTTGTGGGGTTTTTTGGATTTGTTTGTTTGTTTTTTAACTTAAACTCAGAAACTAGAATGATAACATGCAACATTTCCAAGCTGGTTTTCCCCATGCGCTTCATGCACTGTGTCCATAACAGCCTGCAAGTGACCTCCCATCCCATGCAGCCTGGCAGCCCGTGAGAATGGAGAGTATTTTTTGCATTACATACAAACCTCCAACATTAAATTGCTATGTCTGACATAAATATTTTCCCCGTCTACTCTCAAGGAACTGATCTGTGAAATTAAACCACACATAAAAAAAAAAAAAAAGAAACATAAAATAGACCAGCAAATAAATAAAAAAGGACCCTTATAATCAGACAGTTAAAAAAAGGAAATAAATGGTTAGGTGAAAAGGCACTATACAGACAGAACCCACAGAAAACTTAGGGTGCTAACAAGGCAGGCAGCTACAGCCAAGTTCAGTTGTAAAAAACAACCACAAAAAACACCAACCACCTTCTGCTGTGCTTCCTCCTCTTCATATTCCACCTATGTGAGCACATGACAAATTATCAAGAAAAGGAACTGTTAACATATGCTTACAGACTAACACAGAGGCTTCATCTCTTTGTAAATGCTGCAAAGCGTGCTGTATTTACAGACCTTTACTGTTTCGGCCCCAGATGTCGAAATTAAGCGACTTTGGTCTTCTTTCACCTACATTGTTGTAGAATGGCTGAAGTAATTTTTGGCACAAGCGGCATGAAAAATGGAAGTTTCACCCTGTGTCCCTTACTTGCTGTGCTTTTTAGTGTTTCTCAGGTGAAAATTTAAGAATGAGTAACAAAGAAAAATGATATGCATAATTTCTATGGCAAGCAACGTAAATTCTGCAACAAGTTGATGGGAAAATGGAATCTAATCCAGGAGTTCTTTTGGGAAAAGTCTAGGGTTCAAGTCAAACATTTGAATATTGTATCTACAAACTGTCTTAATATTTTAGGAATGTTGCTGACTAGGGATTAGTTATTTACACCCTTCCCCCTTTTTTAGGTGAGTATACTCCTTCTTAAACTGCAGTGCACTCTGTTGGAAATGATAGCTAATCTTCATATCTTCTCTCCAAGTATTGTGAATGCCTTAAGGAACAGCATCCTTTAAAAAGCAAACCACTTCCCAGTCTTTCCACAAGTACGAATATCAACTGCTAAGACTAGAAAAGATGCATTTAGAAGTCAACACTCTGCAAGTATGTAAATTTGAAGAGGGGTTTACTTACTGCTCATACTGTTATATTTTGGATTCTGCGTGAATGCACATTTTTGCATTTTTATTCATTTCTGACTTATCTTGGGTTCTGTTTTCTGTAACTTTATGTTACAAATTATGGATTGAATTAGGTTACGGAAACATTGAGAAAATCTTTACAGTCATGTTTTTCATTATTTTAAACTTAGACTGGTGTTATAATGACATCATATCATATTTACTGTGTTTTTAATATGTACATCCATTTAGCAAACTTTGTTAAATGTAATATTAAACAGGCCATCCTCCTTTTTGATTCTGTAATATTTGGTTTCATATTTCCTGTGAGGATCAAAATAAAAGACCTTTTTCTAGTGCTGTAACACACACGCGCAGCAGACATAAGGAAAGGAGGCATTTTGTCAGCCATTCCAGATGATCAGAGCAACGTATCAATGTGACTGAGGCTTCTGTACAGCAATTTTAGCAGTGTATTCCAAAGAATGTTCAGATTGCAGTGATTCAGTCTGACACAAACTGCAATCCCAGCTAATGAATGAGATCAGTCTCCACCTTAACTGCTGCTAGAAATTAATTAAAGCATGTAAAAAAAGAAAAAGTGCCATGGACAGACTCAACTTTGCACACACCCTTGCAGAGCTGAAACATCTGAAATCTGGAACAACAAAAAGCTGATTTGATGATTTTAAAGTATTCACTGTTTTCTGATTTCAGCTTTTAGGAATTTCATTTTTCAGATCTAAACAGAACTGTGGAGATGTGCATTACACTCAATGCACGCAGGAGACATGCATTTTAAAACAAATTGATAGTGCGAGTAGAACTTGAAAATAGTATCAAATAATAACACATCTATTATTACACAGAGCACTTTCAGTATTCAGATTTATGCTCTCATAAACATTTTGAACTACAAAGCAAGTCCACCTGCAGCTCAGCATCTGTAGAATTGAATGAAATTATGCATGCTGTAGGAAATCAGGCAGAAGAACCACACGCTAAAAATTATTGACTAAAAATCCCACAATGGCAATTTTTCACATAGAAGAAATGCTAAAAAGATACAGATATACCCATGTGTGAGTGTATTTATATATATATTTACAGGCATGTATGCAGATGTATCTCTATACTAGGAAGTGTGCAAAACTGAGCAAGCCTTGGGAAAACAAGCATAAAAGCCATGTGCAAGTGTCAACATTTAAGCAACAAAATTACACACCTCCTCTTCCTCTGCTTTGTCATTCAGGTCATTGCCATTAGAGCCACTAAAGGTAGTCGCCTTAGGCTCCAGGTAGCAGAGGGACAGAGCAAGAGGAAGGGAAAATGTGAGTGAAAAAGGAATAGACTGGAAAGCAGACAGAAGCAGCACAAAGATAAGGAGAAAAGAGGGGATGAAGGAAGGAGAGGTAATAGGAATATAGTGCTGAAGGACAGGTGGGAGGAAAGAGATGCAAACATCAGGAAGGCTAGGAAAAGTAATATAGCCATCCTCATCAAGCAGTGAACGGAAACTAAAAGAAAGGCATCTGAAGAAGCTGAATGAGACACACAGCTCAGTGCTTTTGTAGTCATTTGTATGGATTTTTCCCTCAATAGCAGGGGAGCCTTGACTAGCTAGGGGTCTCATAGTTTCAAAGATATTATCTGGTGAAGCTGGTTTAGTTTGATTATGATCTGATGTTTGTTCCACAGAATTGCACTCTGAAATGTCTGGGATGGTAAGGAGGGGCTCTCCAAAGGAATCTTCCTCTGAAATATCTGAAAGCATGTCCATCTCAGGGACAGGTGACAAGTTTGTGAGATGGCATGACACAGAATGGATGGGTAGTGATGATGGGTGCACATGAGTGAGCTGAAGAAAAAAATTCTGTGCACAGTGAACATGAAAGCACAACAAAAATGCAAGTTGGAAGGCACATGAAGAGGGAAAGAAAAGAAATTATTAGTTAGTGAAAACTTTTACTAAGACGAAGGGATAGCTCTACTAAAGCAATAGAAATAAAAAAAAATCTCCTTGTGTTTTACAAGCAGCCAACTTGTTTACTTCTGTGAATTATGAAAGGAACCCATTACAAATCTTTTGTTCTCAGGCTGTAAAGAACCGTGCACTTTTGAACTGTAATAGTCACTTAAAACAGATGGAAGCAGACAGACATTCAAAGCTTTAGCAGAAAGGTCAGAGGACAGTGTGGTACACGAAAGACAAGCTGGTATTTGATTCTTGGGTTTATAACTATTTTCTCTAAGACTTTAAGAGAGCCAGAAAGAAAAAAGACAGATCTGCACTGGGCAAAAAAGAAAGCTGTTCACAGAATAGACATGTGTAACAATAGACATGTGTAACAAAACCTTACTGAACAGCTTCCTGGAACAATTTCCTGAAATACCACCTCTTTTTTTTATTTTTCTCTCCTCTGATTAAAATATGGAAAGATACCAAAAAAAGGGAGTATCACCATTTTATCAAACCCAAAGGCACAACATAATCATTTATTTTACCATTTTTCTCGCATGAAGAAACTGTGTCTTTTTTCTAGGCTAATTCAAAAGTATTTCAACTTGCCAGCAAACAAAAAAAATGCCACTATGGTATTGTTGTCTTCCTACACTTGAATGCAGTGGAAACATATGAACTGTACAGGGAAACTCAGCAGTCTCGCTAGGAATAAAATGGGTAGCTAACTTGAAAAATGTTTGAAGACAAAATTACTCTTTAAAGTAAGTTCCAGAGAATTGCTGAAAAAGAAATTATCTCCAAGAAAGAAAGATCAGCAGATTTTAGTTGACACTTTAAGAGAAAATTTTTACATCAAATCATACAAAATCTAAATTTAATTTTTTGACCTATTTGCCCTATAGCTCAAACAAACAAGACAAGTAAATGTGTGCAACAGGAACAAATCACAGTACTCAACTTTTCACAGAAATCTACACCTTAGTCAACATACAAGTTTTTAAAGGATGAAGTAATTCTGCAGTGGCTACTAAAACAATACTATTACCTATAGTAATTAAATTCAGTCATAATATCTCCAACTCTGTAGTTGGGTGTATTTTGTAGAATGTAGAATTTTGTAGTTTGTAGAATGAACACACCTGTGGATATATTAGCATTTCTTTTTAAAATCTGAAGGAAATTAATAACATTATTTACCCTTTGAAACAGTTTTTCAAGAACTCCTGCAAGCTTACTAAGAATTCAAATTAGATTTATAGCAATAAAAGAAACCCTAGCTCAATGCCATTTAGAAGTTTGTATTCTCTTTTGCTCACATACACTTACATGAAGTTAACACACAGAAAGCACTTGACAATATTCCTTGAATATTTTAATATGATGTTCTGTATGATATTCAGAAGTAATAGACACTAAATAACCACACATGGACACACACCACATGAACAAATAATTTTGGTGTGAAAGTCAGCCATACCTTTCCATCCTGAGTCAATTCTAATTGTGGAGTTTTGACTGGGCTTCCATCTTCTTCTCTGCCACCTTCTTTTAAAGTGGCCTGACCAGCAGCTTCAGTGTCAATGATTTTATCTCCAGCAGCCTGGCCTCCAGCAGCAGAGAAGTCTCTTAGGCTTTGGTCTGAGATACCCATAGGAGCTATTAGAGAACAAAATAATTTTGGTTAATTTGGGTAAGTTGAAACATTTTGGTTTTAAATCTTCTTAACAAAAGTGTTTTATGATGATGTCAGCAATGAGTAATACAGGCTAGATACTGAGTGATACAATATTTGTCAGCTTCTCGGCTTTACAAAAAGTCTGTGGTTCCCATTGCAGTGATATGAACAGCAATGCAGCCTCATCGTAAAATGTCCACTTACTATGCAAGGGGAAAAAACCCTCACATTATCAAACAGGTATTTATCAACTTCTTGATTAGTCTTGGAAAATAAATTGAAGGTATTGTCCTTTGGACTGTGTAAATCACCATAAAAAAAAAAAAGAAATAGGTAACAGTATTTTGTGGAAATCCACTATTTGAGAAGACTAATGCAATTTAGAAATAGTTACACATTTAACTGTCACGGTGTTTTTCACTGGAACCTTGGCAAAACTGCACAAAGAGCTCAGTGAGAGTAAGACCTTTCCCCCTACATGCTGGCAAAAAATGGAAAGCGGAAATACTAAATATGTACACTTGAATATAGTCAAAGCACAAGGGAGTTGTTTTCCTCTTACTTGATTCAGAGTAATAGGATTGATGAGCAGGATGGCTCTTTTTTTTAAATCATGATGATTGCCTTAGTCAAAATAGTAGTAAAGAAATAGAGGACAATTCAACTAAATGAAGGAGCTTTAATAAACACAACTTTGATATAAACTTTATCAATTTAGTAATGCCCTGCAATACCTCCTTTGCTTTACAAAACCAAGGTGCAAAAAGTTGAGAGGAAGAGGTGTTTCATGGAGTATCTTTGAGGGATATCCTCTTCTGAAAAGTCTGAGCTCCATACCAGAGACTCCCTTAAGCTACAGAGAAGCCAAAACCAGCTAATTGGAAATGTGGCATTTGGGATGTTAGGCTTTCAGGGGTCCTCTATAAGTAGTAAGTTCTGCAACTTAAGCTTCTGATCTCTTCTTGGGTGGCAAATAGAGTATTTTTGGGTATACATCCCCAAAGTTCCAGAAGTAAGTTTTGATACATCACAGGGTAACTTCGGTTGGAAAGAACATCCAGAGGTCAGCTAGTCCAAAACCCTGCTCAGAGAAGGTCCAGTTAAACCAGGTTGCTCAGCGACTTGTCCAGTTGAGTTTTGAGCATGTCCAAGGTATTTTTTAAACAATCAAACAAAAAGTTCTTACTTGTAACTAAAATTTGCTGTGTTTTAACTTGCAGGCAGTCCCCTCTGCCTTATCACTGGGCACCTCCAAGAAACACAACTCTGTCTTTACCTTCCCTGTCAGTAGCTGTAGACAGCAGTATGTCACTACAGCCTTTTCCTCTTAAAGCTGAAAGATCACAGTTCCCCCAGCCTCTCCTCATATATCACAGGCTCCTGGCCCTCTGACCAGCTTTGTGGCCCTTACTGGGCTCATTGTAATATGTCACTGACCATCTAATATTGTGGAGCCCAAAGACAGACGCGGTATTTCAGGTATGGTCTTCACAAAGTACTGAATAGAGAGGAATAATAATTTCTTCTAATATGCCAGCTGTGCTCTTGCTAATACAACCCATGATACAGTCGGCCTTCTTTGCTTTAAAGGCACAGTCGTGTTGACTCATGTTCAACTTTGTTCCGTGGCAATCCTCAGATCCTCTTGTGCAAAGCTGCTTTTAGAGCAATGTTTCATCATATTCAAAATTTTGACTGTGATGCTTCTGTAAGAGTGAAAGTTTGGGCCTGAACACACATGCATATATGCCTGTATTCTGTAGACGATGTACAATGGATCCCAGAAAGTCTTGATTATACAACCTCAGAGAGCTGGGAAGAATTTAAATTGTTTCTAACCAAAAGAAGAAGAGGAACTAAACCAGAGTCAGACAGTAACACTGATGTGGTGACAAGACTTTTGGTTGCCACACAGACTCATCACATGCTATCAGTGCAAGCACATTTGCCTCTTATTTTTACTTTGGTTCTCAGAAGGTAAGACTTGTAGGTGTTCCAAGCAAGTGTCAGAATTTGTTCATTTGTCATAGTATAGAAGAATGAATATTTGCAGAAGCAAAACTCTTGTATGTAGAAGATTTTTAAAGAAAATAAGGTGAAGTTGACAGCTCAGTTGTAGTTAAACTCACATCATTGTTATGGTTCACTTTTATTCCAGTGAAGTTGTGCATGCCTGAATCTAAGTCAAGCTTCATGTTATTTTGCTGCAGAGTTATTCTAATATATATTATCTCAGAAGTCATTTAGAGTAAGACGTGTGCTTTTACATCTCTCACACATACTGCTGGCATACTTGCCTTTGAAAAGAATGCCTGTTTCCAATAAAGGAAACCAGAAGGTATTTCTGCTCAAAGAAACCAAACTCTAGTAATGACAAAAAACCCCCCACTTCAGCTATTCAAAGTCAACATAAAATTTTTTAACTAAACATTGAAGTATTGAATAAATATACTAGGATAGCAATATACTGAACTAAATGATAGAAAACTAGGAAAAAAAATTGTTCATCCTTTTATGTTTAGTGTAGAGACACTCAGGCCAACCCAGATCCCCAAAGATGTCACTGACCAAACAATTCTGATTAACAGCCTATAATGCATGCCTATCCCATAAAAAAAGAGATATAAGTAGTGTACACAGATGCTATGTACGCAATATAGAATTCTCCATATATTCACAGCAGTACCATACAATTTAGGAAGTGACTTAACTTATTGTTTAGGTCCCCTAACATTGGTAGATACGCAAAGTGGCAACTCTTCACACATCACCCATTAGAAACTGAAATTCATAAATTTGTCAGTTGACCTTCTAGCCATCCATAATGTCAATATTTTTGAATGTTGGTCAGATCAGAGCGATAGCACATAATCATAGAATTGATTGGGTTAGAAAAGACCTCCAAGATCATCGAGTCCAACCCTTGATCCAACTCCAGTCTGTTTACTACATCATGGCACTAAGGGCCACGTCCAATCTCAGTTTAAAAACCTCCAGGGATGGTGAATCCACCACCTCTCTGGGCAGGTCATTCCAACGCCTGATTACTCTCTTTGTAAAGAATTTCTTTCTAATATCCAATCTAAATTTCCCCTGGCATTGCTTAAGCCCATGTCCCCTCGTCCTATTGCTAGCTGCCTGGGAGAAGAGACCAACCCCCAGTGCAATCATTACACTGAAAAAATAAGTCAAATTTCATACCTCCATCAAGGCTTCTGGAAACACGTTTGCTTGACGTGCGTTCAAAGTACGGAGCTGGTCTGTCTATGAGGTTGCTTGCCTGCCGTGTCTGTGCTTGTGTACGTCCACTGTAGCGGAACTTGGAACCCAAGGTTAGAAACTTTGCTTTTGGAGGCTGTTCTGGTGATACAAGTCTAGAAAGAAAGTATGAGGAAAGTCAGTTAAAAGGGCTTTATTTTAAGAATTTAATTAGGCACTTTAAAGCTACTTATTGTATTCCAGCTTCAGTTCCCTGTGCATAATTTGTGCTCTCCAAGAAAGGATTCTACAGCAAACTCTTCAAAGACCTTCTAAAACAATGCATGTTATTTACTATTTGCAGTTGGAGTTGAAGTGACACTGATAACCATCACATTTTTCCACAGTATGACTAAGCATCTGGGATTCTCATCTTTTGGTGCTATCTTGCTTAAATTGTATTTTTTTGTAGAAAGCCGTGGCCATTATAGGTCCATGCAGAGTACCTCTCAGATCTCTCTCCCTAGAATGTTACTTGTAGTAAAAACTGTACATTTCACTTCCACTGTCTTTCCTATATTCTGAGGTACTAATATGGCAGTTGTTCCTCGAAGTCAGGGAATGGCATCTCAAAGTTGTATAGAAGGCTGCATCAAGTGAAAAAAGATTGAGATGGCTGGAGAGTTGTGACCCAACAGTAAGCAGTCTAACAGTTTACATTCAGACTCTGGTTTCTTCACAATGTCATTTATACATTTACATAGGTTGATGTTTGCTGCATATAAGGAGTGGAGAGAAAAATCACATTTTGAAAGGGGTAAAAAAGAGATTCAGTTACTTGTATTGTTAATGCTGGGTATATATGTTTGTACCTTAAATGTTGGAGTCAATGCCAGAAAGTCCAAGTACCAATGTGGCAGAATTGGCTGTAAGAGACTCTGTTTTGTTCCACCAGGTTTTGACATTGAATGAGTTTGAAGACAGGTCCTCTATATCTCCCTCAATTTCCTTCAGTATGAGGACTTAAAAGTTCATATTCATCTAACCCTCATGGCTTGTATTTTTTTTCTGAAATCTGAGCCATCAACTGCAACACTGAGGATACTGTTTGTTCCCGTGCCATCCTTGTTGATAAACAGTCATCACTGCAAGAACTCTTCCCTGTCCCCACTTCTCTGGCAAGGGCTTTGATGTCGTTTCCTGGATCAATGTAATGCTGCAAATACATGCTCACTCAGCATGGCAGTCTCCATGGCCTAGTCTCTCTCTGCATAAAACTATCAGATCATTGCAAGCTTTCTGATTTGAGGATCTGCAAAGAATGAGCAGCTCACTGAACATCAGCTTCTTTCAAGCAGAACCAGCAACTACTGTGCCCTTTGCACTAAGGATGGCACAGATGAGCAAGTGAGACTTCAGAGTATGCTGACTTTGTTCTCTTCTTTTGAAGCATTTGCACAGGAGTATATGTGTCAGTGGAATATGATCAACATATGTTAAGACAGTATCCAGTACTGGGTTCTGAAAACTATGACAGTTGTTCTAAAGATATGTCAGCAAAACTGAAGAGTTTTCAAAAAGACAGTGAGCTACCATGCTGAGTTGACACTGGATGGATATGAGGGTCCTACCAAAGCCAGTCCCCTTTCTCAGCTGGACCAGAGAGAAAAAGATACAACAAGAAGCTCATGGGTTGAGATGTCATCATGAGCAAAACAGACTCGACTTGGGGGCAAATTAATTGAATTTATTATCAAACAAATCAGAGTAGGACAATAAGAATTAAACCAAATCTTAAAAATACCTTCCCCCTCACTTCTCTCCTATATCCCAGGCTTAATTTTTACTCCTGATTTGCTCTACCTCCTCCCCACCAGCAGGGCAGGGGGACAGGGATGGAGGATGTGGGCAATTCATCACACACATCAGACAAATCAGTGTCTCTGACACTCCCTTCCTCACAGGGGGCAGAACTCCTCACACCCTTCCTCCAGAGTAGGGTCCCTCCAATGGGAGTCAGTCCTCCAGGAAATTCCCAATATTAGCCCTTCTCACAGGCTGCAGTTCTTCACAAACAACTCCAGCGAGGGTCCCTTCCACAGTGTGCGGTCCTTCAAGAACAGGCTGCTCCATCATGGGTTCCCCATGGGGTCAGAAGCCCTGCCAGCAAACCTTCCTCAGTGTGGGGTCTCAGACTCCTTCAGGCATTCCCCTGCTCCAGCATGGGGTCCTCCACTGGTTTCAGGTGCTTGTTTGCTCCGCCATGGACCTCCATGGGCTGCAGGGTGACAGCCTGTGTCACCATGGTCTGCACCAAGGGCTGCAGGGGAATCTCTGCTCTGACACCTGGAGCATCTCTTCCTCCTTTTTCACTGACCTTGGGCTCAGCACAGTTGTTTCCCTCACATATTCTCACTCCTCTCCCCAGCTGCCACTGCTGTTGCACAGTAGCTTTTTCCATTTCTTAAATACATCATCCTGGAGGTGCTACCACTGTCGCCAATGGGCTCAGCCTTGGCCAGCAGCAGGTTCATCTTAGAGCTGTCTGACATTGGCTATATCAGACATAAGGGAAGTTTTTGGAGCTTCCCACAGAAGCCACCCCTGTAGCTCCCCTACTATCAAAACCTTGTCATGCAAGCAATACAGCTCAGTAGATTACCATTTTCTCTAAGAGAGTATGTTTATGGCTTTGTCAAAGCACTAGCCAGAATGATCCCATCCCTCATACCTAAGGTGCACATGCACACACCTGAATCTTAATCTGTTCCAACACATTTTTAAAGAAAACACTTCAAGACAAACTCATCCACCCTTCTGCACTAAGGTCACTTATGTAATAAAATCACAACGATTTCATTGCTTCTGTAAAAGTCTTTCTCCCCATTATTTCAAAGAGAGAGTGCATTATGTACTAAGAGGAAGAAGGCTAAAAGGTTTTTTCCAAGGTTCCTTCTGTTCTTGATTTTCCAGTCTTGGCAAGGCTACAGCATTAACTGCCATTTTTATCTTCCACCCTGCTGAGATAAACTTTTAATCTTTTAATGTGGAAAAAACAACTAATTACTTCCTGATTAAGGGCACTTGAATGGATTTTTTTGTATTACAGGCCTAATTACATAAAATAACTGAAAACTATGCTTTTACCACTTTGAGGCATTCTGAGGAGACACAAACATTTGTGAAAATTTCAAATAAAACCTCAAAGTGTAAATATAAGCACATTGCTGCAGATGCTGGTCAAGATCCAGAGCTCCCAACCGAGCTTACCTCAAAAGATTAATGTAGATATATAGTCTACATTTTTGAAATAGATTGCTGTTCTTTGAAAATGGTACTGGAATCCCATACGTTTGAGTTGATAACAAGTGAATACAATGCCTTTTGGTTGTCATTTTCAATATTTCAATATGTCATTACAACTTTTATAAATAACTTCATATATTGGCTGAATTTCCTACACATTATAAGAAAATGTATCTTAAGGTGGTTATTTGAGAAAAATTAAAACATTACATAAGACAACACAAGGAATCTTACCATGTTATATAGGACATGGTAAGAAATTTGAAAGCTAAAAATATACATCTAAACTGTATACTGTTTACTGTGGCATCATAGACAAACTTTACACACTGCAGCAATTGCTTTCTGCTTTTTATCTTTGGAAGAAAATAGAGCTGGATTTATTTCACTGTTTTTAAATCAGGATGAAACATTCTGAGGATTTTCCATCAGATGACATCAGTGGAGTATATGGATTTTACAGAATGGTTGAAGTATTTGTTACATAATTCTTGTTGTAATGTCATTCCTGGTTAGGAAAAGCCACTTCTGATTGGAATAAAATCCAATTATTTTTATTATGTCAGAATTTCTGTAGTAAGGTCATCATATTAATGCTCCCGAAAACTTTCATACTTGCAAATGGTAGTTGTCAGTTTAGGATTTTTGACTTCAATAAGATTTGTTTTTTCTTTACTCAGGTCTATTTTACTACTATAAAACTAGGAAATACAGTTTATCAGCAAAGTAAACCACTGCATGAGGAAAAAATGCAGAGGTTATGGCTTATTACATAAACAACAGTCTATTTTTAAAGTGATTATCTTCTTTGAAGAATGGAAAAACTCAGCTGTAAGCATTTACATTTGGCAGAGTATTCAAGTTAATTGAATATTAACATTAAAGCTAATTGAATGAAGATTACTGTCAAGCCCTGAGAGCTTCTTGTGAAGTTTTCTAAATGGTCATTCTGAAGAGTCAATCTCTCAGCAAATCTTAGAACCACAAAATGAGTCCGACTGGAAGGGACCACAGTGGGTCCAACATCCCTGCTTAAGCAGGGTCAACCACAGTGGTGGTGGATCAAGGGCTGGACTTGATGATCTCAGAGGTCCTTTCCAACCTGGCTGATTCTATGATCCTAGAGCACATTGCACAGGATTGCATCCAGACAACTCTTGAATATTGCCAGTGATGCATGATCACTTGTTTAGTTCCATCCTGTTAGCACTCTGAAAGTTTTGATAAAGCAGTTAATTGTACTTGAGACTTTAAGAATTGGTAATTTGAGTCAGTGATTGTCAGGGTGTCTTCTAAGAGGTGTTACTGGACTGAAAAATTAGGGGCAAAGATGGGGGAAATCTCTACTTTCCTCATATCCTTTAAAAGAAAGACATGAGCATACCTTATAAAGTGGGGGAAGCAGAGAATTATCATTTACCTGAAGAAAGTATGGTGCTCCACACAAACCTTCCATAACCTTTTAGCAGCCCGATGGTTTGGCAGTTTGAACCCAATAGTGCTCTCAAACTGTTCCAGCTGGAAAGAATCCACAAATAAATTAACCCATTTCCTTAAGCTGGCTATTAATTAATAGGTAGAGTTCAGATAGTTCCATTAGTGTATCAAGCTGTAAAAAAGTGGCCAGTCTTCGCGAACGAAGATCTGGGAAAGGTGTTTTTACCTTTCAAGCCTGCGCAATGGATTT
>JAWWLV010000121.1:59461120-59478595 GCA_035041135.1 Platyrinchus mystaceus | reverse complement strand
AAATTTTCAGGTCCGTTGTTACACTTCAAATTTTTGACACTAACTTGTAGGCCAGATAGCATCAAATTACTACAGAAGACAAATAAGTATCAACAACATTTGTATCAACAAAGTTGATACAGAAAATATCAACATTTTGTCATGTATCAAAACCAAAAACAGCCTTTAGCAAACATATTTGGACAACTAGTAGGTTTTCACTAAAGACCTGCAGAACAAGAAGTTACAACACCAGTAACTTTTTCCTTAATTAAAAGTATGGTTACTACTGCCACATTCACCATTTTAATAGGTCTAGTTTGGTTATATGACAGACATATGTTGGATCAAAAAACCAGAAAGCTTCTGTAACTTGGATTTCTGTACTGAAACTATAAACCACACCTTCCCAGTAAGAGATTTCCTTAATATGCAAAGATCTAAAGAAAACAAAATTAACAGCACTACATTTTCTGGAAAAATTGAGTGTTGCCTTAAAACAGTAGAGTCAACAATAGTAAAGAAACCATGTATTTATCATTATAAATAACACTCAGCTGTTCTTAAACACAAGTACAGTCAGTTCCTTAAATTCTTGTTGAGTTGAAAGTGTAGGCATGTAAATATTATCAGCATCCTCTTCTCCCCACTTAGATTTCCTAACAGGTATTACCCAAAAGGTTTCCATTAAAAACAAAACAACAACAGTAAAAAGCCCCGGATTGGCCATAAATTAGTAAAGCAATGGGAATAAGTTCAGTAAGGGCAACGGCTGTCTAGCACTTTTTAGTGGCCACTTATTTTGTGATATGTAGACTCAGGCAGAGTATCGCCTAAATTTACTCTCCATAAAGTCCCCATGGAGAAGCTACCCCAGGCAGTGAAGAGCTCTGACAGATTTTTATGTTAACAGGGTAAAATAAATTATTCATTGTGTATTGAGTATAGGAAATAGAAAGGCATTTCAGACACATTCAGTCTGAAAAACACTGCAGTGAGACATTCTGCTCTCTATTACATTTCCGTTCTAGAAATGGACATATCAAAAAAGTCAGTGCTGGACTCATCACTATTGAAGAGTATACATTTTTTTAAGACATATTAATTCTCTTTTTAGAGTTTCATATTTTTCTGGTGAGTCTTTGAAGTTATAAAGTCCTATGGCAACAGTCATGACCACCTTTGCAAGATGACATTCTCCATGTAATAACTCAAATATCAGTACAAAGCTGAAAAGCATCTACTGTTTCAGAAGGCGAAAATATCAACCATTAGTCATATACAACAAAGGAAAATTTGGGGGCAATAACCAGTATAATAATTAACTTCTACAGCAGAAAGTTGAGTGACTCTTTCCTTTTTAGACAGTAGACAGAAATAAAAGATTTGCTTTCTCTTTTAAGGCTGATGTATTCATCATTATCAGACAAAAATTATTTTAAACCTGTAAGCATGCAATTTAGCCAACATCCAGGCTACTAAGTATATGAAGAATATTTCTGTGAGGAAATAAAAGGAACACAACATCTGAATAGCGAAGTACTTACTTCGAATTTGTCTCTTGATTTCCTTCGAAGGATCTAGCCAGTTCTGAAAAATAAAAAGATAAAAGCCCCCACAGCCAGCAATTAAAATCCTCAATACCAAAAATATTTTAATATAATCTGTGAAACCTATTCAATAGCTCATAGCATTTTAGTTACCATTGATACGTGCAAAGAGACTGCATTGTGACAGATCATCATCCAAGAATTTAACTTAGGGAAGTGAGACCAAGAAATCGGTCACATACATTCATCAGTAACTGCTGTTTACTAGTTTCACCCATACATGTTAGAAAACAATTTGTGTGAGAGACTAGAAACATAAGCCTTTTAACTACAGTTACTGTGAACTTAACTTCATAAAGTGTTTGACCCTTTATTTCTCATGGCCAGACACAAATATTCAAGCACATACATGGAAGAAACACACTTGCATACAGTCAGCCCGACGGCAGGTCTTGACACATTTCAAAGACAGAATGTGCCAGTTAGGGAAGAATTAGAAATTGATTTGTGAGGTCAAGGACAATATCTGCTTTTTCCTAAACCACTGCAGGTATTAGCAGTTTTAAAGTCTGAGTGGACCCCTCAGTGCCAGCACAAATGTTGGGAAAGACATACTTCTACCAATTTTTCTTGCCTAACTAGTGGATACTGGGTATAATGTGACTCACCTTTTTCAGTCCATGGTACCAAACAAATTCCAGATGCAACACTGTTTCCAAATACCATGTCCCTCAGTCTCTATTACAGGCTTTTGCAGCCTAAGTCCAATTCACTTCAAGGAGATAAAAATGCTAGGCTACAGTTTCATAGGTCTGTATGGATTAGAACATGAAACTATGTTTTTGCATAGTTTCTAATGCAAATCTTTAAGATAGATCACCTCTGCTAATAGAAAATGTGGCTCCTATGAATATGACCCAAAATACTGAGTTCCCTGTTGTAAATGACCTTGGTCCAAGTAGATTTCATCACAAGTACAGCATGTATATATTAGATAAACACTGTTTACAAATCAAATGCAAAAACCCCTTTTTATAATTTTTAATAATTTTAATGTAAAAAAAGAGAATATCACATCTCTTGCTTTAATGAAGTCTGTGACCTCTGCTTTTCATAGCTACTATGATTTTTCCAGAGGTGGCAGTTCATAACATTGTTACAAAGCTTCTCCAAAATTCTGGAAACTATTTATTCTGCTTAAGTCAGAAAAACCGCTATCTGTTGAAAGAACCTTGACATGGAAAGGCCTAGGAAGACAACATAAGTCTTCAAATAATTTTAACCGAGACTCACTTTAGCTACAATTATCATCCTAGGTTTTCAGTTTTGGCATGAATTCCATTCTGAAATTACACACAGCCATATTCTTGCAATTACAAAGGTAACTAGAAGTAGCTTAAATTCTTATATTTTAGATATAGCATAAAAAAATACACAATACAGCATGGCATAGCTATAGCAGAAAACTAGCATTCCTAAGTATGTTACTTTCAATGCTTTACCTTTTACCACTATAAAGAAGGAGAAAAGAACATACAATACAGAATATAGTTATAAAGTTATACAGTTAATTTTCTTATTTTTCCAAATCTGAAATAAGCTTATTGGAAGCAGAATTTGCCACCAACTTTCATTACTGTTCTATCAAATAAAATCAGATGCTTATATTCCATTTATAGGCGCAATTACAGAGGTGGGGTTTTTTGCAGCTGTGTCTTTTGTTACAGATAAAACAAACACCATGAAAGAATCTACCCTGAATTAGAGCTCTTAATGCAGAATAGACAGGTCTGTCTTTCAAAGTAAAAGACAAAGTGTATACACACAAATTATTTTTTTTTTGCTCCAGTAGGCAGAAATCTATTTGTTTAATTTGTGAATGGTAAGGTTATAGATGAGACAAAGTAATGTATTGTCAAAGAACAACAAAATGTTCTCTGCAATTACAAAAGTATTTTGTACAAATCCAGAAAGGCAGCATTTCCAGCTGGCACCCAGAGTATAAGAGCAGAAGCTTTCTAACACTTCTGCACAACTATTACAGTGTGAATGGAGCATTCATATACTTTTGAGGGTGTAATGCAATGAAATCCCTAACTAAACTTTACACTAATAAATTTAACATTTGTAAAAAAGAAAGAAATAATCAATGACTAATTTGACTTAAATAGTTTTAAAGTGTGTATTAAAGCTAACAAAAATCAGTCTGATTTGAAGACATAACATCTCTCCCAGCTGCAAAGAACATCCATGGAGAAAAGTTAATGGGACTCCTCCTCCAATGGTACCCCAATGGTGCATTAGGGAACAGCTCAAAAGAGTGCCTGGCATTCAGTTTCCACGAGCCACAGCTGCCATGGATTTCAACAGCTGGCTAATAAATGGGTGGCTGTGATGAGTCCACAAGAATGGAAAAATACATCATTCAGCATTTAGTACTGACTGGCCTGGAGGTCAGAGATTTGTGGCATTTTAATCTGAAGAGGCAACAGTCCTAACAGGAAAAAAAAAAATGCATCAGAAAGAACTGGTACTGAAGGAACTCAAACTTACTACAGAGATGAACAAAAAATGGGGCCCTAAACCCAGAAAAAGGTCTGTGAGTAGGAGGTGGGAAATGCAAATCTGCCAGAGAAGACTCTTTTTTAAGTTTCTCCAAATAATACAAAGAACTTATTTGTATGACAAAGAAAAAATCCAACAACTGTGGTTCTTTAGTCCTCAGACAGGACCAGATTTCTCTGGAAGTTTTTAAATAAAAGCCTGCTGCTGCCCATTAATTCAGATGAGATGTGGTCTGTTCTTCCTTTGAATAAGTGCTTGACTTAGACTCCACATATAAATGAGGACCCCGTTATCAGATATTTCTCACTTAATTTATGTAAATACCTAATTTATGAGTGCTGCTACAGTAACACATCCACAGTACTGGGTAAGGAGCTCAAGGATTCATTCATGCTAAAAGAGACCTTCAGAGATAACTTGTCCAAGTACAATTTAAGAGCTAGTTTTGAATTACATCAGGTTGCCCAGGTTCATATCCAGTAAAATTTTTAGTATCTCCATAGATAAAGACATATGAAAAAACAGAAGGGCTCTTTTTAAAATGCAGAATTCTGGTCTTCTGCATTCACATGACTGAAGAACACCAAGAAAATCTTAGTCTAATAGGAGGTACCTTAAAAAAAAAAAAAAAGAAAAAAGAAAAAAAAAAGCCAGTCCAGACTTTTCTGCTCTACTTTCAAAAACCAAAGGCTACCTTCCCTATCTACCTCCTAGGATATACTCAGGTGGGCTATTTCCTGGAACAGCTCGAGGATCCCAGGTCTTCTATTAGACCTTACCAGAGATCAGACTGCTGTTTCATGTTATGTTGCTGTGCATGTACAGTACACTTTTTCAATAGTGAGCAGCAGAAATACAGGGATATCAAGTGAAAGTAACAGATAAAATTAAGTTCATGATATTACTCAGAAGATCAACTGAGATGCTCTTCATTGCTACACCAAAGAAGTCTTTATTTCTAGAAATGGTTTACAAATCAAGAACAAAAATTAAATACCTAAGTAAAAATACAAGCCCGTTTTGTACGTGGGGATCCTTAATACTGCAAAAAAAAGCTTTGCAGCAAAGCAAATAACTCTAGAAAAGAGCTGTATCTGAATGGAAGTTGTCAGAAATTCAGATTTATTCAGACTACTTAACTAGACTTACTTTCAAACACAATAGTAGGAAGAGGATGACAGAGAAAAAGCAAAAACTTCTAGACTATGTATAATGTAATGATGGTTCTGCTACAAATACAGATCAAAAAGAAATACAATTTTTTTCCACTTCAATTTGCAGTTATTAGTCTAGATTTTTTTATGAAGATAAACATGACTACAGGTATATCTTTGTTTCATGGAGAAAGCAACAGCCAGCCCATGCTGGAAAGACAAGTTGTTTTTTGGTAATTAATGGAACACATGCCACCAATTCATTTAAGACTTTTCTCAGCTGAGCAATCTAGATGGGCTCAACCACCTAGTGTATAAGCAAGTGCAAAAGAAGACTGAAAATAAGTTACCAAATGGTATTTAAGAGATCCTTTTGAATATAGTCATATGAAACACCATTCATTTGTAAGATTAGCATCCAGTACCAGTCATGGTTCACTTCCAGCCTCTTTACAAATGCCAAAATTTTCTTTAAGCTTAAAATTATTAAGAAAGGAAATCAAAGACCTAATAGTCACAGACTCATGGGCTAGATTTCCTTCATGTTCCTGAATAAAGCATTCTTATACATATATGAGAAAAGGCAGCAAAATTCATTCAAGTGTTTGTAATGGTATACATTTAATAGAATGTACCTCACTAAGCTATTGAAGTGAGTGGAAACAATGAAAAACAAACAAAACCCTCATACAGGCTTACCTTCTGTTCTGCAGTCTCATAAAACAACAGCCCAAAATAGTCCTTTTCCAGTAAATTGAGATGTTCACATACTTTATCAAATAGCACTTGTCCTTTTGCTCTTTTCTGGGGGTGGGAGGGTAGAGAAAGAAAAAAAAAAACCAAGGAAAAACACAGGAGAAAAAAAAAAGAGAAAATTACTATCAGTAAACCAGTAAAGTCCTTAATTAGAGGTACTGTTATTTGATGATATTATTCAGGAAAACTTAAAATAACAATAAAGCAAATTATAAAGCTATACGCTTTCTTACAATACACTGTTCACCATATTTGAAAGCTATACATATCCTTGATAAAAACAGAAATTTCAATTTTTCTCAATACATTAAAGAAAAAATTACTTGAATACACAAGGCAAATTCAGTACCTAAATAGATTTAAATATTAAGTACCACTAAATAGTCTAAGCTTTTGTAAATCTTTATTTTTAAAATAATGGAAGACTTCTTTATTTGAGCCAACTTTTTCTGTATTATCTTCTAAAAATTAATGTAGTTTCTACAGTGTTCATTTCTATTAACTTTAGCACCTCTATCATTTTGGTATACATCTCAATGACTTCTGAATCATGTGATATGGATGCACTGAAAAAAATAAAGTGTGCTCTCATCTTCAAGAGATAAAAAGAACAAGCAGACCACTAAAAATTGATGCTCAGACCATCAGGAGCATACAGGTGCAAGGTGAACACATGCAACATGTCTGGCTCTCTATACTGCAGTGGTTTTGAGGGGCAGAAAATGAGGACTGCTTTCTATCTGTATAATTGTGAACTATCTCAGTACCCAACAAATCCATTAGACACTGAAAATAAGAAATAAATCTTCAATAAACTTAGTCTTCCTAAAAATACTACTTGTGCAAGTATGTAAAAAGTTAGTTTCAGTATTGTAGTCTTCTACTTTGTAATAGTAATCGAAGACTGCTCATCCTTTTAACGCGTTCTTAAAAAGTGTCCTAACAAGGCCACCTGCTGTAGCCCGGTATTACTAGACTTTAAGCAAATAGTAGTTAGTGTTGAAGTTTTATCTGTTCTTGTAACCTTACAGCAGCCTTCCAGTACCTAAAGGGGGTTTACATGAGAGCAGGAAGGGATTTTTTACAAGGGCATGTAGTGACAGGATAAGGGGTAATAGCTTTCAACTGAAAGAGCAGTGTAAATTAGTTATTAGTAAGAAGTCCTTTTCTGTGAGGGTGGTGAGACAGTGGAAAAGGTTTGCCTAGGGAAGCTAGGGTTCTAGAAGCAGAGAAGCTGGAAGTGTTCAAGACCAGGTTGGATGGGGCTTTGAGCTATCCAGCCTGGTGGAAGGTGTCCCAGCCTAGCAGAGGGCTTGAAACTAGATCTTTAAGGTCCCTTCCAACTCAAACAATTCTATCAGTCTATGTTTCTTGTACCTGAAACCAGAAACGTAAACAAGGGCATTCCATATAACTGTAGTGCCAGCAATGAAAAGCAGGTCCCAGGCCCTGCTTCTGTGTGCCAGGTTTTAAGGAAAATGATAGTTGTACTGGAAGTGGCAGCTGACAGGAGACAAAGATTTAGAGCAAATAGCTCACACTACATTCAATTAAAATCTGAACATGAATGGCATGCAGCCTCCCAGATTGAACCAACTCCTTCATGACTGCTCTGCTATTAGTGGCATTTATCAATGAGGCCACAACACGGCCTTTTCAGAGGCCTGTCAGCTTATAGGAATTCTTGCATTTGCTTATCCTACGGATTTCAGTAGATGCCATACACCACTGCAATTCCACAGAAACGCCATCCACTGCCCCGCGTAGGCAGCCCTGGCGACACTGCAGCCATTGTCTGTGCAGACAGTGGCAGAGCGCTCACAACAGACCCCAGTTCAGCACGTGCCCTCAGCTCAGCTCCACAGCACAGGGTGTTAAAGGCCAAGAGGGGAGGGAGAGGGGAGAAAAGAAAGTATGCACTGAACAAAGAGTGATGGCATTGTTATTTTATTCCCTAAGAATCCAATGCTTTATTTATTCAAAATCACGTTGTCCAGAAGACATTCTACTCACAAAGATCAGAAATTTTTCAAAAAAATGAAATTATAAAATGAACACAGTCAGTAGCACAAGTATCACAACGAGGCAGTGGAACTTAGAAGTCAGCATTAGGAATCTAAAGTTTTTCCAGCACTTTCAAAAATCTTACTCTTCAGAAAGAGAGATGACTACTTCCCATAAGTGTCCGAAGTAACCACTAAATTTTCTTGACAGCTTCACCTTCAGCTTAAGAAGAAAAATTGCCAATATAGAAAAGAGATAAATTAAAAGCAGGAAAAGTATAAGCAAGAGGTTTGAAGAATCTTAGCCTGCTTGGATGCATGTCATAGATATCACTTTTTTTCCCAAGTCAATGTGTAGGTCAGTCCTCACATCTTGCAAAGGCAAGTTCCAGTAATACATATTTCAGTAAAGGAAATATATTTAGCAGTGCAAAAATAATATATGCTATCATTAAGTCCATATCTGCAATTACTTGCCCTTTTTATAAAGTTCATATACTAAACCCCACAGTTAATATAAAGTTTTTGACATATAGAAACATAAAGCAGATAAATTTACAGGAAATATATTGCAAGTGTTACAGTAAAATATTGCAGTTTCTTCTTACAAAGTCATAGCCATCACTGAATTTGGATACTTTAGCAGTGTCCACTGTATCTTTAAACATCTTTTTGTCAATTTAGAGCTCTTCCACATAAGGAAAGACATCGCCATGCCACAAAGCCTAAGTTATGTTAGTTGACGTTCGAGACAGCATAAAGAAGCACAAAGACATTATAGCATCAGAAACTGGTATTTATAGGGCTCTGTCATGGATTCATGAAGCCTGCCAGCACCAGCAATGGTTCTCATTATAGGATGCTACTTGTAAAATTGTAAGACCCCTGATTATTTAATTTTTATAAATACATATTGAAATAGAGTTTTAAAATCTGAAAAGGTATTTAGTTTGCAAAAAACAAACTTTTCAAGTGCAATTTCTCTGTAATCTATTTGGGGACAGGCATTACCACACAGTTTTAATTATATGATAACATAACTTTTCTAGAAAAGGCCATGCTTCAGAAGACAGAGTATCTCTAAACAAGAACTGAAGACAACTATTGTGATCCAGAATTTTTTTAATAGAAAAGCAGGGGACTCCTAAGAAGGCAGCATCATGGTTTGCACAGGTTGTTACTTTTTAAACTGGGTTCCATTTCTTTTTCTACCAGGTGCTAGAATACCAATACCAATTTCAAGCCTGTATTTAGGCATCACAGATGCCACCTCATAAAGCAACCACTTCATAAAACTAGAGGCAGCATGTTTCTGTCCTTTACCTCCTTCCCATAAAAAGAGCAAACCAGAGCAAAGCAAATGCAGCAGGCATAAACAATGGAAATTTCTATGCAGTTGGGAATTAGCATATTATGGATCCATTTGGCTACTACAAATGCAATATAAACATTCACAGCTACCAGTTCTGTTCAATATATTTATCAATTATCTGGATGCAAGAGTTGAATGCCCCATTAGCAAGTTTGCTGATGATACTAAACTGAGAGGTGTTGTTGACTCTCTTGAGGGACAAGAGGCCTTACAGAGGGATGTGGATAGATTGCAGCATCAGGCAAACAGTGGCATGAAATAAAAAGTGCCAGATTCTGTACCTGGGACAGAATAATGCTGGGTACAATATAAACTGTGAGAGGATTGGCTGGATCCTTTGGAACGGGATCTGGGGATGCTGATGAGCAGCTGGGTCACTGTGAGCCAGCAGGGAGCCCAGGCAGCCAGGAGGGCAAACCCTAACCTGTGGTGCAGCAAATACTGTTTAAGCAGCTGGACAAAAGAGGTGATTATCTGATGTATTCAGATTGGTTTGTCCTCTCCTTGAGTTCTGTGAGCAGTTCTGGAGCCAACAATTTAAGAAGAACGTGAAGGTCCTTGAATTCCTTGAATGTGTCCAGAGGCCAGCAACAAAGCTGATGAAATGGCTGGAAGAAGTGTCCTGTGAGGAATGGCTGAGGACTTTGGGCTTGTTTACTTTAGAAAGAAAGAGGCTGAGGACTGGCCTCATTGCTCTCAACAGCTTCTTGAGGAGGTGGAAGAGGAGAGGGAGGTACTGAGCTCTTCTCCCTGGGATCCAATAACAGGACATGTGGGAACAGTTCAAAGCTGCACCAGAGGAAGCTTAGATGTGACATGAGGAAGTACTTCTGTACTAATAGGGTGATCAAACACTGTAATAGGCTTCCTAGAGAGATGGTTGATGCCCCAAGCCTGCCAGTGTTTGAGTGTCATTCGGACATGCTTTGACTTTCAGTCAACCCTGAAGTGGTCAGGCAATTGGACTAGATGATTGTTGTATGTCTCTTCCTTCTGCCTCCTCCTCTACCAGTACATGCTGAGGAAATTTCTGACATTTCTTCCCAGTGCTGCACTAGCAGAAAGGATTGAATGGGTAATCATGTCTCAGCCTAGGCATTGGTTCTGTCTCTGTGTGGGAAGGAGGCATGTATCTTCTTATGGAGGTGAGAGTTGTGGCTCACCTGAAGACAATTTAACCACCTGAAGAAATCTGGAAAAAAAACTCAAAACCAAAGCCACAAAAAAACCCCAAACACCCAACACAAAAACAAGTGAAGCACAATTTTTTGAAAGTGTTCTGTGCTCATCCAGTTTAGCTGGGTTTCCACAGGACGGCAAAATCCCACATCTCTACTCAGAGATCAAACCCTTAGCCTGATGCAGGACATGCTCTCAAAATAATGACTGCAAACATTTTGAGGTGTGAAGTACCTGTTGTTTCCCACGGCATTTTTTTTTGCTCCTTGTACTCATTTTTAGAAATGCCTGAGCTGTTTCCCTCTGAGAAATGTAACAAGAAACAAGAGCCTGAGAACAACAGTATTCCATCAGAGCAAGGGTCCATCTAGCCCAATACTCGGTCTCCAAAGAGGCTAACCACAAATGTCTAAAGGAAAGCACATGAGCAGTGCAAGTCTGCTTCTGCCAAGATCCTGGGTGTGCTCATAGGCCTCAGAGTCTGGGAGCAGCCTCCCCAGGGAACCCACACTGTCTCCTTGCCAAGAGCCCCGAGGATGTGCCTTGGCTGAACCTGGGGCTTTCAGTCCCTGCTTGTACCACGTTGTAGGTGTGTCCATGTCTGCCCCATCTCCTGGGTGGGCCTGGGACCTGCATTGCAGAGAGCTGCTCTCCTGGATAGGCACAGTTTATCATGCATAGCTATATGCATAACATAGCATAATTATTATATTCCCTGTGCTCACTATGAGTTGAATAATTATCAGACTGGTATTTGCCTGAAATGCCAGGGGTTTTTCAGCTCCAAAAACATTTTCAAAGACACATATCACAAAGGCTACAGGTGGAAAAGGTATTTGATTTCATTTTATTTTTCTCAATCTGTTTAGCAGCCAGTGCTCATAAGCATTAACACAACCGACATCTGCAGCCAGGTGACTATCCTGATGTATTCAGATCCGTTTGTCCTCACCTTGAGTACTGTGAGCAGTTCTGAGGCCCACTATTTAAGAAGAACATGAAGGTCCTTGCATTCCTCGCAGTCTACAGTTTTGCTTAAAACAAATAAACGACCCTTGCAGTGTGGCAAAGGCAAGGTCACAGAAAGAAGCAGGAATATGGGCCAGGCAGTCTCTCTATTGATCCTTATTCTTCAAGTCTCAGGAAACTGATCATACACAAAAGAGCAAGAGATGTGCAATAGCTTGGGATGTTTTCAAAAGTATGATACATACCGATGACAAGCATACGTTTTTGGCCACAAAAAATTGCTTTGCTGTGCTTCTTGGCCAGTGATGCATGAAAAGTGCTCTCATGTCTCTCCCACACTTCTGCTGCCTGCAGGAAGAGCTGAAAAGTGGCAGCTCCTGATGGTGCAGCCAACCTGGAACCCTTTCAAGCACGGGCTGCTCTGCACAAGCAAGAACCTCTGGGGAAAATGGAACCAAGGAAATAGAGGATCTCTCTCCTGCTACAAACTTGCAATGGCAAAGAGACAGGGAGAGCCAAGGCGTAAGTGGTCCCTTGGAGGTGCAAGAGCAGCAGGAATGAATCTAAGTAAGATGGCCCAAGGGAGCCCTGGCAAGGGGCCGCGCTCAATGCTGCGGAGGAAGGCAAAATCCCCAGGGACTGAGATGACTTCACACATAAACATTACTTTCAGTGGTATCTGTTGAATCTAGACAGATATTTTAAAAAGTGTGCCAAATTTAACATCATCCCTATTTTTCTTTTTTCTAAATAAAAGATGTCATACTTTCAACAGACCACTTAGTGTTTGAATAAACCTAGTCTACACATCTAAGCAGTCAGAAAAAAGATTTGCAAATCAAAACTCAACTATAATTAAACATCTGTTCCATATCAACTTAATTTAGAGTTTTCTTAATTCAGGGTTAAAGACTGATCTTAACTGTACATTGAGCAAACATATTTTTACTTTGTATTAGCAAACTGTAGGCAACCACAGAGTCTGTGTCAACTCCAATATATTTCACTTGTTCATACGTGCATAAAATACGGTCAGTGCTGGCATCCTTTAAATGTCTTCTGTCATAAATACTTAATTAGACCACTGACTGAATGCAGTAAACAAACCCAATAGGATCTTCATTTGCTTCTAATTAGTAATCATTATGCACTTAGCACTTTTTTGTTTGTTTAAACTGTTACTCTCCACTAAAACACAGTTTATATTTAAAACAAAATCTGAATGAGTCTTTACTGCAGATACCAAATTTAATGACAATTTCCTCATGACTATCTACAAAACCACAGAACGGGGGGGGGGGGGGGGAAGGAAGTTTATTTCCCCCCATGAAAATAAGAGGCACAAGCAGATCACCATAAAATATTAATAACTTACACCTCCCACAGATGTCTAATTATCAGAAAAGGAGTAGGTCAAAATTATGTCACTTGCACTGTGTTAAAAAAAATTAAAATTGCTAGAAATTAAGTCAAACATTCCAACAGTCTATTCATTCAAGCTATTAAATCTCAACTGCCATTAGATCTCAAATATAACACTATTGAATCATGAACCTAGGTTATTTATCTTTTAACATGGTTCTGTCATTTCAAACAGGAACAAAGATCAGTCACTTACAATTTCTGGCAAATACCACTCAATAGCTTTCATCCTCCAGTACTTTGGCAAGTCTGTGATATACTTACACACTGTTATTCCTGTAAGTGAACTGAACTCTCTTTCAAGTACTGAAGAGTAATGAAGTTTTTTAACAGCTCACAGCCTATGAAAGTTGTTTTAAGTCATGCTGCTCCAGAACTATTCAACAATAGCTTCTTCCTCTTTCCACCTCTCCAGGCATTCACACACATTACTCTGAAGAGTCTGAGGCTAAGCTGACATTATCTTTAAAAGTTACAATAATTTTAAGCTTAAAATGATTAAATTAATTGCTCATGCTTTATGAATGCACATATTGTGTACATGTAACTCATGTTTAAGTATAATACTTCCATGCAGTATTATTTTGTGATTTATTTCAGAAGATTCCTTTAAAGCTTCAGAACACAGAAAATCAACCTATTTTGTTAATATGCAACATGTGGACTTAAGGAACTAGAACACTAAAAGTTAAAGGAATTAAATATAACACTTTAATGGAGGATATTCTGCTGCTTTATGAAACTTTACAGGTTCCAAAAACCAGTATAAAGTAAGTTCAAAGAGTGGCTGGTATAGAAGTTCATAATACTACTCCCACTCGACATTTTTAATTCCTCAGAGCAAGTAGCCAAGATGCAGAATAATTATTTACAAACCACAAGACAATTTATCAACTATCCAAGATTACAATCAGCATCTGAATTACATCTGATTACAGTGCAGCACTGATGAATTGACTGCAGATCATTTCTGAGAAAGATCAAAAACCACAGAATACTACAGTGAGAATTTCAAGTGACAATGAACTGAGGAACAGGTTTCACTTGGTACAAGGTTAAACTTCATTATGACCCACAAGGTCATGGACTTCTGGGCAACACCTTAGGCATTGTATCTATACTATCATTCAGACAAACATTGAGAGAAGCTATACTCAAGACACACTAAACTAGGTCCTTCAAATTTGCATCTATGAAAGTAAAAGACAGATGAGAAGAAAAAAAAATCACAAAAGAGGCCGAAATATCCATTCAAACAGTTCCATAGATAAAGAATTCTTGACTTAAAATTCAAAATGGCAAGTTGATACCAGTCAGAAGATCTATTAAGGCAAAATAAAGAGTTCTAAGGGCAAAAGAACAGATTACCTTCAAAGGTGATAAATTAATTTACAAAGTAACCTTCAAAAAAGACAAATGTCTGAGATTTGCTTTATGTTGGAAGCCAAACATAACCATGTCAGGCATGCCCTGGGCAATGGGAAAGACATGCAATAACAAGCCAGAAAAAAATACCTCCACTGTCAAACTCAACACTAGGTGGCTGCAAAAAAAAAGGCCTTTAAGTAATTATCAATAGACAAAACATACAAATGGCAAAGAAACAAGAAGGGTACAAATGTACCTGTACTCTACAACATTTGATGACAAATTCTGAACTATGGAAAAATAGCATCAAATTATAGTCATTTGCAAAGATGTTTCTATATCACCTTGAAAACTAATTCACCATGAGTGAACTGTTCTTCCCCCCCCCCCACAATTTCATGCATAAGCTTACTATCTCAACATCTTAAAACTATATTGTTTCTAATTGACTCAATATGGATTCCAAGAAAATGCCTCATTATGCAGAAGTTACACCAATTTCATTTTCGCTAGATTTTAAATTGTAATAAATCCCTTTTTATTAATGTAATAGATGCTAAGTTTACACACGTACTTAATCCATTCCAAATAAATTTAAATAGTTCCAGGTAGAACAAAATGTACATCCATTCAACTTTTAGTGCTATAACTAAGTTTATAATTGGATTGCAGTTTGTACTGGTTTATCTTTTTTTTTTATAGAATATATATAATCAGAGTTTCTTAGAAATATCGGCTCCCAAATTTAACTCCCTTCTGAAGAATGCAGGTTAAAAAAAAAAAAAAAAAAAAGTGACACAGTGACAGGATATATGATTTCCTTATGCAAAACCTACTTCGACCCCTGCCCTTTTCAGCTGGCGATAATGTAGCATTAACCCTTGCTTACGGGGAATCTTGTCTTGCTAAGACAAGAAGACCCTTGAGAACATAAAGGTTATTATTACAAATACCATTCTGTGGTTGCCAGTATGTCAACAAACACAAACTGGCTTCAGTCATACTACAATTACAGGACTTCACCTACTCACTTAAATTAGTCTCTCTACCTATCTCATCTTTGTACTACAGAAGTCAAATGTTTCAGAATACAGCTTGTCCTAGTTACAGGGGCTGGGACCAGTTTATCGATATGTGGGTATAACCAAAACTGTGTATTCTACACCCTCTATGTCATTTCTGATGGACTGTTAATAATGGATCTTTTGCAGCAGCTGCCTAGGGCACATCTGACACCTCAGGCTACAAGTTGGGAGTATTTCTTTGTCTTCACATCAATGACTCAGCTGTGACAACTCCCCTCCAGGGAGGCATTAGCACATTCAAACCCAGCCTGAGGGGTCATCTCTGCTAGTGGGCCATGTTGAACAGGCATAAGAGGCAGCTGAAACGACCTACACCATCAAAGATTCCAAAAATATCCCATGACTCAGAGTTAAATCACCCACTGTGAAACTCCCTGCCCTGGGGGAGGTACCACCTGAACCTGAGCATATATAATCTTGAGGTTTGGGGGACTTTCTGTACCACTCCTTGGATCCAGAGGAGGACCAGAACTTCAACAGGACTGCAATCATCACCCAGACCAACAGGTTTTCCTTTCCATTTACTTTACAACCAGTGGGGCCACGTGGTGCTCAGCACAGGGGCTAATGAACACCGTTCTGTTCTTGTCCCAGGGTGCTGGTTATACATCTGTCTTTGTGGGTGAAAACCAGTTTCCTCTGTACCATTACATTTATTGTGATCTTTTTAGTAAATTTTAACTCTGACTTGTAATCTCTCTTGAGTTGGGTTTATTTCTTCCACCAGTTTACTTACAAACCAACACAAGCTGAACTCAATTTTCAGCAAGTTAGGATATCCACTTCCCACTTGGTAAGTCCTAAATTTCTAAAAATGTTTAGTGAAGCATGGAGAGCCTGGTCCAGAACAACCTCTACAGAACTTTTGCTGCTTAGTGTAAATCTCAGCAATAATACACTCTAAAAAACTAATTCCAGGTGAACTCTTTTGTTAAGCACCAAGCTTAAGCAAAAAATAGAACCTTTTTTTCCAATACAATTGTTTTATGTATTCTTTTAAAGCTCACTAGCACCTTATTGAGTTGAAATATCCATTTTTTAAGCTTGAAAAAATTCTTTTTACATCCAGTCATCTTTGAGAAATGTATCTAATTTAATTTGTACCAAACATGTCACCCAGCAAAATAAAGAACAAAATCAGCTTCAGTGCTGGGCAGGGGAAAGTGAGGACAGAGGATGGTTGTACTTTTTTTTTCTTTTACAAGACATTATACGGAACAAGGTTTTGTTCTTTCCGTATCCAAAATTTAAAAACCATGCTATAAAAAATTAAGTGTTTTAAAGCACTGGAGCTGAAGAAATGTGGCCATAAATATGTCTAAAATCAAATTAAGCTCACAAAGCAAAAGGGAATATAAGCAGGATAGAAATCTAACTATCATGTGGACAGCAGTGTAGAGAGCAGTTTCTGGTCTACTGAAATGGCATTTCTTCCTAAGCACACAGACTATTGTCTGTGAATATTCTGTTCTTTCAGGAAAAAATTAAAAACAAGATAGACAGAAAAGAATGGAAATTAAAGTAAAACAACTGTCAGAACTGCACAGCTAAAACCTGAATATACTCTTAGATTACTTTTTAAAATAAAGGAAAATAGAAGGAAATAAAAGAGATAATTGTCAGATTAGACAACTGGCACAGATCATGGAATTCAATGAGCAGTAACAAAAGAGAGCTGCTATTTCAGAAGCTGTCAATAGAAACTGCTAGGGATATATTATGCTTGAACTCATCTAACCAGACAGTATGAAGTATCAAAGTGCAGTCTTCCAATTGTTCTTAATTATTTAGGGATTTATTGTCTTACTTCAAACTAACAAAAAACCAAGAAGAGGTACTTGGACAACAGGGATAAACAGTTGAGATGTTATGGGACTCCTTTTTCCTAAAAGTAAAAAAAGGTGAGAAGTAGCCATCTTGCTAAAAGGGCAATATACAAAACTATGAATTTTGAGAACCTAAGATGACATTAAAAAAGTTTCCATTCATACTCTAAACTTTAAAATATGAGAAATATTATGTTGTTTTTCCATTCACTTTTTCAGCAATAGCACCTTTCCAGTAATCTAATTA
>JAWWLV010000121.1:59450455-59461020 GCA_035041135.1 Platyrinchus mystaceus | reverse complement strand
CAGGTATTTGTACACAAGGCTAAAACCTCCCAAAGCCGCCTCCTCTCCAGGATGAACAGTTTCACTTCTGTCAGTCCCTCCCCCATATATCAGATGCTTAAGGCCTTTAATCAATGTTGCAGTCCTTTGCCGGACTGCCTCCAGAATGTCCAAGTCCCTCCCACACCAGACAGCTGAGAACTGGACCCATCACTCCAGGTACTGAGCAGCGAGTGAAGGATCATCTCCCTTGACACGCTGCCAGCATCCAGATACTGCAGGCCAGGAAGCTGTTGACTTTTGTTGCAAGGGCCCACTGCTGGCCCATGGTCACCTTGTTTATTAGGACACACACACAGAGGTCCTTCTGTGCAAAGCTACTTTCCAGTCAGTCAGTCCAGCCTGTGCTGGTACTTGGTCTTATTCCTCCTCAGGTGCAGGGTTTTGCATTCCTCTTTGTAGACATTCATGAGATTCCTACATGCCCATTTCTCCAGCCCATCCAGGTCCCTGTGATATATGACAGCCACTCTTCCCAGATTTATCATCACCTACAAACTTGCTGAGGACACACTTTGTGCCATCATCCAGATCATTAATTGCCTTGGTATCAATGCCTTTAGTATTGCATTAGCCTCCAGCTCGACTTTGGGCTGCTGATCACAAGCCAATTTCTGGCAAACCCCTCTGTACACTTACCTAGCCCATACACATCTAGAACACCTACACCTAGAACGACCATGGGGAAAATGTCAAAAGTCTTGCTAAAGCTGAGGTTATATTCACAGATTGCCCCACACATACAGAACCAGTTACCACGTTGTAGAAAGTGTGGTTTCCCCTTTGTAAATCCATCCTGACTACTTCTAAACATCTTTTTGTCCTGAAGAAGTTCAGAAAGGATTTGCACTATAGCCTTCCCAAGGACCGAAGCAGCTTAGTGAGACTATGTATTTTAATAGAGTAGTAGAACATAAAAAAACTATGTGTATTTAAGAACATGAATTCATGTATAAAATTGCAGTCAGCACTACTCATGTCCTATAGATGATTTAAATTAACACACTAAACAAATTGTTCCCATACCACTTTGTTCCCTCCCTTAATGATTTTTTTCTTCTGTTCTTTTAGCAAACTCTTATTGCAAGTAATAAAAAAACATATTTCTAATCAAACAACTTAATTGAATCATGACAGACTTTAAATATTGCAGAATAGAATTTTTCAGTTATAAATGCAAAATGGTATCTTCTTAGCTCTGTGGTAAGCCACAATTTCATTTAAATCTCATTTTAGGATGGGGGAAAAGCCCAGAAAGATAAAACTCATATAGCATTTAATTAATATACAGAGACACTATTCAGATAAAAACTACTACATCTATGTCAATATTTGGTTTATATATAATTTATACATATATACTTCTCCATACATATTGATACTAATATGTAAATAAAATTACTTTTCAAGAACCTCTGGTGACAAAATTCCCGCAACTGTAGACCATAAATATGTAACGCCCTACACAATGTGTTGCAGAGAGCAAGTGTTCTGTAGTATATTTTTCATGTTCTTCTGGAAACACAGCATAAGAAAGAAGCAAACCTAACTAACAGTAATGAAGGCTTCACTATTGTTTTTTAGAGTCAATTTACAGTGCAGTGTTTTGTATTTGACACAATCAGGGAAGATCCATGTAGGATTAAAATACTGTATTTTAAGAAACATACACTGAAATTGTTCAGTTTTAACAACAAGAATAGAAATATATAAATGGAAGCCTTAGAAAGCTTGTATTAGTATCAACTATAAAACAGAAACTTTTAAAATTCCATCAAACTGCAACAAAACATTCCCAAGGAGTATTTTACATAGATAAACAACAAATAAGAATTTCTTAGCTTTTATTATTAGTTTTATTAGAGAACAGGTTTAAAAAGCAAGCTGTACTAATGCAAGAAATAAGATTTAGGTTATGATGAAACTTCTGAAAGGCTTAAAAAACAGGCATCTTTTTTAGTCTTGTCTATTAGTTTTGCAGGATCTGGAGGGACAGGTCAGTAGTACCCATCCAGCACTCTATCACAGAACAAAAGGACTTGTACATAATAAGCAGATAAAATACTACAGGAGTCTAACGAAATCCACAGTCAAACAGCACTGGGACTGACTGATAGACACTGGAAAAAATGAAACAGCACAAGAGCAGACAAAAGGCTTCAAGCAGAAGCCTGCACCACCAAGTGGCTTATGATGTGTGTACTACATCAAAAATTGAATTATTTACATGAGACAAAAATGGGAATATTTTCAAGAAATCAGCTGGGTCTAGGAAATGCCATAACATTGGCACTGTTTTGTCCTTAGATCAATACAGAAGATATATCTAGACATCTAGTTTTAGCAAAGGCAGAGATTCTGTTCTTCTTAACTCAGACATTCAGCTTAGGCACCATAGCAGATCAGTTACTTTCATCATGCAAAATATAACAACTATGCTCATGACTGTGGTCCAGAACAACTGCTTTCCTCCCATTTCTAACAAGCAGATATTCCAGTGTAAAATACAGGACAGAAATGTAAAGGAGGAATTCACCGGAGTAAGGAAATTATCACCTCTTACAGAAAAATATTAGTTCTGTAAATAACTACCCACACACTGTGGTTCTAACACTCACTTAAAAGTCTACTTGCTGTGGGTGTTGCATTAAGTACAATTTTGCAGAACATGCTGAATCATGGTCACATCTTTAGCTTACTGAACCCATAAATGGAAATTTTGATATTCTAAACTAGCAGTTTTTCTGGCCATAGAAGCTTCTCATCACCTTACAGCCATCTTGTATGACCAGCAGTGAGACATTTCACAAAGAAAATGACTATGACTGGAAGCAACATGTGAACCATCAGAAAGCCAAATGGACTTCAGCAGCTATTTAATTCACTGGATTCCTCATTTTCCCCAAAGTTTAAAGATAATTGGACCCAAGAACAGCTTAGAGCTCTGTCCTGCAAAAATAACTGCTGAAAAGCAGATAGTCTTTTATGATTGAAATGCAGCTGTGCAAGGGAACCAAGCCTCATTATTAGTATCTGCCTTCGGTGCTACTAGCTAGAAGAACTTCTGAAAATATCACCTTTACAACCTTTGAGACTCAAGGCTGAAGCCTTCCGGCACTATGAACACAGTTTTCAAGTGTTTGCAATGGTTAATGGAATTACAAAACAGAGCTAAGCAAATTCTCATGTTTCTTACAACTGACTGGCTGGAAGGCTGGTTTCCAAATATCAACTGTCTTATAAGGAGCACTGTCTTCTTTCCAAAAGGGACATCATATCCCAGCATTAAATGAATGACCTTATTTCTGGGAAATCTATCAGTCTACCATAAAATAGGGAGTTTCTTGTTAAAACAATTCTAGACACTTCAGCAAGTGTGCCTGAAGACATCCTGCAGTTTACCATAGTCAGTATTGCATCTTCTACTGGCAAAAGTGATTACAACTGAACTTCATAATAGAGTACAGCCTCACAACTTTATCCTGAAGTGACTGGCACCTCTTGAGAACAGTACTAGCCTGAAGTCATCTTACTACCTACTCATAGAAAAATTCTCATAATTCAAACCAAGGGTTATTTCACTAAAATAAGATTGAAATGCAACTTGTTTCCTACTTTCTTTTAGTTACATATTTTGCAATTTAATCTTGGTCTAAAATATTAAAAAACTACCATTTGACTTAGAACTTGGGCACATATATATTCAAAGGGTATTAAAGCCATAAAACTCAAGTAGCTATTTTCCATACAGCTCAAAATACCTATTTCTGTTAGTGATTTTAAGTCAGAGTTAATAGATATATATACAAAATATCTAACCCAGTGATTTACAGTTGTAAACAAGCAATCCATGCAACTATGAAAATTCAGAACTAGAATATACTTTAAAAATACATGTTATACCTGTAGCAGAATTTTTCTTTGAAGAGAACTTCTTTTAAACTTTTGACCTCCAGCTGAGATAACTTTAAAAAAATTAATGCATTAACTCAAAAAAACTTCATTAGTACATGAGACCCTACATCTTCAGGAAAACTTGAATGTCTTACAAAAAAAATCGTTTGAGCTGTCAAGTGATCAGCATTGAAACGATTTGAGATGCAGGGCATTTTTAAAAATAGACTGATATAGTCCTAAAGATGGAGCTTTAAACTGAAATGTTAACTGACCTCTAGTGATAGCATTAAACACTTACTACAACAAAAGCAAGTTTTCCTTTTCCCTATAGAAAAAAGCTCGTTATATAGAGAATTGATGCCTTACCTCTAGGTCACAGCTGTATTCTGTGCCATCCAGAAGCATCACTTTACACTGCACAGTTTTGATTTTCTTGGGAGATTTCTGTGGAATGTCATCTGTTTTGATTTCAGCTGTCTGCACTTCTTTTGTTTCCCTTTTTTCCTTTTCTTCTTCATTTTCTTCCTTTTTCTCTGCAACTTTCTCTACTTCCATTTCTTTGCCATCTTCTTTGACAAGCTATATATAACACGAACAATGACTGAAAGTCAGGAAGGTGGATATTTTTAACTTGTACATTTCTTTTATAAGCTACTAAGAAATAAGACATTAATTTTCCATTGAAGTTATGCACATACTAGAAGCACAACAACCAGCACAAGTATTAAGGTCTTCCTTGCAGACCAGATATTCTAGCTCTCAAACCACAGAAGGTACCTTTTTTCCTTTCCTTGAAATTCGAATTTTTCTATGTCTTATTGCCTTTTTTCCCTAAGAGAAAGAACTCAAGAAGCTCCAGGAATTGTACTAAACTAAAACCTAGCATTCATTAAAGACATAGAATCAGAATGCTTGAGATTGGTAGGGACCTTACAATCATCTAGTCCATTGTGGTTAGCCACTTTGGACATCAAGTATTGGGCTAGATGGACCCTTGCTCTGATGGAATACTGTTGTTCTCAGGCTCTTGTTTCTTGTTACATTTCTCAGAGGGAAACAGCTCAGGCATTTCTAAAAATGAGTACAAGGAGCAAAAAAAAATGCCGTGGGAAACAACAGGTACTTCACACCTCAAAATGTTTGCAGTCATTATTTTGAGAGCATGTCCTGCATCAGGCTAAGGGTTTGATCTCTGAATAGAGATGTGGGATTTTGCCATCCTGTGGAAACCCAGTTAAACTGGATGAGCACAGAACACTTTCAAGAACTGTACTTCTTAAGATGATCCACAAGTGTCACCCTCATCAGAAGGTACATACCTCCTCCCTACACGAGACAGAGCCAAAGCCTAGGCTGAGATGTCATTACCCATTCAATCCTTTCTGCTAGTACTGGGAAGAAATGTCAGAAATTTCCTCAGCAGGTACTGCTAGAGAAAGGAGGAGGCAGAAAGAAGGGACATACAATGATCATTTAGTCCAGTTGCCTAGGGTCCCTCTAGGGCCACGTAGAGATGTTTGCCCAGGACCATATCTAGCTGAGGTTTTATCTTCTTCCCAAGTGAAGACTCCATAACATCCCTGGGCAACCTGTTTTAATGTTTGACTCACCCCTTTATAGCTCCTGGGAGGCCTATCCTCTTCACGACCATCACCTGGGCTACATGCTTTCCTTACCAAGTAAAGGTCCTATCACCACCACAGAAAAAAGAATTTGTTTGCAATTTGAGATGTAATGTCATGTTTTTAATTTGGGGCCTCTGTTTTTTGTTATCTAACTGCATATGACACTGGTAAGATTCCCCTCGATCCTTCTCTCCCCTAGGCTGACTAGTACCAACTGTCTCAGCCCCTCCTAATATAAAACATTCTCTATGACCTTTATCTTTGGAAACCTAGAATATGAAGTTTGAATGTTAAGAACTGACATGCAACATCAAAAAATCAATACTGAAGCCTAGCTACTGGAGTGGCCATCATTTTTTCCCCCAGTATGATACTAACAAAGCTTGGCATGAAATACATAAGTCATGAATTGGGTTTCATTAAAATTACTCCAAAGTATCTATGAGATTTCCCCACATGTACCTGTGGTGTTTCAGCACTACTAACAGACAGTTTTTCTTTGTCATCTGCTTTAGCATCATGGTGATTTTCAGCTGCTTCTTCCAAGCTCTTTCTTGGCTGAGACACCCCCTCTGGTATCTGGCTTTCACTTTCTTCAATTACTTGTTCTTCTCCTGTGGCCTTTTTCTTGGGCTCATCTTTGGGCTCTGCCAAGGTGTATGATTTTTGTTTCTTAAGCCAGGGGGGAAGGAAACGAGAAATACCCTTGCTTTCAGGTGAAGCTTTTTGCTTCTTCTGGCTACTTGGACTACTTTGGCTAGTTGGTTCTGGGACAGAAGAATCTTGAGCTTTTTCAGAGGATGCTTCCTTGGACTTCTGATTTTCTGGAGTCTCTGATGCATCTTCAGGCTTGTCCTTGGCTTTGTCTGGTCCCAGCTGCTCAGAATCTTTCTTTACGTCAGTCTCTGAGCCAACCTCAGTTGTCATTGTCACAACCAACACTAAAAGAAGCAACAATAAAAACAGTTTTGTTACAGAGCATCACAATTTTTACTAATTATTTGCAGTATTTTGCAAACTCTTGTAGATTATTAAACTTACAGTTAAAGAAATACTTCTTTTCAAATTCCCAGTTCACAAGTAAAACCAGTTCGCTAAAACTTAGTGCTCTGCAGATAAAGGTTTTTAAAACGCCAAACTAGACAGATACATCTAGAAATAGTTTCCTTCTCCTTGATAAAAATTTAAGTGTGCTTACTGAAATGCATTTGTCTTTTATAAGCTACTCCTAATGTTATTGGCCAAGATCACTTCAGAAGTAACTTCAGTTCTTTCTACTTGGCTACTTGGCTGATGAAGAAACTGAAAATTTCAGAACAGTGTCGACCTTCTCTAGTAAAACTGGCAGATGCAACCCTGTTACTATTCAGTGACACTTATCAATTTGAAAGAAACTATTGGAAGAAAGTGAAAGAGCAAGATTACCAAAGAATAGGACAGAAGGATGGCGAGCACAAGATTGAGTATAAAAAACATTGGAAATTATAAGTCAGTGATACTATTGAAGTTAATAATAATGTTAGCAAGCATACTTTACGGTAAAATTGGGTTTTAATCGGGAGTTCATACCAATCAACAAAAAAAAAAAATCATACATAATGCTTATACTCCCATCACTTCTAAATACTCTTCCTTCAGTGAAATTAAAGACCGATCCTAATACTGTACCAACAGGATATGCAATAATAATCTTTAATCTTAACATTAGTGATATTTATTGAAAAAATATTAACTAGAATGAAAAAATTTTGTTATCTGCATGGCACTGGATTTTGCTGCATTGCTTTGAAAATGTAATATAACTATTTTTTTTTCCAATGTATTGAAGTGAGTCAACAAGATACGCATGCGACGGTCCAACCAAAGTTTAAAATAGTTAGATTCCATTAGATGTTACTGGCATTTACTTACAACCTTCTGAAAACAATTTGTTTTGAACTGATGGTCTGTTTGTCTGGCCTTAAGTTTAGTGGGCTAGTTACACCATAAAATTTTTATCTTTACAACATTGGACCCTCTTCATGACAATTGATGGTGATCACTGCATGCCATTAGAGTCAAGAGGACTCCTGCTAAACTCAACAGCTGTTGCCTGATCCCTGCCCAAAAAAGGAGTCAAGTAGGTTATCTAGTTCAGGCTGGATGCAATTAACTCACTCAACACTTAACTGCACTTGAAGTCAACTGGGAACTAGTTTAGGTCACAAGGCAGCAGCAACTCTTTGTCTCCAGCTTTCCAAATCACATTCACAGACAGTCAGAAATAGTTAAACTAAGCTATTCCCAAGGAGGGGGGTGGGGGAAATTAAGGAAGCTAATAGATGCCTAAATATACAAGAGAAGGCATTCTGGCAAAAGAGATGAACAACACTGAGCCAAAGGAAACAATCTTGACAGTTACCTTATAAAGAAGCTTAGACACAGGAGCCTTGAACTATGTACAAATTCATATTAAGCAAGCATCCTGAGACCCAATGTTGTGGGTGTTTCTTTGTTCATCACTTAGCATTTCACCATCTAACACCAAAACATTCCCCTATGGGGAAATGTAAATGAAAAGTATCTTTACTAGTATACTAGAGACTTATAAATACATTTCACGCTTAAGTATTACAGTTATGTAGTAATTTCTACCACTTTTAATAAAATCCTCCAAATTTTATTAATAAAGCCTGTTGTGATAAGAGTATTAAACATCATATAAGTATTATTTATCTCAGAGGTAAAAGGCCTCTGAAGGGCAGCTTCCCATTTGACTGTTGAGATTCAAAAATTTGCTATTTAAAGCCATGTACTAGTATGCTAGTTTTAAAGCTAGTACTAGTCAAACTACACTTTGCTATCACCTTCAAGTTTTACACAGAAATGTTGCTTTTAGTTCCTAATGGTAAGTTATCTAACTTAATATTATAAATTTTTTTATCAAACCAAAATATGAATATATATAAAAAAAAAATCAAAATCAGCTTTCCCTGAGAGAAAAATCAAAACTTCTGCCGATTAGTGAATAACAATCTATACTGCTTAATAAATTCAGGTTTCATTATTAACAGAGATAGTGGTGACTTTTCTCATATAGCTCTAAAAAAGATCTAATTCCTTCTCAGAAAGTAGCTAAAACAATTTCAGAAAATTTGATAAGCAAATCTTCAAAGAAGTTACAGGAAAACCACTATACTTCCTGTATGCTTTTTTACTTTTCAAAATATGCAGAAATGCATAAAATGAATGTACAAACTAAAAAAAAAATTCATTATCTACCACTCAAAACTAAGATTGCATTTTGGTTATGCAGTCAAAAGGAGACATCTCTATAAAATTCCTTTGAGCTGAGCAAAATAAACCACCCTGTAAACATGTTGCTATGATATTGTTCTAACAATAAAAGAAACGGAGGACATAAAGTTCTCACATCTTAACTGATTAAATTTAGACAGGATAGCAGTGGGTGGTACAAACTCGCTCAGTGTGAAATAAGAAAGGTTCTGCATCTCAATGTTTTCATAAATGTTTTCATGTCCAGGTTTTCATAAAGTTATAGTTAAAAGGAGAACTTGGGTTTATACTGCAGAAGCAAGGGAACCTTGTTACAGCCCCTGCCCTGTCTGAATAGGTCTGTCCATGCCACTTAATGCCTTCATTTGATGCCCACAGCAAGAGGCAATTTCTTTCAGGAGCTCAGTTTCATATAAACTTGTTTCCCGGGGGAAGAAAATGAGGGATAGAGTGGAAATACCTCCAAAACAAAACACACCTGTTTGCTAAGGCTGTATATTTCTTTATACTCCCAGAAGTCTCTCAATGAACTGAGAAGAGGTAGATGAATTTACTGAACAAGGGCACTGACCAAGAGTACAAGGCATAGTTTTCCCAAAATACCTTCCTTCTCTACTACATAACCTTTTTTCTAGAGTTGCATTTTAGTATGAATTAGTCACTCCTTGAGAAACAGAAAATTGGATCTACCTGCTCTCCCCATGCTCCTTATTTCAGTGCTCTGTTCGATCCTCCAGTTTTGTAGTTCACCGAAAAACAGAGGTAGGAGGGACAAAACACTGGAGTTCTGCCATCAGTCTACTATTGCAGTTTGTAAAGCCTCTGATGTAAACTTTCACTGTAGTCAAGTAGATCATGTAGCCACATAGGCTCTTTCCTGATCCCTTCCTGCACTGACAGCAAAGATCACACAAGATCCCACCCAGCCAATAATGTGCCAGAAAGAAAATGGAAATAAGCAGCAGACAGCATTTGCCTCAGATTGGGAAGAAATAAAACAAATTAGGTTGAGAATTCAGAGTTCCAAATTTCAATCATGTGTTCTCTTCCTCACCTGTCTCCAAGTAAACTCTCATTTGCTCTTACATCATAGTATTAAGCACAATACATATTTTTGCCCCTATAATTTTCTTAAGCTCTTTAAACAGCTGCAACAGGATATGGTTCTCCTCATTTCACCTTTTTTGTATTGCAAGGTAACATTAAATCCATATTTCACTTTGAATTGAGAAGGGAGAATAAGAATCTTGCAGCAAGAGCAGACAGAGAAGGAATCTTTTGTAATCCTCCAGAACTGCAGATCAGATCCTCCTCATGCAGATCGGGTGTCTACCCAAATTGCAAGGACCAAGGTGGGGGTGGGACGGCAAAAAGTACTGAAACAATGTGGCAATTGCTGAAGAGAAAGTGACTTTGTTAACAGGTCCCACTTTTACAGCGAGCAGATAATCCGCCCTAATCATAACTTTAACTTCCCCGAGCAAGGGTGCTGATCAGGAAGCAACTAAAGATAACATATTCTCTCTCCTCTCCATTCATCCTTTCTTCTCCATTTTTATTCCACTGAGAAGATACTAATGGCTGCCACAGTTCAGGCCTGAAGGCTGACCAGAATGCTAAATTCTTTCCTTACTATTCTTTCCTCTGGGGACCCCTGGTGGCCTAGCGGTTAAGATGCTGGTCTCTCAGCGCCAAGGCTGCAGGTTCGAATCCCGGGTCCCCCGGGCA
>JAWWLV010000121.1:59417340-59450355 GCA_035041135.1 Platyrinchus mystaceus | reverse complement strand
AAAAATCCATTGCGCAGGCTTGAAAGGTAAAAACACCTTTCCCAGATCTTCGTTCGCGAAGACTGGCCACTTACTTAAATTCTTTCCTCTCAAATACACAGATTGGTCAGTTGGTTGATGCCTTTCTTTCAGTTTCTAGCAGAAATTCTTAAAATGTAGTTCTCTGACCAGAGGGATTCCTACCACCATAGATAAGCTATAAATAGAAGATATATCAAGTATAACAAAAAAAAATAAAAAGAGAGGAAAGAAAAACAAAAAAGAGTAGTTCCAAGATCATAGACAACATTGAGCAAAAAACCAACTGCCATGAAATGAAGCTTTCTATGATGATCCATGTTTTAATTCACTGCTTCTGTTATGGCATTTCTTATTTATCAGCACAGATGAACAAATCCAAATCCTTTTTTGTATATTTCTGGATCTCATTTTACTTATTTTCTGAGTACATAAAAGTAGAAACAAAAGTAGAAAGAAGCTGTCTTAAACTTTTCTTTTTTCAGTTTGTCACTGAAATTTATAGCAAACTCAAGAAATAAAAATTGCTTTGATAGTTATACCTTCATCAGTCTACTAGGATTCACAGAGAAACCATCATGTCATAGAAGCAAAAAAAAAAAAATTATCAACCTACTTCTACTGAAATAAAGTACAGCTCAGTGCACTAAAAGCCAACATGCCTGCCCAAGTCATGTAATTTCCTGGATCACCATATTTATTTTTAAAATCATTACCTTCATAAATATTCCAAATACGCTCACTTGGAGAACACATAAAAAAAAAAAAAAAGATAGCAAAGAAAATTCTAACATCTGAAAAAGCATACATGAAAACCTGAAACAAGGTCACGTGTATTTCATCTGCTTAAAATAAAGCAAAAAATCTCCCAAATAAAGTTGTTAATTTCTTGTCATATTATCGATCTGAAGCACAGCAGAAGACTGCTCCGCATTTCACAGTTTGTTAGGACACATCCCTTACAGCAACTGAATGCTTGCTGCTTTCAACACTTAAGATTTGTTGATGTAAAAGCCATAAAAAAGTAAAACCCTAGCTGGAACAGTCATTCAAATTTTAGAGTGTAAATGAGTCTGGTTTAATCAGTAGGTAATACCTGAGGAAACCAGGTACTAATACCTACAAGATTTTTTCAGAAGCATTAATTGATTATTTTCTGAAGAGTACAATAATTTATATTTCTAATCAGGCTGAATGTACTAAGTGACCTTATTCTAGATTTGTTAAAATTTAAAACTTGTATTTTATCACCAGTGTGTAAACAAGAAAACTCACAGCATCCCATAGTTATGTGTAGCATCATTTTGAAGGTACCAATATAACCAGCACACATTTTATTAGCAGAAAAGCAAAAGGCAAAATCCAATTTCTCCTTTTAATCATTGTTTAGATGGATTACTACAATTGCAAACACATGGAGAGCTGTGAACACCAAGGAATAAATTAACAACTCAAGAAAGCAGTTTTCAGTTTTGAGATCCTTAAGAAAGCAAAAACATCCCTAAAATCGGCTTAGTTACATCAATCTGTGACATTTACATCACATGGTTCCCAATTAAATATTGTTCTCTGGTCAAATACCAATCCAAGAGAGCCTAAGTTCTACCATGGGAACTTGCATCCTTATCTGTATTTATAAAGACACAGAACCATATATACATACAAACATACTTTGAAAATTGAATCTAATATTTGGATTACATTCATTTTTAAGCAGATTCCTAAAAAAAAAAAAAAATAGATGAGACTAAAGTAAAAAGGATCAACACTTTAGCAAAATACTGAACACAATAAAAAAAGTTGCAACAGAAAACCCACAGGAAAGGCATAGGTCTTACATGTACAAAATCTAATCACCTGTTTTTGAATGATTATTCAAAGATGATCTCTAGCAATTGAACCCAAACCTAGGTATTCACACACTGAATGTGACCCTGTTTCAGATTTGCTCCTCCCCTGATGATCACTCTGCATAAAAATCAAGGTTAACTGCAGAAGCAGAAGAGACAGACTGCAGAGTCGGCTCTTTTGTGAATCTCTGCAGTAGCCACAGGGCAGAAGGCTGTCAGAGTCCATTGGTTTCCCAGGCTGCGACGAGACTACTGGAGCTGGGGCCTGAACTCATCTCATGTTGTCATGGCTCCTCCTCATAGGCTTAGAAGGCAACACACTGATAAACAAGAACAATTCTATATGACACATATAGCCAAAAACCCCCTCAAATTCTTTCTTTTAAAGCTTCACAGTTTATGGAGAAGCCTAAAGCAATAATCCAGGTGACTAGACAACTAAACCTGTGGTATGATTCAGACTTTTGCCTTTGTAATTATGTTTCCTACTAAAAATAATTTTTCCCAAACGTAAGCCAACTAAAAGAATCACCCTTTCTCTTCATGATTCTGCTTCCTAAACTGGAAGCTTGCTTGCAAAGAGGTAACCAGGTGACATTGCCAGTCTGTATATTGGTCAGCAGATGGTGCCATAATAGTTCTAAAAATCAGTAGCATGTTTCAAAAGGTCAAGCTTTAAACAGCAATAATATTCCAATTTCAAATGTAATTCCCAAATTATGACAAGTAATGGAATGCTTTCATAGAAGTATTAACATAATGAGTATTAACATATTTTAATAAATATAACTTCAGAGCCAGACAGTGAATTACAAGTCCATGACAATACGGATTAGTTACATTAGTAAATAATTAATACAGTAACATGTGTTTCTAAATATATGCATATATTCACATAATATCTAAGCTGATCTCCAAGAGCAGAAATGGCACAAAATTGTGTCTTCCCAAAAGATCCTATACCTATGAAATCTAGTTTCCAGGGAATTACAGGCATATCACAGAGGCTAGCAGCCCCAGAGTTAATAGCAGCTATACTCATAAGCATCCCCTTATGTAGATAGTGAGGTCACTATTCAAAATAACAGGTATTTCATTAGTCTTCATGTCATTATACATTCATGCCATCATACAACTGATTATTTGCAAACATGTAATGTTCCTCTCCCAAATACATTCTTGTCTTGATACAAATATTGAAATATCATTAAGTCCCTAGAACTAATTTTTGTACTGCAAAAAAATTGTAGATGTGTCCCCATTCCTTGCAATACACAGAATACACAGAACTTACCAGAGAAACACTGACAATTTCCTATATAGGATGATGAGAACTTAAAAGGTAGTTCTGAAACAACACTAAGACAAGTAATTCTAAAGATTGCTATGAAGACAAAATAAAAAAAAATCAAGGATTTAGACAGCAGATGAAATGTGACAGAGAAAGCTACTTCTCTCTAAAATTGCAAAGCGAGTATCTGCACTCTTGATAGAATATTTTCACAGTGAAACTATTATGCTGACAAATTTCTGTAAAGCAACTGTAGGGAAGTCACCTAAACTTTGTAAACTCAAATCAGCATCCAGAAGCATTACTATTTCTCAAATCCTTATTCCCCTTAATGCAGCACAACACATACCTGTTACTCATCACTCAAGCACCTCATCTTTTCGTAAAACACCTGCTGCAGGCCGTCCCATTTTGCCTAGTGAATAACTTAGTTATTGCAATCCATACACAACTTCAAAGGCTTAGTTTTAATGGATATGTCAGTTGAAGGGATATTTCTGATTTTTTCAGAAAGGAAAGATAATACTATGAGACATGAAAATAAGTGAGAATTCTTTAAACACTATTTTGTTAAAATTTCTCTCCTGACACTAGGTAGCAATCTAAAAATGTATAACAAAGCATATAAAATAATATTAGAAAGTGCTGTTTCCCAAACTAAATAAAATGCATTGAAAACTGCATTATCTGTGTAACAGCACACACAAGAACATACAAAGTTCAACCCCAAAGCTTTCAACAAAATCAGAACATAAATACCTTCCAAGTGTTAAACACAGCCAAGTTGTGATGCCCCTATTGGAATCTGAGATTACATTTAAGGAAATATACATGCTGCAGCTCTTAGTGCTACCTATACCATATCCAAAGATAACAAATCTGTTCATTCTGTATTTTCAATCTACAAATACACTGTTATATCAAGGCAAAAAAAATAAGTCTCAAAGAACAACTTCATTTAAATCAAGAAATCTGTCTTTGCCAGAGCACATATGCTAATATACAATCTGTTTACGAAGCTAGCTTTGTGCTGTTCTCCAGCACTGAAAGAAATGTTGTAAGCTGATGAGAATCCAACAGTCATTTTGAAAAGCTGTATTGAACAAATGACCCCACCCAGGCCATGACACTGCTAGAGAAGGACATGCTCAAGTGGAAAAATGAGATTTAGTTCCAAATTCATTCCAGCAGCCAGAAAATGAACATGGGTCAAGAGACAGCTCTGTTTTCCTGTTATCTGTCCAACAAACTAAGAACAACATAGGTTTTGAGAAAAATCTCTCCCCTATTTTTAAAATCAACTTTGCAAGTTTACAGTGGGTTTTGAGTGTTCACATTAAACACTCATGATAACCCCAATTTTAGAGATTAAAACCAGCAGTGAGTATTCCTTTGTTCTAAGTAATGCTGTACCTCCAATCTCCATTCCTATCCTTCCACTCTATCCCATCTCAAAAAGTGGCTGTTTCTATTCCAGCTACACAATTTCACTGAAGCACAGACGAACATACATCTTTTTTCCATTCTTATTAAAGAAACTGGGGGGATGGACAACAACAATCCTACTTGGGTTCTGTAAATTATTTACCTTGTTCTGATTTGGAGGTGATTGATTTTTAGATGCCACAATAAAAAATTTCCATTTTCAACTTTCATCCTTTCTATTTATAAAGTATTGGCAAAACTAAAAACAGTTTCTTTTTATACTGACAACATTAGGTTCACCCTTGCATACAGTGTGCTTCCAAGGCACTTACAATAACATGGTTAATCAAAGCACCTCCCAACTCAGTGAAAAATAATGTACTAGTATTTTTTGTACTGCAAACTGAGAGGCCTCAGTGTAAACCAAGTTCCCGGATGCTGGAATTCCAGATGCGCATTATTGTTTTGACAAGTATCTATTTCCTGTTCAGTGGAAGTCATAGAGAGAATTATTACCCTCTCACATGTTTAGGAAGTGTACAACAGCATGCAAAAAGAGAAATCTCTGCAATACCAGCATTCAATGTCAGGAAGCAACTAGACTGTGCTTTTGGTAGTGACAGACCAGTAAATGCACATTTAAAAGTAATTTCCATAAGCAGAGACAACCATTAAATTTATTTCACCAGTACATTGAGGCTGAATGTCATACAGATGTGGACACTACTGAGATCACATTGAAAATGCCTGCTTGCTTTTTATTTCAGCTAACCCAACTTAGGAACAACGGCTAGAAACCAACTGAAAAATGTATTAAGACAGTTTGCTCTGTCACATGCAAGACTAGTGTTCAATAGACAAATGTAGTTTACAAAGGCTTTAGGGTGTAAACACAGCCACAAAAGTGTCTTTTTTGGCAGCAACATCAGTTATGTATTTCTACTTTAAAGGGGGCTTTATTTTTGCTATTGTCAAATATAAGCATCATAGAGGGCACAGTTCTCTTCAGCAAGCCACTTTAACAACACCAGTTGATGGTTGCCATTACCAAGGGAAACAAAGTTGGAAAAAGTGATAATAAAATTATGAAGTCTTGTATACAGAGGACATGAAAAGAATCTTCTCCTGCCACTATTTTTTAATGCCCATTTTCCTGAATCAGGATGCAAGTTTAAACACAAAAATTGGTACTGCTACCACTTCCCACCAATAACAAAGTCAGTTTCAAATACTTGTTTAGGTGGCATACCTGGCAATTAATCTTAAACAAGCTTAGTCCAAATTCAAAATAAGTGCAAAGTTTCAGGCTATATGGTGAAGTATTTTTGGACTTCTGCAGGTAAGTTGCTACTAACTGTATGCCATATTAAAAAAAAAAAAAAACCAAACCAAACAAAAACCCCAAACAAACGAAAAAAAAATCAAACCAAAAAACCCTCCAGCCACTACAAATTAAAAATAATTAAAATAGGATAATTCTCAGCTCCTGCTGCAATGAATAAATGCTATTCCACGTGCCTCAAAACTCAGATGTTAGCCACCTGAAATGTTTTGTGTCAGTACTTTAATTTTCATGTTTGCAGCTAGCACAAGTTAACTGAGTCTTTCATGTGTATTCCCTTGAAAAAGCAGAACCAATTTGCTCAGTTTTTACCATCTACTCTGAATAATTATAATGCACCTCAAATGATATATGTAAAGCACAACACTGCAAACTATTTCCTACATACTTATGTTTACTGGAACACATAAAGTACTGGAACTACAAATAATACTGCTCTTCGAAAAAGTATGCATCTACTGCTCCTGTGGGAATTAACTCTGCCAATCCCAAGCAACAAAAAGCAGTGAAGATGCCTCTTTGCTGAGCAAATAAAACTGGCAGCCAAAACTTCATCACTCCCATGGGCTCTTCTGAATGCTGGTATTTGATTAGAAGAGTGAAAAAATGAGCAACTTAGTAAAAGTTTCCTGCTTTTCATGGCAGTGGCTTCACAACTAACAACACTGCAACCACTGCCACATCTCTGGGCTAGACAAAGTGAAAGGAGCCTAATTTCTGAATCTAGAGGTCAGAAACAAGTGTAACGGGGGGGAAAAAGGCAAAATATAGTGTTAATAAAGCTGGTCTTGTGCCTAGACTTCAGCACTTAACATGTTTATTAGTCATCTAAGTGCTTTAGCTGTTTTGTGCTTTTTGGAAGGACATTCCCAGCATGAAGGATTGTAATATAAAACAGATAACAGGATATGCATGGAAGTCCCAAGGGAGTAACTATTTAAACAAAGTTTTCTTTGGAGAGTTAGGGAATGACAACAGATAAGAAAGATTTAAAAGAATAATTCATTTGTGAACACCAAGGTAGGGAGTATTTAGAACTGTCCTGTAGACAAGGAAGAAAGAATGTCGACTTGCCAAACCACGACTGCAATGACATTCCCATATAAATATAAGAATATACATCACAAACTGTAGTTTACCAGAGCAGCCTCACCCACTGCTGAAAAGCCTTTTAATGACCACATAAAAATGAGGATGGTGAATTATTACAGTAAGCTTTCAGGCCAAATTAAGTAGAGGCCTTATTCTGCCTTCTTTGGCTACATTTTCAGTTCTCATTCTGTACATCCAGATACGTTTCAAAGCTTGGAAACAGTTTTATGCAAACACAAATCCAAGTTGACAACAACTTATCATCTTATAATTAATTTTATTACACAAACACATTCAGCATGACATTATGAGCTCCGTGCCAAAGACTTGTCTGAATGAAACTTCCAGTCCACATTGGCTTGGGGGTTTCTCTGCCTCCTTTTGGCCTCATCACTTTAGGTGCTGACTGAAGAAATGCTTGAAAGCATATTTACCCTGGTGTTCTCTATGGGTATGGTTCTCTTGCATTAAATGTGAAATCCAAGATCATGCTGGAGCTCACAGTCATGGATTTTCCCCATCCTATCTAAGTTTAACTCCTAAGTACTTTGAAATATGAAGCAATGAGAAAGGGAAAATTGCTATAAGAACACAAACAGACCAAACGAATGCCTTTTTTTTTTTACCATGATATACTGGTTATCAACTGGGGGTTTTTACAAGGCCATATTCTTGTGTAGAGGCAATAGAAAGCACATATTAACAAAAAGGACATGAGACTCAGTCCTGCCTAAAGTGACATCATGTTATTTCAGAAATCAAGATTACTTCATTAGTTCCCAAACTGAGATATCAGAGACCAAGCATTGGAGCTCTGGTCCAGATGAAGTCTCAAGTGTGCTAGTCTCAGAAGTCTGCCTAAACATACAAACATCAACAAATAAAAGCATGAAAACTTCTAGCACTTAAAAAATGAATGGCTGGATCTGTGTTAAGATGGGAGAAATAAACCCATGTGACAGACTTGAGTTTTGGGAAACAGTATGAATACCATGCAAATTAACATTCAATAAATAACAAGAGGATATAGAAACTCACTAAAAGGGAAAGACTGGTGCTATAGCTCTCAACTCTTTCTTCCTCTTTTATTATGAAGAAAAAACTTGGGACAAAAACAAGCTAGCAGTGAAAGAAAGTAAAGACACCACTGGAAAGAAAAATCAGGAGTCAAAAAAATGGGGTGGGGGAGGGAAGGAAAAAACAGGAAATAGACACTGAAGACAAAACAGGAAAGAAGGTCATGATTTGTCTAACAGCCAAAAAACTGCAGTGAGGCCAGAGAGGGGGGGAGGGTGGGAAGACACCAGAATGCCAGTACAGGTTATATCATAGAGGCTACTGGTCAGCTCACAAGGTCTCCTGGTCCTTCAAGTGCTAGAGTGCACGAGATTCAGCAACTATATGTCCCTCACTTTTAAAACTCTTCCCAGTAGCTTCTTCATTTTCGTACATTCATTTCCTGACAAGGTTCAAAACTTGTTTCTCTGTTGTAAGATTTTAAGAGTGCTCCTTCCTTTGCACTTGTAATTATTTTCTGCATTTATTTTTAAGCAGCAATTGGATTGTTTAATGAACTAAGTGAAAAGCTGTACTTCCTGGAAAAACTGGGTTACTGTATCTCCAAATCCAAAAAATGACAATTCTAATTAGTTCACTTTTGGTTTTCTGACTTATTTATACATCCTTCAGTGTTTCAGTTCCATTCAACACCAAGATTAGAGGCAAAAATACGCATCTTTGGCTCACCAGTTCCTACACAGTAGGCTTCTTTCTGGCATTAAAACACATTATGAATTATATCCCATTTACTTTTTGTTGAAGGGCTCAATGACCAAACGCTTGTGCAAAATACCTATCTGAAGATGAGCTAAGTATTTTGTGGAAGTTATAAAACTGACCCATCTATAAAAATATTCTGATTTTAGTAAAACATTTTACAGATAGAGAAACTTGAACACTATGAGGAGAAAGTGACACACAAGACACGCTCACTAAGACAGCAGTAAAACCAAAAATAGTTCTCAAGGCCTCTATGCTTAAATACTGACATCAAGTACTTCTAGATGTTCCATGTAAGTGTAGTTTTTCCCTTATTTTCTGCTGAAACCCAGAGGTCTCTTCTCTCCAAAAATACTGGGCTGATAGTCCCACAGGGGAAGTTTAGCTTTATTTTTTTATTTTTAGACAATAGCAATACTTCTCAAATTCATATGGAAAAGAAAAAGCAGAGACAAGACTTTTTGACCTGTTTACATTATGAAAGCCTCTAGACATGCACAAAAGTGTCAGAATTGGTTTACATGGGAGTTATGAAACCTACAAAGTTATAAAATTAGCTTTTTTACTTTTAAAATTATAAACCAGAAGTATTCCCAGCTCAATTTCTACTGAAAACTATTATACAAGCTGAAAGTTTGTGTGCATCAAGTGATAAACCACTTTTGTGTTGAACATCCATGCTAATTCACATGCTGTGTGACATCACTAATAATCTGAGGTGCAATTCAAGTCTGGAGGAGACAGCCAACACTAACTATACATTCCAATTCAGCAGAATTAGATTTCACCACAATTGTGCACATATGAACCAAATCTTAATCAGGTGAAGAATTTTGTGTTGGCAGATATCTTTTATGAGGTACTGCTGTCATCACATAACTCCCTGCAACTTCATTAATCACCATGACCACATTTGCACAGAAACAATTCAATACTTGAAGCAAAATGAATATGCAGTCTTTTTTCTGCAAAGAAAAACTGCAGCATTTCTCATGCCAATTAAAACAATGTTTCATTGTCTTTAACAAAGGAGAATGAATTTTAGACTGTACATGTCTACCGAATACACTGCAACACTTGAGATAAAAGATTTAAATATTAAAGTTAACTTACTGGAAAAGGGAAACAGAATGAAACTGAAGGCATTCCTTTTAAGATATACAGATAAGTAAAATATAGCACATCTTATTTGGTGTGACTTCCAAATAAGAGTTTCAAGCGGATGAAGAGACAAAAAACTTTTTGTCCCTCAAAGGTTATATGAGCCAAAATATCATACTATACTTCATATAAAATGGAAAGTATGCTAAACTATCCAAAAAGACTTCAAAAAGCTGCTAAGTTATATAAACAACTCTTATTCTGAAAAGTACCAGCTTGTGTTACTCTATGCTAAGATGCACATTTAAGCCCTTTAAATATATAGATACAGTCCCACGATCATGAGACATTTAGATGAAAATGGTAAAGAAAGAACTATGTTGGAGCACAAGGTTCCATAATTCCGTAGGGGAAAACACATTCCCTAAAACTTCCAAGACATAGCAACAAGGCTCCTTTAAGGTATGATGTGTGGGCTTCACCATTTGCAACACGATGAAACCCTTCTTACTTCATAGTAGTTTCACGTATAAGCATCTCTTTCATCCTCTTTTCTTCTCCCTCCCCTCTTGTACCTTCACTTAATCTTACTTGCTTTTTTTAGAATCTTCCTGATTATCAATTAAGTACTATACCTTCCATTCTTAATTCCAACACCACTGCTAGAAAGCCAGGGTGTCAAACTGTATCAAAAGCCTGGCTTACATCCAGACAGTTTAGACACACCTGAACAAAAAGATTCAATATTGAACAAACAATTCAATATGCAAGCTGGATTTTTCTTTCAAACCATATCCACAGAAGAAGCAAAATAAGCTGTTCACAAAATTATGTGAATGCCTTTATTTGCCAACTGATCAAAACAAAGATTTTCAAATGTAGTGCTTAAAAGGTGTTCAACCAATAACAAGTGAAGCCAGAGGTAAACACATAGTATGAATGAAACAGCTTCAGAAATAAATGCTTTCCTACAGCTAATTTAAGGAGAACTCTACTACTACCTAGTATTGGGAATTACTTTCTGCCCAAAGCAACTGGAAAACAGTATAGCCAACATATCACTAAGATGTCCTGGGAGGCTGAAACAGAGATTCGGTTTTTCCTCTTCTGTGCATCACCATATATGTTCCAGTTAATGTTCTCAACATCCCCAATAACTGGGGAAGTTACAGATATATTCTTAAAACAGAGATAGTCAAATCTGAGAATAATAAAATTCACCAGATCTTTCTCTCTAATCTCCCAGAGTATCTTGTTCTGAAAAGCACAGATTGATTATGTTCTTGATTCATAGCCTACAAAGACCCCCACATTCCCTAACCAAAGGGATTACAGGCATCAAAAACTAACACTAGACTTCCTTTCATAAGGAACCTCTTCCAGAACAGCCCCTGATTAATGGAGATGAAAGCGGAAGGCCTAAATTGTTCTGATTCTGCCTGACAAAAAACCCAAGGCAAAGTCTATGTAGAAGAAAAGGATTGTATGCTCTGCTGACGTTGTCAGTGACCTCCTTTAAACTGTCATGGCTGGGATGAATAGCCTAAGTCACCAATCCATTTTATGACTGCTCAATCTGAGCCAGGGTTTAAGCAGCATGCTGTGCTGCACAGGCTACATTAATCTCAGTACATGGTAAGATACACGGAGAGCTGCAATCTGCTCATGCCCAGTAGACAAAGAATATCCCTCATCTTCTCTCTGAGGACTGTGTTTATTTAACGGAGTAAATTTTCCAGTTTGAAGAATAAATACACTTTCAGCAAAAACACATATTCTTCATTACTCAACTCAGAGCAGGTTGTACTGTTTGCAGACCTCATGCAGAGGTGGTAGAAACGCCACATTCTTCTCTCAATTTTGATCATGACACTACTTTTAAGAATTGGCTCTAACTAATCCGTAGTAATCCTTTAGTATATGAAAATAAATATATCCTTCAGTAAATGAAAATAAACCCAGCAGGAGCAAAAATCAATTATCAAAAGAAAAACTGTAAGAGGGAAAGATGCCATTTGTCTTTTCACTAATTCCTAGCATTACAGGCCTGCAGAAAAAGAAAGAATACTGAAGTCTCTTGAAAGATGTGGAATATTTCTACTTAGAGTTTAATCCCTTCAGGAAACACAGCAAGAATAGAAGGAACACAAACAAATTTTAAGAAGCTCTGTTAGAGCAAGTTTTTCTTCTTCTAGCTCTGAGCATTTTGAGAATAACCCAAGAAAAGTCTTTAACATTTAAACATTAGGTTCATGGAAAAAAGCAAATATTTATAAATGCTTTTTAGAGAAAAAAATAGGTTATTTTGTTAAGCAATTTGTATTGCTGTGTTTTTTAATTTCTTTTAGGCTGCTTTAGTTACAGATGCTCAAACAGATCTGACAAGTAGTTTTAAAAGGTTAAAATCTTCAAGTTAATTAATGAAATGACTATAATACTCCATAAAGCCGTTTTCTAGAAGTGTTTCAAGCTGTCATTTGAGACATCTATGAAGCCCTTCTGACGTATTCAGTCTAATCTTGCAGAAATAAAGTGAAAGGTTTTTTTTCTGAAAAGAATAACCAGGAATCCTAAGTTCTACGTACTGCAAAGCAACAAAAAACCTCAAGGTTAGATGTCATTTTTTAGGTACGTTCTAAATAAAGACAGAACTGACTATGGACTGAATCAGAAAAGTTGTATTTCTTAACTAGAACAAGTATTCCAGTATGTTACACATCCTACTCTTAAGTCAGTTGCCCTGCAGCCAGTATTCATTGATCAAGTCTGCCAATAAGAGGGTGAAAAAACTTGTTATCTCATAAAGTCAGCAGAGCCCGTGGAAGGGCATAATTTCTCAGCATTGTCTAAACACACAGGTTGTACTAATTTGATGATAAAACTATGCTAAAGAATGTCCTCTGATTTCAGTTAGTTGGCAGTAATACTCTATCAAACTGTGTGCATATTCCTGCACATAGATGTTTTTATGATTTTTCTCAAAAAAACATCCATTTTGTTTTGTTCAACAGTTGTTAAAATGGATTTATTTCAACAATAATGTAATATTACATTTGGCATTGTTGTTGTGATACTCAGTTACCTACACAGTGGACCCACAGGGTCACTTACAGTACACAAAGCAGCAAGGTCTTTTTTCCACTCCTACTCTCTAATCTCTTGCATACATATCAGATAATTCCATTGGTCCTTTACAGCTCTGCCACAGCACTAGCAGTCTGTCACCCTTTCTTGAACAGTAAGAAGATGTACCATTGACAATGGGTTAGTTTATTAACACAGACGTATCCAAAGTTTGAGCTATCCCTCTTCTGAATTTAAGTTTTGTGTCCAAATACCTATATTCACACCAGTACTTCACAGGCCGCATTTAGGTCCCAAACTACATACAGCTGAAGACAGAACATGCTATATCCCAATTCAGAGTGCTATTCTGGACACATGCAACAGTACATGAACTTGTCTTTTGATTGGTAACTAATGAAGAACATCAGTACTTACTATTTTGCTGATCTATCCATATCACAAAAAATAGTACTGCTGAAAAACGTGGATTTCTTATGCAACATTTATATTATAGTGAATAGAGTAACATCAGGATGGCATCCAGTCACTAGTTGGTTTCTACAGGGCTCCATCCTTGGCCAAGTGCTCTTCAACATCTTCATTAGCAACTTAGGCAAACAACTCTAAGGAATACTAAGCAAGTTTGCTGACAACACTAAATTGGGAGGAGCTATCAATTCCCTCAAGGGCAGAGAGGCCCTGCAGAGAGACCTCAACAAATAAGAGATGGGCAATCACCAACTATATGAAGTTTAACAAGGGCAAGTGATGGACTCTGCACCTGAGATGAGGCAACCCTGCTTGTTTGTATAGGCTGGGGAGCGAGAAACTGGAGAGTAGCACTGCAAAAAGGGACCTGGGGGTCCTGGTCGATGGCAAGTTGAATATGAGTCAGAAGTGCCCTGGCAGCCAGGAGGGCCAACCGTATTGTGGAGGGGCATCAGGCAAAGCATCACCAGCCAGCCGAGGGAGGGGATTGTCCCCACTCTGCTCTGCACTGGGGTGATCCCACCTTGAATATTATGTGCAGTTTTGGGCACCTTAATATTAAAAGAGACATTAAACTATTGGAGAGCATATCAAAAGGATGGCAATGAAGACTGAAGGGTCTGGATGGGAAGCCTTACGAGGCTTACTTGGTTTGTTCAGCTGGGAGGAGATTGAGGGGAGACCTCATTGCAGTCTACAACTTCCTCACAAGAGCAACCAGAGGTGCAAGTACCCATCTCTTCACTCTGGTGATCAGTCACAGGACTCGAGAAAATGGCATGAAGATGAGTCAGGGAAGGTTTAGGTTAGATATCAGGAAAAGGTTTTTCACCCAGAGGGCAGTTGAGCACTGGAACAGGCTCCCAAGGGAAGTGGTCACAGCCCCGAGCCTGACAGAGTTCAAGAAGCATTTGGACAACACTCTCGGGCATGTGGAGTGACATTTGGGATGTCCTGTGTAGGGCCAGGAGTTGGACTTGATGATCCTGATGGGTCCCCTCTAACTCAGCATATTCTACGATTCTATGATTTCCCTTTTTAAAAAACGCAAATCTCTAGAAAATGTAAGTTCACACAGCTGTTTTCCTCCAGTATCTCAAAGCATCAAGTATGTATCTGTATACACCCAAACTACTTCAGAAACTAACAGTAGTTAAAAACAAAGAACTGTAAAACTCAGACAAAATCATTAGATTTTGGGGCTGGTACCCCAAGTTGCAGCATTTTTGGTAATCCTTCCAATTCCTTAGGTATGTCAACAGCAGCTGCAGTCACATTTTTGACTGCAGAATAAACATGTACCCTAAAAACATCCAAAAATTGTGTAGACTTGGCCACTGGAAAGAAAGTCTGTCAAACTTCATTTCCCTTACCTTTATGAAATTACAAAAATGTAATCAGCAAGCAGGCAATGAGACTAACTCTAGGCAGAAGTAAGAGTATTTTGACTGAAATACTGAGTCAAAGATGATCTTAGTGAACCAATAGATTTATTTCCAGTATGAACAAGATGCATGACTACTATATAAGTAACACGCCCTCCCCTAGCTTTAAGCTATTTATCGTCAGTGCTAAAAAAGATATAGCAAGTTCTGATCCCTACACAATATGTTACCAAATCTCCATATTTTTTTAACCCAAACTTTAGCAGAACAAGGCATTATCCTATTCTTATCTTATCTATGTTTAATAAATTGAGCAGCACAGCAGACTTTCCCTTAAATACAGGGATTTCTTGTCATACTTGAAATCATGTGTACTCTTAGTAGGTGAAATGTGAAAGAAAAAATAACGACTAAACTATAACTGAACCAGATCCTCCATTCTGAAACTGTCTTAATAAACAGGGTGGAGTTTTAAAAGAACTATTAGCTCTGATTTCCCACTTAGTGCCATTCACGCAAATCTCATGTGAATATCCAATGTATTTTGCTACTTCAGGATCATGAGCCCTCCAAGGAATTTTTTCATAACCATTCTGAATAACATAGAAGTAAAATGAACAACTTTGTCCATAAGCAAGTGCATATGGCAGTTCCACCTTGCAAAAGACTTCAAATAAGTTCCCTTTGTATTTGAGCTGTGTAACTGCACAATGAATTTAAGACTGACCACCAACAACCCTTTTTATTAAGCTTTTATTTTCTTGACCTCTCACCACCCATTAACATTTCTTGGTGGTTTTTGCAGATCAAATAGTTACAGCTAAGTGAATCAAGAATCTAGCCAGTTTAGTGCTCTGCACAGTGCAGAAGACCACACAGATTAGTCCCTCTTTACTGGCAGTGCGCAATACAATTTAAATATTTCCCAATAATAATGTCAATATATTTTTAAACTATCAGATCTATCAATAACATTAAACATTTTGGACAAAAAAAATTAGGTGAGTATTCCCCTCTGTACTCTACTCCCTTCCTCTATTTGTGAGGCCTCAGGACTTTAAGATACTGACTCCAAACAGTACTTCACAAGCCTGGCAGCCCCTCTGCTCCAGCACTTTGATGGAGTGCCACACAACCTCCACTTCTAAGGAACGTAAGAAAGGCAAGATGCTGGGCAGTACAGATGAAAATAGCTCAAGAAGTTTAAGGTGATTAATGGTAATTCTTAATGAACTCTAGATATGTTTGACTTACTGAATATTCACTATCACATTACTTCTTAATAAAAGCAACATTACTAAGAGTAAGAAAAACATGTTGTAAACACACATACATTACGCTCATTTGTTTGTTGTAACGCAAAAGCTACAGCAGCTTTCAGAGTTCCCCTACCTTTGGATAAGAAAATCTGAACTATTTAGTAATGCTACAATGGAAGGAAATTGTAAACAACTTAATTGAGAAAATCTGATATAAAAATGAATGGTTATAAGTTTCTGGACTAGCTATACTAAATACAAATTAAGTGGGTTTTCTCTTCATACAAAAAATGAATGAGATTTTGGGGCCACTCTCCCTAAAAGGCAACAGGATTAACAAACCAAAGCAACTTTTCAATGGCACTTGCAAAGGTCTTGAAATAGGTGATGTTTATTTTCAATTCTTGATGGCCCAGGAGACTTGTTCCAAGTCTTTAATAATTAAATTGGAACATCCTAACACTCACCAAAACTGAAACCAGGACTTTGTCGACTTACACTGATGTCATCCTGCTCAGCATCTCCTTTATGCACCACTTTAATCTTTCAGAATAGGAACACAGAAACCCAATGTACTTTTTCTGCTGCTTTGAAGAGACAACTCTCATTTTAGCCACTCAAAGAATGTGTTCTGCACTCTCTCATAATTTAATCACTGTCAGTCATAACAGCCTATTGTAAAAAATAATCCACTCATTTATTTTATCATCAGTGCACTCAAGCATGGTCAATTTACGAGCAACATAGTCACATGCATCAGCCACGAGAGATCCATTACAGAGCTGCTGGAAAGTCTGTGAACAAACAAGTTGCTTTCCTCTGATTATCCATAGGCTAAATCTAAAAGTTTTAGTCTTTTCACCCTATTTTCAAAGGAGAAACAAAGGAAAGCCTTCAAGCAATAGTTCTAGTGTTTACTTCAACACATCCTCACACAGACAGTAGGCTAATTAAAACTTCAAATTTTAATATTAAACTACAGTAATAATATCATGCAAATCATGTGCTGATGGAAGAAAGTGTCATTTTACTATCATCATAGTAGCTCACAGGACATCTGACATAAGCAGCACAGCTGTTTGTGCTGAGAGACTAAAAGCACAGCTGCCACTGGAAGTATAGGAGCTATAGAAAGTACACTAAGGCTTGGGAGCTAGCAGGCTGTACAACAATCAGGAGTTGCCAAATAGCAGTCAGATCAATATACACGCATGCATTTTATCAAGCCCTGCTCACAGTGTCAGGTTAACGAAGTCATACAAGTAATGTAAGTAATAGCCTTGAGCTCTAAGAGATCCAGACGTTGCCAACCCAAGAACTGTTGCTACGTTTTAGCAGTTGGAAACAGACTGAGAAGTTACACCTGAGCACTCACATTTTTTTAGATGTTTGCACACACATGTATGTATGCCATTCAGCAAGACATGACTAGAGAGTTGGGCAGAGAGAAACCTAATGAAGTTCAGCAAAGACTAGAGTCCTACACCTAGCAAGGAACAACCCCAGTGCATCGGTACAATTTAGGAATTGACTTGTGGCAGCTCCACAAAAAAAGATCAGGGGGTCCTGGTGGACAACAAGATGTTCATGAGCCAGCAGTGTCCTCCTGGCCAAGAAGGCCAATGTTATCTTGGGCTGCATTAGGAACAGCATTGCAGCAGGTCAAGGGAGGCGATTCTGCTCCTCTAGTCACACCTAATGATGCCACATCTGAAGTTCTGTGTCCAGTTCTGGGCTTCCCAGTTCAAAAAATACTACTAGAGAGGGTCAAATTGAGGGCTACAAAGATGATTAAAGGACAGGAGCATCTCTCTCAGAGCCATGACTGTTTGGTCTAGAGACAACTGAGGGGGTCTTATCAATGTGTACAAATATTTTAAGGATAGGTGTCAAGAGGATGGGGCCAGACTCTTTTTCAGTGGTGCCCAGCAACAGGACAAGGAAAAACAGACAAACTAAAACATGTGAAGTTCCATCTGAATATGAGGAAAAACCTCTTTGCTGTGAGGGTGACAGAACACTGGAACATGCTGCCCAGAGAGGTTGTGTAGTCTCCTTTTCTGGACGTACTCAGAACATGCCGGATCGTGATCCTGTACAGCCTGCTGTAGGTGAATCTGCTTTGGCAGGGAGCTTGGACTAGGTGATCACCAGAAGTCCCTTGCAACCCCAGCCATTCTGTAATTCTGTATACTATATCTCTCATATACTATCTCTCTCATACAGCCAGAGATTCATCAGGAAATACCCTCCTATATGAGACATCACATAAATTTCTATTATAATACAGATTGTCAGGAAATCATTCCGATTATAATAAATCCTAAAGCCTTTTAAGAATTTTCAACTAATAACTGCTGAAATTGAATATGTAAATTCTTTTCTTAACCAGAGCAACTCACTGAATCCTGCCTTTTTACGTGCCATATGCAGAACACTTGCACAATACCCAGTCTTAAAGTTCTGTCATCTCTCCCATTTTAAAAACAGGACATAATTAAAAACATAGTGGTTTTAAAAGCAGAGATTTCTAGCATTAGCATTTTTAGTCAAGATATGCAGATAAACCTAGAAATAGTCTACCACTAAGTTTAGAAAGAAACCCAACTAAAGCAGCATCACTTGGAGCACTCAGCCATTAAGCTTCTTGGCAAGCTACGCTGAGGGAGATGCCTCACCTACCCAACCTTTTGGCAGTAGTATGATGCTACAGGGCAACCTATGTGGGAGACATGGCAGACATCACTGTACATCCTGCCAAAACCTCACACATTTATCTGGAGAAAAATCATAGAAGTACTACATATGCTGAGAAATTGGAGCACTGATTTGTATTACGCTGTGCTCCATAATGTACCTGACTAAACCAGCACTGCAATTCTCACAGCATACGAAGATTAGGTATTTCTCTAACTTTGCCGGAAAATATTCCCAGAAAAATCATAGGTAAATTCTGTTTATTGCAGTAAGACTTGCCTACTGGTTAGAGTATAATTAATCTTCCATATGGACACTCAATCACATAATGCAATGCACTCCAGTTAACTAATAGAGCCAGTGTATTAGGCAGCTGCTAAGGTATTCCTTGTCCTGAAGTGAATTTTGGCTGCTAAAAGAAAGCCTGCTTTGAATGCAACTGCTTTTACAATGAAAATTAATAAGTGACTTCCAAAAGAAACCCACAGTGTATCACAGTTGTCTAAGAAAGTATACACATAAATGTATACACACACAAACTAGTATGAAGAACATCATGCCTACTTCCCCGTTTACAGAAATTTAGTTTAGCCTCTAGAAGCATTTGGTATCACAAACTATGACTTCCCAGTTAAAGGAAAATTATATACTTGGAGTTATTTCTTTATAAGCACAAAGATATTAATATAGCAAAACTCCTTTTCCACTACGCTACATATCACTATACCATTCAACTTCTAAGTGTCAAAACAGTAAAGCAATAGAGCAGCACCACAACCAGCCAAAAGAACTGATGTAACTTTAAATCAAGCCAATACTTTACAGGAAACCTTTTCAGGCTCCAAAGGTTACTGCAGTTAAATATTCCAAAGTAGTCAGTGACAAGCCATTTTTCATGCAGCGGTCAGTATTACAGTCTGACGAGCACTCAGAAAGAGGCTGAGAACAAAAGCTGGAATTTGCTACTCAATTAGGTCAGACACACTAGCGCCTCAATAAGCAAACACTAGCAAATACACCCAGTCTTTGCCATGGCTAGAACCTCTAACTCAGCAACAATTATGTTTGGGACTCATGCACTGAAAGTGTAATTCTGGCACTAGTATATTAACAGATGTACATTCTGAAAGAGACAAAGTAACACAAAAATCCACCCCATCAATCTCACCTGCTAAGTTAGGCTATCAGGCTTCTCTTCATAAAAAAAAAAAGGTGGGTTTTGATCACTGGGTTTTTTGTTACCTTTTTAACTTTGTGTCCTAGCTACCTCCCCAATGTATAAGCTGTTTCCTATCAGATAGCACTGATGACAGTGTCCCTCGCTATATATATACCTTGTACAGACATTTAATAAAAATTATTACCTATAAATTCCAAAAAACTGCCAGTTGTCACTCTTACAGAAGTCTTCAGTTTCGTAATTAAGTCTAAAATGTAATGTTGGTTTTCAAAAACAGTTCTATGAGACAAATACATTTATAAAAATATGACTTAAAAAAGCCTAACTAATTGACTCCACTTTACTCCTTGAGCAACAGTGTGATCCCAGATGGTCTGCAACTAAAGCCTAGAAGTGGGTTCCCTTCCAAATTAATTATCAACATCAGGATATCACAGAAGCAAACATGGTCACTTGAATCCCCGCTCGCCATAGAGACATCGTAGCATCATCCTGAGATGACAGTGAATCCCATGTGTATCTACTGTACTCAGCATTCCCACTCAGGAACTACTGCTGATGCTTCAATCTCTAAGAAAGAGTATGCAACTCCTGGATTCTCAGCCAAACAAACATTTTGGTGTGAAACCACAGGGCCACAAAGTTTAGTGTCACTTAATGGCAGTGCTACATTAGGATGGCCCTAGACAACTATGAACAATTTATTTTGCTACTGACAGTTAAACCAGATCCATGTCAATGTCTATTTAAAATTATGGGTATTTCTGAAAATTAAGATAATTAAAGGAATACCTGCTACAAGGAAAAAATTACTAGATCTGTAGTCAAGAAAAATTCTAACCATCATTTCAAAATTCTAATAGACTGACATAATGAAACTGTTTGCATCACAGTCTACAAAACAATGAGCAAGTTATTCCACAGAAATAAATTTTTTAAAGAAAACTTGTTTTCTCTTGGAACACACAGCACCTTACTTTGCAGTGACTGACTTGTCAATATTCTAACCTGAGGCTGCCTTTGGAACATAAATAATCAATTCCAGTTTGAAGTATACTGTATTGCAGAAACTGAAAAATATCCTTCTATGACACTACATGCATTAAAAATTAAAGAAGATGCACTGGCCATCTGAGAACTCGCTGTCAGGGCAACCCCAAAACCAGCATCCAAGTAATACGTCAGGTACCACAAATATTGATAATCGGTTCTCTTCAAATGGTTGTACTACAGAATAAGTAGAGAAGAGTCTTGAAAGTGAACATTTTATATCTCCAGAAATATTAGAAAGAAACAGATTTGACAAGTGAAATCTTCAGTAGTAAGGAGTTTTGTATTGCTGTGACACAACCATCCTTATTCCAGTATTAGACTGATTACTCTGAATTTACTTTTTTGAGAAACTGAAGACTTTAATGGTAGTTAACATATTTATTTGACTTATAAAGGATTTATTGAAGGTCTTTTTCCAGAATACTGTTCTCTACACAGTGGATTTACTGGTTTGGCTAGTTCCTCCAATTCCAACAGCAAGCTAGAGCAGTATCATAGGTCAAGCACCACATTTCTCAAATTACCTTAGCTTTAAGTTTTGTACACATTATTGAAACACTAAGCTTTTCAAGGTTTCTTCAACCCTTTATCCTACTACTAGCATCCTGATAAGCCGAAAAATCAAAAGAAACTTATTTTAAAGAAAATAAAAGCTATCAGAGGAGATTTGTATCACTTACTATGAATGCATTTTCAAAAGCAAATCAAAAAGACACTTTGAGTAAGGCATTAGCCATTTAACTAATTTGAAAGTTTAGAGACAGAGCAGCACAAATTAAAGGCTTCCCAGCAGTACTGACAAAATTAGCTCTTTCCTATTAAATTCATTTTTGCTGCAGCAACAGTTCAAGCTTCAACTTTCATCCTTTTGTCCATAGTTTAGGAGTCCCAGTGACATCCCCAGCATCACTGCCACGACTACAGCCCTGTCTGCATACTGCGCTCCTGACTTCTTTCTGTCCAAATTCTTGACCTTTGACAGCTTCCCAGAAATCTTGCAATGAGAACAGAAACAGAGCTAAGGATACAGCAAGAATTAAGCTTTGCTCTAGCTTGCCTCTACCTTTTGCAACAGAGAGCTATTGCAACGACATGCTGTTATCTTACCCTTCCTTCCCATAACAAATGCCAGTAGAGGATGGGGCAGGATGCAGAGGCAATGGAGGGGGCTGCAGACCACACTCAGTCTCAGCATCCTGAGCCATTCATGCAGCCTTTGTGACAGGGCAGACAAAACAGACCCTCCACCCAGAGAGTCTCTCTGGTTTTAGCCTGAGGTTTTGCTGCCCTTATCAGTCCCTATGCTACAGATCAATTCAGTAACAAAAACTGTTACATGGCAACCTTTGTTCATACCTTTTCCTTCTGAAAACATTAAAACTATTACTTTGTCCCCAGCATTAACTTTTGATTAAAAAAATCCCAGTTGTTTGGCAAATTTTTGTATAATCTTTCCAATCAACCCTCACAAGAGTTTAAACTAAGCATTTCGGTTAAACTCATTCTTTGAAGGGCGTGAGGGTGGGTAGAGAAAGAAAACAGGCTGCTACTACTACTGAAACAAAACAAGAAGAAATCAGTTTGTTTCCAGCTACTGCTAAATTCACTGAATTATTTCACTTGAACCTCCTGAAGCGCCTCAGGAAACATTCTTCTGCATTAAGTTTGCAATTACGCTACAAAGTTGCAGTATAAATTCTTCCTCCCTTTACAGCTGTCCCTCTGTTTACAGCTTCACTTAACTGAACTGTTGCCATCAGCTATTGCATTTTACACAGACTCCGGCTATACATATATCATAAAAACTATTGTATGCCATCTGCATTTTCGCTTCAACACTTCTTGATATCTGCAACATCCACAACTTGCCAATACTTCTCAGCCATAGGCTCATTCTTTAAGTGTTTAAAAACTGTTCTTCACTATTCTCCACAATCTGTCAGGCATTAAGAGCTTTGCATTTTAGCCAGAATTATGTCATAAGCATAAAGTATTTTCAATAATAATTCTGAAGAGTTATTTTTGTGTCTTACTAAAGCAAGAAGTATTGTTACTTTCATTCAGGAATACCAAACAGGTGCATGATTGAACTGGTAGGTAGGATAGCACCATTTTTTAATCATTCTATCCATCCAGTTAAGTCTTGCTCCATCTGATACCCTCAAAATAAAAATCATTTACAATGCTTTTTCATTCAACTTTTCACTGCAGTGCACATCAAGTGTGCCCACTCCTAATGAAGTTAATTTTTAACAAATGGTATGAACAGCAGTTCCATACCTGGAAGAAGGATGTTAGGTACCATCTCATAAGGCTACAATTGCTCATTACAATTTTGGTTTAACATGTGTCTCCCCAGCTGATGTCTAAAATTAACTATTACACATATGTAGTTTAGGAGAACAGCTAATGGAAATAAACAAGGAACAATCTTTCTGTAGGATTTGTGAAGAAAGTTGAAGCAGCAGTCTCTTAATTTGGTAAGGGAAAGCAGGAATACAGAAGTGTATATAGTGGGAAAAGCTTCCTAAATAGAGAACTGCTGCCAAAGGAATTACAAGTAAACAACCCTGTTTGTTTTTATGCTATGAAGACAATAGAGACTTAATCTGTGAAATCAACAATAACCTTTTTCTACTAATTAATACCAACTCAATGAATGACCTACATGATACAATTATGGCAAACAGAAACAGTAATATAATTGTTTTGTCTTGCCTGCAGTTACAATCTCTTGTGAAATACCAAGTCCTCAGAAATGAGATTCAGAATCCTGGACTCAGGATAGGTATCTAGAGGCAAAGACCAACCTTTCCAAGATGGTGCCGCTTTGGGAATCCACTTTATATTTCTCTGTACAGAGATTTGAAGTCTTGTAAAATATCTTCAGGAAATGCCAGACACATTTGTGATGTTACAAAATCAATTTCAGATTTCATGCTAGATAAGAAAACCAACCCTCCTTTATCTTCATGACAAAGTCTCATTCAGTACCTTGGTTCTAAAAAAATACAAAACACTTTGCATGTGGCAGATACAAGTGGAACTGTGGAAGACATCACATTTATTTCAATAGTTCTTTTATTTGCAGCATTTTGGTTTGCCCTCAAAGAAAGACAATTTCTTGTACTAATCCAATTCCTTTGCATCATGGAGAATAGCTTCTATATGCACAGTAATCAAAGTTTTCACTTTTTGTAGCTTCAGCTTTCATTGCTGCAGACTTAAAGAGCTACATTTGAGATCAAACCACAGACCAACAGATACATGATAAAACTGAGCTAAGAGCATCAACAGGAATTTCACACAACCAAATAGGTAGATAGGAAATTTACATGCCATAAAAATAGACCACAATATATAGCCTACATGAAGTTTAGAAGAATGTCAGTAGATAAGCTTTCATTTCATGTTAGGATGCTGACTTAACATACCTCCTTACTATTAGAGAAAACTGAGTGGCTTTAAAAAAAAAAAAAAAAAACAACTTTCCAAAGAAGATCACCGTATTTTAACAAACAGAATATGTATCTTAAATGCTCTAGAAAAGCAGTTTACAGACAAAAAGTTATTCAAAATAGTACTACTACATTTGTCTCCCATCCTCTAATACACTGACTTTCATATTAGAGGGAATATTCTAGATTTTAAGGTGTAAGCTTTACACTTTTTAAAGCAAGTTTTAAATACCTTAAAATTTGCTTGAAGGCCTAAGTTCGAAAGACATGCAATTCTATGATTTCCCACTCTCCATATTCATTCCGCAGAATGATGATAAAATGTATTTGTAGGTGGAATAAAATTTCAGAACTGTGTTCTATTCAAGTGATTTAGAAGAACAAGAAGTTGACATAAAACATTTGACTTGTATTAATCTAACACTTTAGCTACCTTATTAAGCATGTTTATATTAACAGTTTGGGTATCTGAAAAAAAAAAACAAAACAAACCAAAAAAAACCAACAACAAAAAACCCCAAAACACCAAGCACTAAAAGCACTTAACTCTTCTTAAAAAAATCAAGGGATAGCTGGGCATCCAGTCTTTCCCTCAGAATCTTTCCCATACAAGGGCATCTACTCTCTTCATTTGTCTCTCTTCACACTTCAATTTAACTTCATTTAAAATACCTAAGTTATTTGAGTAGCTTGGTCATCACACTCACAAAAAGTCTTAATGGAAAACATAACTATGCTCAACTATTTTTCCTCCTGTTCTTGTGTAAATGGGGAAGCCACTGTCAACTTAAATGGTGCAGTTAGCAATACAGGTCTGATCACTGACTAAGGACTAAAATTCATGGTACTTGGACCCCAGCAGAACTTAAAGATTTAGCTATCAACTCTACACTTGATAAGCAAGAAAAGACGGAGTCCAAAATTTCTGGAATGCCTGTGTGGGCAACACTGTCTGTAATTCTGGGGGTTGGTGCACTCAAACAATGGTTTATAGGAGATCTTTCAGATAAAATCAGATTGCAGACCATTGGTTCCATCACAACAAGCCTGAACTGTCCTCAAATTTAGACAATATTTACAGGATATTTAACTGGGATGCATGAACTAGAAGCATGACCATAATCTTGCCTTCTCTAGCTATTCCTTACCTTCTCTTTCCCCAGTGCACTAGGGAAGGAAAAGGAGCCCAAAAGACTAAATAGTACCCATCCCCATAGAGCCTTCTGTCTTGATGCAGAGACTGGGATTTATAATCAAAACTGTCTGGGACACAGACTGCTGCTAGTGTTGCCTGCAATGCTGGCAGGCTGCAAAAGTTACAAAGAAAGAAGTATGTGCCAAAATACGTACTCTTGCTTGCCAAGCATATAATCCTGATGCATACTTCCTGATAGGAAAAGGATTTAATAAATATGAGACAATTTCCTTTTCCCTTTGCTTAGAAACGATCTTCTTTCCCACATGCTTAAGGTCAGAAAGAAAGAAACAGCATAGTTTTCACACTGAAAAGACGGGCAGTTAATTCTCCTCCTGGAATATTCAGGTTCATTTGATCAAGATCAAGCATACTCTGTATTTTCTTAGCAACTCTGATGATGATCACCAAGACAAGTTTTGGAATCTAACAGTCTCTGTCTCCCGTTACTCATGAAACACTTTAAAACATGTTGGAGGATTAGATTTGTTGGAGGATATGGCCCCAGTTGTTGCGGGGCTCACTCTACAGTACGCTCTGCTAGGAGGTTCTCTCCTGGTTGGAAACAGAAAGGGAATGCCTGCGAAGGACTACGGGTTTTGCACTTGAGTCATGGCATGTCCTTGTTTAAAATGATAGAAAGGAAGTTTGCTACAAAACTTTCCATGTAAGACATTTTAATTAGACAACAGGATACATATAGGTTAAGAGCTAGCTTGTGATCCTTAAAAAGGCCATGGAAAGAAGAGCAGAATACATGGGTCAGGGAACAGAGTATAGACAGCACTACAGAGCTGAGCCACTCAAGCTTACTTATTACTATAGCATGGTAACATTTAGTAATTAATTTAGTATATTACCACGAGTGATACCAGTAAAATACAGCACAAACCAAAGCTAGAGTTTCAAAAGAATCCTCATTAAGGAAAAACTAAGGGTAGCTAACAATACCTCCAAAAGATCTTATTGGAGAACCAACATGAAGGAAGTATTAATAGCTACATTAAAACCGTGTGCCAAAAGTAATCTTAATGCATTTAAGGAAACTCTTACCTTCATAATAAGGCTTTTAAAAAAGAATCAGTTGTCATTTACATCTAACAGAGAAGAGTTTCCAAGTACTGAGAGACGCCCAGCAAATGACTTAAGTGTTACTAAGGTAACGATCATGACTGTATTTTCCCTGACTTGCAAAATCCTTCTAGGTAACATCTTTTCCTATTTGCAAAAAAAGGAGGAAATAAGACCTTTATTTGTGACAAGCTGTCAGAAATTTCAGTTATTGAATAAGATATATTCAGCTGAGTGAACATAAAAGCTTAGAGAGGATAGAGCAAAACAGTCGATGTGGGTTTTGGAGCAAAGGTTGTAAGCAAGGTGTCTGTCTTCTCCCAAGTAACAAGTGACAGGACAGGAGCAAAACAGCCTCAAGTTGCACTGGGGGAGGTTTAGATTGTATATAAGGAAAACTTTCTTCACTGAAGGGATGGCCAAGCATTGAAACAGGCTACCCAGTGAAGTAGTTGATTCACCATCTTTGGAGGTATTTAAAAGTCTTGCAGATGTGGTGCCTGGGGACATAGTTTAGTGGTCGACAGTGTTAATCTAATTCAATGATCTTACAGGTCTTCTCCAACCTGAACAATTCTATGACTCTATAAACATAGAGTTTATATAGCAGCAAGATTTGCCTGACAGCTAAAGGTAGTCTACAAATAGTGTCACCAAAAGTATTAACCATTCTTGAAGTAAAAAACAGGCAAGAGGGTTAAAGATTTCTATCATCAGAAGTATTTCAACATGACTAGACAAGGTTCTATGACCCTGCACTATGCAGGAAAAGGTGTTGGACTGAGCCATCTCCACAAGTCCCTTCCAACCTCAACAATTCTCTAACTCTGGGAACAAATAAAATGACTATGTTCTCCAAGCCATGCAGGAGGAAAAGAAAAGTCAACTTACGACAAGAATGCCTTTGTGTTCTCCTATAACAAATGCCACGCACTTCACAAAAATAAACCTAGAATTCCTACCTCAAACCAGCTATTAACCTAATCAAACTAAAACCAAGAAATACCAACCATCATCAGATGTGTTAGGAACAGGATGACAAATATTATTTTGAACTCCAACAAGAATGCTGTTTGAAACATTATACCTGCTGGCTTCATTTCCTACAGAAATAAGTCCTATGCAATCATAATGCCCGTTCGTCTGCTTGTCATCCTTCTCTAGCAAGTTTTAAGTTCAATGGTCAATTTTAACCAAATTTAGTAGCAGTCCAGAGGTCTCAATACTACTCAGTTACTACAGGACATTCAAAGCCAGCTTGGCAGGAAATAAATCCCAAATAGTGAACAGTGTCTGGTATAAACCCATAAGTAACATGTTCTATTTGTGTTACTAGCTTTACAGCCAGCATTTACCAGCCAGACAAAATACACACTTACCGAGTGATATTTGAATGGTTTTGCATCAAGTATACTTAGGGAATAATGTATACTTGAAAAAATAAAAGTACTTAAAAAAATAAAGAAAAGAGGTAAAGACAGGACAAACATTTATTAGTGATAGGAAAAAAAAGTTGATATTTTGTTATAAAGAAGAGCAAGAAAAAGTCACAGAAGATGCTTCATGACTTGTTCTGCTAGAACTCAGTTTACAATACTGAAAGATTGATGCTTTCAAGTAAACATGTAATCCTCCTCAGAATTCATTTCAAGAAGGTCAACAACATATTTATTACTACCAGCTAAGAGAGGCTAGTATTTCAGTATTCATAGAGTGATTTGGGTTGGAAGGAACCTTAAAGATCATCTAGTTCCAAAGCCTTGCCATGGGCTATGGATACCTTTCACTAGACTAGGGCACTGAGGGCATCCAACCTGGCTTTGAACACTTCCAGGGATGGAGCATCCACAATGTCTTTGGGCAATAGGCACCTCTTCCAGTGCCTCATCACCATCACAGTAAAGGATTTCTTCCTAACATCTAATATTAACTCTTTCAGTTTAAAGCCATCATTCCCATATTACTACTTCTAACTATTACTGTACAGTGGAGCATGAAGAAAGGAAAAAGGACAAAGAACATAAGTGGGACAGTATTTCAAATACATGAAACACTGATTATTACCTAAAAATTCTACTGCTTGTGTCTTGTTTTTACGATACTACTACTACATTTATTAGAAGGTTTTTGAAATAAGTTAGCAGAAGAAAGTCCAGCAATATAAACCAATTTCAGTTGATATTAGATAGATGGGATCTCTAAATCCAGTTTCTTCAGCTTGCAGGACTCATGAGTTTTGCACTCTGCATTTGTTGTCTCCTCCCCACCCACAACCATAATACTCAGAATGCAAACTAATTTGTGCTTTTAACCCAAGGAATCTGCAACTCAAACATGTGGACAATTAGGTGACTGAAAAAGCACAGGGAGAACTGCAAAGCTGCAGGTATATGAACTAATAATGCAAAGAGTGTTTCCTGAATTACTAGTTTGACAATTTTGGTCAAATATCAATGCTGGTTTTGCAAGTATTCAAACTGAGTCAGCTCACACTGATTATCCACGTACCCCAACTCTTGCCGCTGAAAAATCTAAAACCACAATACTTTAGGTAATCATCCTGAAATTTTGGCAGCAGCAATTCCTCAGATTGCAAATAACTCATTTCTGTAGTCCTGTCACAATGGCAGAGAATTTGTTGCAGTTTACTGGGTATAGTAAACTCAAGACTGGAAGCAAAGAACACATCCACTATACATTGAAACAGAAGTGTCACATCCTACATCAAAACCTTCACTCACAGCTGGGTAGTCCATCTACTGCCAATAATAGCACTAATGGACAATTTGAAAGCTGCAATGACAGCTTAGACACATCTTCACAAATAAACAATATATAAAGCACTTTGGTGTCACCCAGAGAACTGACTATATGGAACCAACTTCCATATAGTAATCTTTTGAAGAGCTCACCAAGTTCAGTAGGCTATGTTAGAAGTATCTATCACAAAATGCATCAGAGAAGTTCATTTGCTGGCTTTGTAGAGCTTACGCTGCTTAATTAAGTTTCTTGACTTGGAAGAGAAAAATATAAATCAAATTACAATATTTTTCAGACTCTATGGGGAAGAGAAAAAGTGAAGGGTCTTTGGAGTCTTATTCCAAGAACTCAGTGGATCTGATTTAGAACTCTCATAATTGCATCTTAACCTTTCCTGAAAGGTCAAGAGATACCGCATACTTAACAAAACTCTAGTCTTCTAATGCTTATGTAAGCTACAGAACAACACAGATAATATAGTCACAAGACCACCAAAAAGAAAATTATAAAACATTCAGAAATCTCTTAATGCATACATTTTTACATTTTTGGGGTAAAAAAATCATAATTTTCACTACATTAAATTCTCTCAAAAAGGTATTTTCCACCTGCCTATCAAACACTCTATTTCAGTGCCCTTCCTTGCACGAACTCCTAGTAGTGATTTTAGAAAACCACTACAACTAACCATTTTGATGCAAGAACTTCTTTAACCGATAACTAGGAGTTTAAAAATATGGTGTTACTGTAGGCAATGACAGTATCATAACCAAAAGACATTAGTTCTGCAAAATAAAGAATATATAAGAAAAACAGGAGTATTAAGCCAACAGCAACAACAATCAGTAAAGATGTTTTAGACTTTACAGACCAAGTTAAACATTTAAGTCAAAATCTTCTACATTAAGAGGAAAAAACCATCCACAGGAAACAAAGTTGATTTTACTGATCATACGTTGCTACACTGACTAAAATGTCTTGTGAGCACAATACCACAATAATGCAGTGTCATTGCATTACATCAGACTGCAAGTCTGATTACTTCTCACTTCCTGTACTTTACGCTATTCAGGAACTAGCCCCTAGTCAGACCTTTGAAAATCACCATTTGTACTATGATGCTCAAAAAACAGCCACAAAGTCCACTAGCTGTTAGGGAAAAAGACTAGCAGCATTTAACCATCACGTGAAATAAATACAGCTTATCCTAACAGGGTAAAAAAGAATGCAGAACAAAAAGCATAGGTTACCTAGGACAAAAAGAGGCAACTTTAGATTCCTCCTTTTATCTTACTTCTCACCACAGAAGTTAAGCCCCCTTTACATAGTAATCAGAAATGGAAAGGTAGTGGAAGTCAAAGTCCAGGATCTCGTACCTATGCACTGCACATGCATTAGTGACTTCTCCCTTGCTATCACTTCTCATGTAGCAGCAAGCTAAGAGTTTTATCCTTCTGTTCAGTTCCACAAAACTTTTACACTAAAATTCACAAGTGTGTTTTGAAGAACAGCAAAACAACAAAGCACACAAATGATTCAAAAAAGCAACTACAATCAAATCAGTGGATCAAACTGGAAAACTGAATATAGTACACTCACTTGGCTGTAAAGCACTGAATGTAAAACTCTTGCATAGTATTTTAGCCCTTTGCAGAATTACCAGCCCTTCAGGGCACCATCAAAGACAGTGCTGTCATGTGAATGACTGCATACTCTTGAAAAGTAAGTGTAGCCTATGGCAGTGCTTTTCAAGTACAAAGATGGGTCAGTAAATTAAAAGGTTTTTCATGCAAAGGAACATATCCCTTAATAGGTAATGAGGCATCTCTCTCAGTCTAGGGGGTGAAAGGAGCAATAGCATTTTCAATACAAAAGGTCAGAAGCACTGACCTTATGGGACCATATTCAGCTTAGTTTGATTCTACAGAAGAGTCCTTATGTTCCAATCATGTTGATATAAGGACTATATTAGATTATCTCATCGCAGCAATAGTTATGTTGCCTATTTTTAAAGAAAGCATTCTGAGGTGACTGCTTCAATTTCAGCAAAAGGCCTCAATGTGATCACTTCCACACGAAGTAACAAGAAATCTTCCATATTAAAATAGTGGTAGCTTGTACAGAATGCACCATCATTGTACACCAACTCACTGGCATTGATGTCAATGAAAGAAGGAGAACAAACAGTGCTTCAGGTGATAACCCAACTCCAGCAATATGAAGATCCTCCTTTTTCCTTCCTACCAACCTGCGCCTTGTCCACAGAAAGACTGTCCAAGACTGCAGACAAATTGGTAGGACTCAAGCAAGGTAGAGAGGAAGTGTCCTGTGCCCCCCCAGTAAAAATCAGTCTCTGCTATTGGGAGCAAAAGCCCTCCTACTCAAGAGAGAGAGTGTACACCACAAGGTAACCTGTGGTTTCACCTGCATGACCAAGGAGAAGAGACGAGCAAGTGGGACAGAAAACCCAGTTCTGCCTTAGCAGCATGGGTACATGAGCTGAGAGGAAGAAAAAACACCAGTTTTCAAGGACAAATGCCACTCCAGTTTCCAGTGAGCAAGTCCTTAGGCAGAATAGAAGTGCTGATGTTACTTCTGATTCTCTTGAGGGGATCTCCAGTTCATATTTACAAGAAGTGAGAAACAAATACTATGATCAGAACTAGAGGGGCCCTGCCTCCAGCTAGCTGGGATAATTAGATCTACTGGACTGTGCGGATCCCATGGCCTGGCACAACAGACCCACAAGAGTACAAGGCTTTAGTTGACACTGGCACACAATATACCCTGATGCCATCAAGGTATGTAGGCGCAGAACCTCATGGTATCTCTATTTCTGGGGTGACAGGGGGATCCCAACAGCTGACTGTACTGGAAGCTGAAGTGAGCCTGACAGGGAACAAATGGCAGAAACACCTCATTATGACTGGCCTAGAAGCCCTGCACATCCTTGGCATAGATTACCTCAAGAGAGGGTATTTCAGGGACCGAAAAGGGCATCGTTGGCTTTGGGGATAGCTACTGCAAAGACAGGGAAAACTTGTACAGTTGAATACATTGCCTGGTCTCAGAGGACCCTTCTGCTGTGGGACTGCTGAGGGTTGAAGAACAAGTACTAATTGCTACCACAACAGTGCACTGCCAGCAATGCCGCATCAACTGGGACCCCTTGACACCATACATGGGATGATTCGTGAACTGGAGAGCCAGCAAGACTCACTCGCCCTTCAGTAGTCCTATATGGCCAGTGTGTAAGTCCAATGGAAAGTGGAAACTGACAATGGACTATCATGGCCTGAATGAAATCGCACCACCACTGACTGCTGCTATGCTGGACACGCTGGAGCTTCAGTATGAACTGGAGTCCAAAGCAGCCAAGAGGTGCCACCACTGATATTGCCAGTGCGTTTTCCTCCATTCTTTTGGTAGCTGTCATGGTTTGAGAGCCCTAAAAATCCAATTCCGAGTTCAGGCCTCCCTCCCCAATTTTAACCCGGTGTGAGA
>JAWWLV010000121.1:59362237-59405836 GCA_035041135.1 Platyrinchus mystaceus | reverse complement strand
CCCCGCCCCCGGCCCCCCCCCCCCCCCCCCCGCCCCGGCCCCGCTGCGGCCTCCGCATCCCGCGGCAAACGGAGCGGACCTGGGAAAAAACGCCGACGGATGCGGGGCAGAGCGGCCCCGCGGCACACGGCCGGCCCCCCGCAGCGCTACAGCTGCCCGGCCCCCTCCACCCTCCGCCGCCAGCGTCAGCCACGCTCCCGCGGGACCCCTCCCGCTCCTGCGGTACCTGCCACACGCACGCAGCGGCCACCGAACCAAACACGCTCCGCAAATCCCACGGCCGCCGTCACCCCGGCCCGGGAGAAAACCCCGCCGGCCCCGCCCCCCGGCCAATCCGCGCCCCGCCCGCCCCCGCGCCCCGCCCCCGCCCAGTGCCCGCCCGGGCCTCCCCGGCCCCGCCCCCGCTCCCCGCCCGTCGCCATTGGCTGCCGCAGCCGTCAATCACCGGAGGGAGCGCTGCGCCCCCGCCCGCCCTTCCTGGGCCGCCTCCGACGGCCGCTGCCCGTCGGGGGTGCCGTTGGAGCTCGGGGCTGGGATGGGGGCCGGGATGGGGGCCGGGATAGGGGGCCGGGAGCACCGCCGGAGCGCGGGCACTGCATCGGGGAGACGCCTGCCCAGGAGCGGGCTGGCTAGTCACGGCCCCGGGCGAATCCGGGCAGGGCGTCGGCCGTGCGGGCGCTGCGGTGCCGCTCTCCTTGTCCCGCGGCGCCCGTCCCAGCGGCGTCTCCATACGGATCGAGCTCCTGCGGCACCGCGGGCTATGCGCGCGGGGAGGGGGGGCCGTGAGCCCTCCCGGCTCGCCGCAGCCCTCGGCAGGTGCCGCCTCCAGCCGGCCACCCGCCGCGGTGGGCACAGACACAGCGCGGGGAGCCCGGAGCGCCCGCCCCGTGCGGGGACAGGGGACGTCGGGGCTGGGATCAGCACCCGTGGGGAGGTGGTCGAGGAGAGAGAGACAGCCGGGGGCTTCCCTGTGCTGCTCAGGGGCAACGGGCGTGAGGTGCACTGAGAGGTTCGGGCTGGGTGTAAGGAAAAGGTTTTGCGTGCTGAGGGTAGCTGGGCTGTGGGAGCGGGCTCCTGGGGGCTTCCTGCTCCCAGGCAGACACAGTCCTGAGCAACCTGGTTTGACCGCGCAGCTGGTCTTGCTGTTGAGCGGCAGGTTAAGCTAGAGGCCTCCTTACAACCTGAATTTCCTGACGGTTGTCCACTTACCTAAGGTTTTTGGATGCCTGTGTGGATGCTGACTGCTGAAAAGCCTGGGTATGGAAAACCTGATGGAGTGTAATGGCAAGTGCTGTGCTGCACAGGCTACAGGCCCTGGGAGTGCTGTGGAAACAAAGTTATTTACGTGCAGTCGTACTGATTTTGCAAAATCCAGCACACAGTTTGTGTTGCCTGTACAAGTTCATCCCTTTTGTGCATTATAACCTAAAATTAACCACAGAGTTGTCACCTAAACCTCACATGCGTTCCAGGCCACTCCTTTTTTGTAGTGCACGGAATAGATTTTTCTACTTTGGAGCAGAGCTGTGCAGTAAAATAAGAAAATTTCTAGGAAAATTAGAAGTGGGGGAGCAGGATCATGACTGAGGCTGCTGACTGTTCTTCACAGAATTCTGAAGTAACTAAGATACTACATTTTCTTTATCAAAAATTTCTGCGTGATGCCATGTGCCACATAGCTTTAATCTGATTTTTGTGAAGAGATTGAGGGATGTGTTTTCACAATGCCAATCTTAAGATGCTGGGATTTCATTTAGAGTAGCTTACCAGTGAAAATGAAGTCAACAGGCAATAGACCATGAATATTCTGGGTATTTCAAAATGTGTAAGATTGAGAAATTAAGTCCTATTTGACACTGATTAATATTTTTTTCTTCAATCTTGGTACTTCAGAAGTAAAAACCACCGTGCAGCTCATAGGAGTACTGTTAAAGGAAATTAATGTAAGCACACAGAGAAGCAATGAGCCGGCAATGAATAGAGAGCAGGCAGTATTAGATATCTGTGCCTAATTCCACACTGTTCATTCTGTGTCCACTGAAAGAGGGTAAGGGCCAGTAATTAAAGAAGGAATTATAATGCATGTGCACAAGCAGTTTTAATTTGTACCAGCTATATTGCTTGATGTTGTAATCTTCATGTTTTATGTATTATATTGCATAATTCAAATAAAGCTGATGAATTATTTTTAGTATCTCTTGCTCCACGTTCAAAAACAGCTAAAAAAGCCTTTGACTCAAAGAGGAGATGGAGTATCATTTTTCTTTTTCAGGAAAAAGAGTCACTGTGTTTTTCTCTTCAATGTAGCAGATGCCACAATTACCACGGCACTACTGGGTTAGGGTTTTACCTCTAGATGCTTTCTATATGCAGAACGGACTCTAAAACTCTGTGTCTGACATTTCCTGGTTTATTCCTCAGATGCTTTAATATCACTAAGCATGAAGAAATGATAGCAGAGCATGTGCCAGTTTCTCAAGAAAATAACACAGCAGCTTCACATGCCTACAATCAGTAACTATGACTATAAAAGCCTTAATTTACAGGTGCAACAGGACACTTGGTCTCTGCTGCTTTCTGAGGCAACTTGAGTTTGCACCATCCAAACTACTTTTTGTTATTGCTAGTACTTGTGTGGCTGCCAGTATTTAATACCATTGACCTGAGCAAGTTTGACACTACTAAAACCAGCTGCATCTGCAGCAATCTTGCCTTCAAGAAGGTTCCCAATGTTGCTAAAACTGGTGGAAATGCCTGTAATGAAATTTCCCTAGATGAGAAAATTCAGGAAGACCTCAAACCACTTCTTTTTTCCTCTTTCCTCAACAAAACTTGGACACCTCTGCTTAGAATCCCAGTTAGAGGTGCCTCCCAGATACATTTATTTACACTGATGTTTCTTCTCACACTGGTTTTAGGCTATTTGTTTCTGGAGGAATCTGCTACCTTATGGCAAACTTTCCTTCTCCAATGTAGAGTTCTGGAAAAATAAATAGCCTGTCAGTTTCATTGAATTAAAAATCTATGTTGCTTTTCTTTAAACAATATAAAATGTAATGCGTTTTTTGGTGCGTGCTTTTTCTTAACTCTTTTTATTGTGGGACAAACATGTCCTAAAGAGAAGAAGGATATAGGCAATTTCTTAAGCAGTGTAATGAAACATAGGAGTGGCCAAATAAAGTCTGTGTCATTTTTGTCTGCAGCACATCAGATGGTGATTTTCATAGTTGTCTAGTTTTCACAGAATCACAGAAAGAGTAAGACTGGAAGGGACCGGAGTGGCTCATCTAGTCCAACCTCCCTCCTCAAGCAGTGTCATCCTAGAGCACATTGCACAGAACATTTCTTTAATATCTCCACAGTGAGGGAGACTCTATAACCACCCTCACAGTAAAGAGGTTTTTCCTCATATTCAGGTGGAACAAAAAACAACATTTTTGGGAGAGGTACTGCTGCTGCACTAGCACTAAAGAAAAGCCATTAATGTAGTTTCAAATATTTTTCTCCATCCCCTTTCCACTGTTCTGAGTTTATATGTAAATTTTGTGTAGGTGCCACAGTGATAAGAACTGTTACCAATCTGTTGTTGCACTCAATATGCAAAATTTCTTGAAAGTGCTGATACAACCAACGCACTGTTTAATGGATAGAAAGACTGCAGCATTGGAGCTGTAAGTAAATCTGTAGTCAAAATGGCTTTTGCACAACTCTTGCACCAGTTGGCTTCTTGGCTTTACCTAAATTACACATTTATAATGTTCATCCTGCGGTCTCCACATTAACCTGATGGCACAGCCATGAATGGTATCTGTTACAAAAGAAAATAAGGAAAAAAAATATCAGTTTCTAATTATAAACTATTTGAGGGTAACGGAAAAGGCATAAGGAAAAATATTCAGAAATGGCTGAAGTAAACACACTAAAACTGCATAATCTATTACTAGTACAATAATATATCTGCTTTAGCTATCAGTTATTTATATTTAGTGGCTTTGACTTTTGTTATTCAGTGCTATCATTATGGGTTTTAATGGATAAATTCTTGAGAGGCCTGGAAGCTGGTCTTGAAAGAGTCTATCTCTCTTTCTTCCATAAAGTTCTCTTACAGATGGGAATAAGCTTCTAAAAGGCTGTTTTGTGGAAAGGAAATGTATTTTCTTTTTTGCCCAGAGGTTAGTTTCCTGATAAGTCTACTGGCATTCAGCAAGGTTCCAAGGCATTGGATTAGTGCCTGAAAATATCTTCCATAATTAATAGAAAATGTGCTACAGCATAAAAATATGCACTAGAAAAAGAAGCTCATTATACCTGCAATTTTACTGTGATAAAACTGCATAATTGATGAAGACACTCATCACAGACAATGTTTTCAATCTGTTGGCACTGAAGATTTCATGTGCCCACGAAGTAATATGATTTGTATGCAGTGTCTGGAGCTTGAGGTTACAAGACTTATGCCCATGAGTGAAGTAATGTGAAAGGTAACACTTGGCATGGCAGGAGTGGGTGTTGCTACTACATTTGATTGTTGGTCGAGGGATGCCCCTTCCGACTGGGTGCTTTTTAATGTGTGATTCTGCTTTTTGCTTCTGGCAGCATAACAGCACAGTGGATTCCCTTTGGCCTCAGGTTTTGACACATCAGACAGTCAAAAACAAGAGACAAGTTATAGTGCTGCAGTGTGAAGGCAGGAGTTTTCTCACACCCCAGCTGTGGTGCTGAACAGGAGGGCAAATGCAGCAATCCCGCTCTGACAGCTCCTATATGGTGATTATAAGCTGATAAATGTAATTGTGGGAGTTTGGAACTACAAAGGTTCTGATCTTTCAGACACTACAGGTTAAAGGACTCTTTCTTGTGACTGCATCTTCATAATTGCTAAGATTCTTCTTGTTTACTGCTATAGTGGCTTGACGGTTGTCCTCAAGTTAGGACATGTCGCCTCAGCAGATGAGCATTGTCAGACCATACCATTAAAGAAAAGAAGCTTGTTTTTATCTCTGGAAGAAAAGGTATACCTTAAGGGCCTTTGTGCCTTTTATAGCAATAGAAGTTGTAGAGTTTGGCGTGTTAAAGGCAAAACAAAAAATAACAAAAAATCCAGATTAGTGGTATGTGATGTAAGATAAACACAGTGATTTTAAACTCTTTATTTAACCAGAGTTAAGTGGGGAGGAGGAGAAAATCACATGAAAAATACACTACGTTCATCATGAAATGGATACCCATAGGTTATACTTGTCTTTTGTCATTAGATTCCCCATTTGTTTGATTCTTTAGTGGTGTGAAGTGTCAAGTCACTACATAAATTCCCCAGAACAGCAAAAGACAACTAGTAGTTTGAAGTGACTGCAATGTAAAAAGCCTGTGTTCTCTTGATATTGCTGCTTGGCACTGCTACCAACTGGGTAGTGAAGCGGATAACAAATATTGGCATGGGTAAGTGGCAAGTGTTGCTGAAGACCTAGATTTTGTTTGTAGAGCAAACATCCACAGCAGATGGAAAGATCCAACCTGGCAGGCCAACTAGGGCTCAAAATCAGCTGTGCCTAAAGAAATGTAGTTGAAACATTATTGTGTGGTAATAAAATGGAGGATGAAAGACATTAAGAAAGAAAATAAATTACTTATTCCACATCTGCATCATAAGCCAACAGAGACTCCAGGGGAATTTTAAGAAAAGCAAAGAATGTGTATCTTTTGTAAATCAGTAAAAACATGATTGCTGCATATCTGGGATTTCAGTTGCAAAGCTGATAATTCTCAGTTCATTTACAATCTCTGTTAACATGTCTCTAAAATGTTTCTGATTCTAATATATTAAGTAGTGATGAAAGCTTCTGGACTCCGGTTGGAGAGAGTTTGTCTTCATCAAGACAAAAGTCAGGATGGATAAATTTGGCATGTATACACCAGCTAAATCTTTTAGGTGTTAAGGCCATAAAGTGAAAAGCATTTGGGATGAGAGAATGAACACCTTGTAAAGAGGACAAACTAGCAGGGTCAATTGTACAGCATTGAAGAAAGAAGCTGAATATAAAAGAGAGGACTGGAAGAAAATGCTAAGATACCGATGTTAGTGTGAAAAGGAATAGATAAAATAGATGAATGTGCAATAGTAATAGTAATCATCATCATCTAAATTGGAGAGGCTCGTTCTGTAGTTATTCCATTAAGATAATTTCAGGAAGTAGCCTACATGTTCTTTGTGTAGAGACATGCACAGGTGCTATTGCCTCATCAGATTTCTCTGTGCTTGTGTTAGCTCTGATCTCTACTCCTGCTTGAAAAACTGTTGCTACAAAAGGCCCATGGACAGTGCTGGTCACACTAATTTGTTTTCCTCCTGAGGGTAAAGATTTTCTCCTTTTGACTTTTAGTTTGCAGTTTCAGAGAGAGCAGATGAGTTGTGTGAGAGAAAGCTCTCACTTAGCTGAAAAAAAGCTATGGATAATTATCATATTTGAAAGGCATTTTCACGGGGCTGATAAACAGAAGCTCAGAAAATGTAGGCTGGGAGGGATGTTTTTTATTTATATTGGAGTCCCATGACAGCTGTGCCAAATAGGCTGGATCCCACCCTGCTCCCATTATCTTCAATGGTAAAATGGATACTCACGTCATCATCATAGTATCTATTGTACATATTCCTAGAATCATCCAGATAAACAATCTGAGATCAAGCTGTGGGCAACCTTGCCACTTAGCAGAGTTCAAAGAAACTAAGACTAGTTGTAACTCAGGATAAATCACTTAACACCTCATAGGAATAGACTCATCAGGATTATTTAAATAAATTCTTGTATCACAGTGTCCTATGGCAGGAAGCCAAACCCTTCAATAAAAATGCTTTGGAAAGAGCATATTGCAATGTGACAGACCCCACAATGAGAGAAGAGGACATTGGTTAACTAGATGAGTTACATGTTAACCCCACAACTCTGTGTGGGAGCCTTGGAATCACTACTGCAACAAAGGCAAATCAAAATATGTACCAGAATACTTTTAAAGGAATAAAGTCAAATTCCTGCAGGAGTTTTGAATAGAATATTTCTTTACTTTCACTATTGCTTTCAGAAAAAGAATTAAGTTTCTACCACTCACCAACTTTATTTTCCTGCTAAGTTTTGAAATTTTCCAATGACAAAAAGCTAGGAATTCACAACATAGGCACAAAATCAAACCAGCAATCCCCTCTAAAAAAACAACCACAAAAACCCTCCAAGTAGCAGTGGTACTTATACATTTCTACTCACAATTTTAGCAAAGGGGGACACCCACAAGTTTGACACTATATCCAACCACTTATCTGTTTCCTGAAAGCTATAACTTTTTCAAAATAAAAAACATATCCATTATCCGCTCTGCTTCTCTTCTTTGGGATATGAGGTGAGGATCTTTAAAAAGAAGCTTTCCCAGCCATAGCGAGGACCACAGAGTACTGGTGGCATGGATCACCTCCTGTTTCATTTGTGGAACAGAGACAACCACAGCAACAGCTCCAATGGAAAAGTAATGTTAAGAAAAAAAATTATTCTTTCCTAACTGTTCCAGCTGTGTTCTAGCCTTCACTTTCTCTGTGAGAATGTGCATACAAGAGGCAATTATGATATGTGTTTCTGTCCCGTTCCAAGAGCTTAAATAAGACTCCTGACTTTTCCTGGTTACTCCTCCAAGTATCTGGAAGCAAGAAAGCAGCATTATGCATCCTATCAATTATCTACAGACCATGAGAAAACTGCCTGCTGATCCTATCTTGGGGATCACTACAATGGAAAACAAAAAAGTTGTGTGTTTGTAACTAATACTAAATCCTCCTCACTTAATCATGTGACATTCATGATCATTACATTCATGCTTATCAATAGCTCACGTCACTGCTATGAAGATCCAGATGTTTACAGAAATATCTTTTTCTCATACCTCTACTTGTGTGACAACCCAACTCCTCCTCTGTGCTCCTGTATTTGTGTAAGCCTTTCACATAACAAAGAATATATAATTAATAGAGAATTCATTTGTAGCAGCTGAAGAAGATAGGAATATTCAGGTTGGTGTTAGTATGTAAAAATAATTTAAAGTTTCTTGATTAGCAAGGGGGTTATTTTTATTCATAAAAATTTGTCACTGGAAGAGTAGCATTTTATGTGTTTTGTGACACTTCATCTCAACTAAGGATATTTTTTTCTTACAAATAACTGTGGGGATTTTTTCCTCTGCACAGTCTCAGTGTTCCTTTCTTAGTTTATCCACATATTTTTCTACAATGATGTGTGTTTTTGTAAGCACACATTTCCAGTATCTCTGAACATGCTTCCCAGGGTATGACCCAATCATTAAGGCTGAACTAGTCAAGTGATTTAACATACGAGAATTTCAGGTAGGGTGTAACCGGAGGAGGGAATGCAGCCCACCCAAGTCAGAGCCTGTGAATGCCAAGTTCAAGTAAATTTACTAGCAGGCTTTTTCCCTTTAGCCCCCCACCTCCCCAAAACATGTAATCAAAAGGTGAAGAGTTCAGTTTTGGAACAAACAGGACCTCTTTAAAAATATGTAGCTGGCTGTAGCCAAAGACAAACTATGATGTCATTGGGTGGGAACTTCCCCTCACTGTATGCGAGCAGCACTGGAGTGATGCGATGCAAGATGTGAATAAAACCACAGGGATGATTTTAATATATCTTGAGGTATAGCTGTTACAACTAATCTGCAGTATCAGTGATTTTCTGGTTTACACCTTTGAATGCTGTTCATCTGCCACAAATCGGTGCCCAAGCAATTTTCCATTCCTAGCCACGCTACATTCATACACAGACTGAAAGCTAATCTGATTTGCAAAGTTGTCAATCACAGCATCGATTAGATAGTAGACAATGGTGTTAATGCAGTCATTAAATGGCAAACATCTTTTCCGATGTTTTCTTTGCATAGCATATAGGGCTCTGTCTATATTACAACCACAGCTGATTTGGGGAACCTGGCTATTGACAAGTTACCCTATACCGGGTTTTACATTTATATTGATTGGTCCTGCAGACAGTTTGGTACCTAGTTCACATTAATGTCTGTTTGCAGAACTAGAAACCAGTTTTACCCTCAAGAGACTTCCCAGGCAGCCAGTTAGGCTTAGCTACCTTTATAGCAAACTGCTTGAAAAAAGGCCATGTGTGCTGCTGTCAGAAAATGGAAAAATGTATTGGAAAACAGTATTTTAAAGAAAAACTGGTATTTATGTTGATGTTTCTTATTCTCACTATTCCATGTAGGACACTAATGGTGACAAGAGAAATCAAGGTCAAATCCTGGCTTAACCCCATCAGTATAAAGCAACCTCTCTTGACAGCAAAGGGGCCTGAATTTTATCCTGAATGTTTTACACTGAAATATGGCCAGCAGTGTGAATCAACTCCTTTGAGACCTTAGAGCAAAATAAGTTGAAGAAACAAATTAGCTTGATGCTTTTGTCCCACTACTGTATGGGCATTTGTTTGTAATATTAAAATTCCATGCAATGTTTTCTTTTCTCAGAATTAACTAATAGAAACTTTCTTGGTCTGTGATGAATTACTTTAGTATATACGTAGATTCAGATAAAACATCCATCTCTTTTTCATTTTGCTTTTCCAAAGAAGAATGGATGTTTCATTTTTAATCAATTTGACTTCACAATTTCACTTATATGATTTTCTTTATTATTAATCACACTCAAGAAAAAACATTGGGAAAAAAATTGGCTTCACAACTGGCATTGATTTTCAAAGAAATTTGTTACCAGTTTTCAAGTACTATATTCACAAAGGTCAATAAACTTAAAATGCACAAACTCATTGTTTGAGCCTACAGACTGCTGAGGGGAAAATGTGCATCATGAAGAGCTAATCTCTTTAAAATCATCTGTCTCAAGTGTTTGCCTCAGGTAAGTTTTTAGCATTAGAAAGCATACCATGTACAGTCATGACATTGCCAAGATGTCTGTGACAACTTGCATCAAAAATAATGAATATTCTGACTGTCAGATAATGTAAAATTTGCCTGACAGAAAGCCAAAAGCTTCACATTTTTCTTTTTTCAATATGGGTTATTCATTTTGTTTCTTGGAAGGAAGAAATTACAATGAATATCAATATTGGGTCCAAATGTCCAATTTAAAATTCTTTAATATTGCATCTATTCATAAAATGTTTAATCAAAATGGTTACTGTACTGATATTTTATCATGACACTAGCTTTGACTATTACCCATATGGCATTTAGCAATATTTCAGTTTTATACAAGTAAAAGCATCCTTCGCTGTTAAAACTTTATGTGACTGGTTGTACTGTTAGTGAAAAAAATGGTTATACTGTATGCAATTTTAGATTACTGTGAATTAGGGAGTGATATTGTCCTTTAGGTGAGTGGAAATAGCCATTATTTATATAAAATCAGAGACACCACGTATTTGTTGACATCACTACTGTTTAGCCCAGAAACTCTCAGAAACTAACTTTTGTGTTCAGGGTATTGCAAATACAGAGTAACATCTGTCCATGCAAGTTGTGCTTGGAGCAGGTTAGAATCTCTTGCAAAATCCATATGCACCAAGTAATTTCACTTTGATTTAAAGTGTCTGCACAGCAGGTGTGTGCTAAGCATTTAAACTGATCCAAGCGAGACCAGGAATGCAATTCCCTGTTTGGAGTAGGGCCACTATAGCTTTTGAAAAAGAAGCAATAGCAGCATCAACATTGCTTGTGATGTCCTTTGGAGCTGAGCAGAACAGAGGTGCCCCTGGCAGCTCCTTCCACCTGACCAGCGTTCCACTGTGCTGCTGAGTGGAACGGGGAGTTTACACTGAGACATGGCTGACTTCCCCTCAAATGCCCTCCCAGTCCATAATCCACAAACCCCACTAATCTGCACTGGGGCTTCCCTGCATTACTGTGGATTAGTGACGTCCTGCTGTATCATATAGCATATTTACGCACTGTTTACAAACCCTATGCAGTTTAACCCGTGGCAAGCATTGGTCTGCAATCTCAGGCACTGTTAACCTTGTTTAGTATGCATATAAAAAGTAGGTATAAATAGTGTTATACTTACTTCACAATACAGTTTTATACAGCATACTGCATGCATACTTTATAGCCAGTTTTTCACATCCTTGGAAAGGGAGGTTAAGTATCACTTGGTACATTCAGACATTCCTTTGCACAACGGCAGCCTCTCACACATCTGTCAGGAGGCAGTGGCGTTCAGGGATTTTGCCTGGATTCCCCTTTACTCCACAGCTCTTTTCTAGTGGCTTGGCTTTCAGCCTAGCAGTGTTACTTATTCTTCCTCTCTCAGATAAAATCCGTAAGTCTCTATCCTACAGGAAGCCTGACGGTCTTAGACTCCCTGGTCCTGAAGGCATCAATCACTCTGTTTTTGTAAGGTCTACTAGCAGTCTTCTGCCAAGCATGGCTCAGTTCAACAGTGGTCATGACTAATTCAACAGCAGGAGCAATTCACAGGATGCACTGAGGTCCTTTAATCTCACCATTTGTTTGCTTTCTTCCCTACCCATCACCATCGTATTGTCTCTTTTCCTTCACTTTTCTGTGGTGAGCCACTGGGTAAGTTACTGCAGGCAAGAACTGGAAAAGGCCTTTGTCAGGCTCTTCAAACTTCTTCTGGTCTTCCTGTATGGCTCCTAAGGTCAGTGGTAGGCCCTCTCCTCCCCCTTCCACTCCATCGGTCTGCAGTTTCACTGCCATCACAAATGTAAAAACATACCCACAGGCCCTGCAGAAGGATGGCAGCACTGAACAGTTTTCTCTTATTCAGTAAGAAGGGTTGGAGCCAAGCCAAGGGTTGTGAAGTGCAAAACCCAGAGAGGAGTAATGTGGTGCTGTGGAAGGAAAGGGGGGTGATCATGCAGGGAAAAAGGGTAACCAAATGCCTTCCTAAGAGTCTGCTAGCAGCATGTGGAAATGCTCACAAACAGCTCTGCATACCTCACAAACACTTACATTAAAAATCCTCATAAGTTCTCCTTCTTTAAGAAGGGAAAATACTATACCTGGAGTTCCTGGGGAAAGTCTTGTCTATTTCTTCAGGGCCCAACCAGGGCACCCCTTTTCCTTTCAAAACTTGCACCTCAATTAACATGACTTCTCTCATCTGCAGCCTCCTCCGTTTCTTCCTTTTCCTGCCTGACTTGCTGCAAGACTGTATTCAGTCTCTACTCTGCTAAAGCTTCAGCAAAAAAGTGATAAAATGTGGCAAGGACAAGCATAGGGGAGATTCTGACAAAGGTAAGATAGTGCAAGCCTGAGTTGTACGAAAGACTAGTTTTTCTAATAATGAACTACTGACTATTGCTGTAGTCTTCAGCTCTAACACTAATTTCACTATGCTCTTTCTATATAATGGATTCTCTCCTCTAGGTACTCTGATGGTTTGTCATACTCTATGTACCATTTTTCATCAAGAGACTTTAAACAGAACTGAAGGAGATACCTCTTTCTTCTCTCCTAGTGGGTAATTTTAGGCTTCCACTTTGATCCATTTTATTTTTTTGCTAGGATGGTTACTACTGAGAAGGCAGGAAAATTAAGTCAGATAAGTTTTGTGGTCTATGAATCCCTGGACTACTTCCATCGCAGTGTTAGGAGATATTACCTGTCTCTCTACTTCCCTTCCCACTCCAGAAGTTGTGTTTTTTATAGTGCACAACTATCATGGGAAGCTGGCCTCAGAAACAAAAAGTATATCCAGGATCACCTGCCTACAGTAAAGAGAGCACTGAACTGTATTCTCTACGCCTTGAAAAATGTAAAGGTTTAATACGGGGATGCTGCATCTGTGGAAGCAAAACTATTAATGCCTATTGAAGCTATTACCCTTATTGAAGCATTTTTTTGGTTGACTTTGTGCAGCAGTCTTGGAGAGGCTTCTATAACTTGCATCTCTGTTGAATTTTGTATTAGACACAGCATTTAACAGCATTTCTGAGGAAATCTTTAGGTAAACTGAATTGTAAATTGGCTATATGTGGCATACGCTAAGAATTCATCTACTTCGGAGATGTAGCGACAACACTATTCACACAACATGCATAAACCCTCTTATGATTTAAATGTGAACAGATTATATATCTTTGCCATGTTAGCTCAATAATCCAAACTTCCCTCGGGCAAGTTGCCTGTGTGTCTAAACAGCACACATCTGTTCTTTTCCACCACTTGTTTACATGTTCTTCCTCTCCGTGTGCCCGTTCCATTCTCATTTGAAAGAAGTTCCTTAATGCTTTATTTATTTCTCACATATATTTCACAACTGAATGCTGTAACAGTTGTATGTGTTGAGTGCTGGTTTTATACAATTTATGATCCAGTGTTTGTTTTTTAATATATTAGTGTGTATTAAGAATAACTTCATGAAGTCATTCAAGGTTAAAATCAGGCTTTCTGGCTTCAGGCTGATTGGGCAGCATTGTGAAATACCACATTGCATGGTAATGTAACTAATGAATCTACAGTGATACATACTATAATACAGACTGAGGGATTTAGGATAGGAGAGAAAAATCTAATTAAAATTAGCAATTTATTAGTGTAATTCAAAACATTACTATATGTTTTACTAAGCATAATAAGAGAAAAAATACACATTGAATTAAGAAGACATGTTATTATTTTTTAAATAATGACTATCAGTTTTCCATTCTCAGATATTAAACAGTTTGATTTTTGGAAATGCTGAGCAAATATTTGTTCACTAATGCTGAAAAAATAATGCTGGATAGTTCTATTCTCTGAAGTCCACTATCTTTACAACATTGGTACAATGCTGTACAAATATCAGGACAATGAAGATGCCCATTTTACCCTAAGGATGGAGTAAAACATTGCTACTCTATGAAAATTGTTGCTAGAGCAGCCCAGTTACAAACCTCTTTTGCTTAACCTTATTTTGTGTTTTTTCTCTTTTACTATTTAAAGTGTTCCACAATTAGTAACCAGATAGGCTGAAGTGAGTTGTTTGTTCCTCTACTGAAATGACAATCGGTGCTACCAAAACAAAGCACTCAGCACAGGATTTGTTTACATGTTTAGTCTGCTTGCTTATCATATTTGAGTGCCCATCAGTGCTGCCTCAGTCTCTTTTTACAGAGCCTCTGGTTGCCAGCCTGGAGTAGAACCTGCAGTATGGGTTGTTATAAAAGGCTTAACAATAAAAGTAAAATTCACAGAGAAATATTTTCTCTTTTTTCTAATATAAAAATTGCAGCAAGAATATGAAAAAGTCTATGACATTAGGAATGGGCACATCTGACATTTAATTCCTAATATATAGGAATATTTAATTAATTAAATTAATATTTAATTCCTAATATACGCGTTAATAAAACATGTCCACAGACTAACAGTGCATCATTCAAAAAAGAAACCAAGTATTTTCAAGGTAGAAATGCAACAAAAAAAATATTCCTGTACATAAATGGATATTACTGTAGGAAAAAAAAGGTTTCTGCTGATTGATCTGTTGGAATCTTAAAACTGGCCAAACAGATCAGTGTGGAATTAAAAATCAAACAATAAGGAACTCATGGAGATAATGATTCTGCTTCTTAAGCTTTTTTTTTTCTCTTTGTAAAGTAACTTAGCAATGCACTTCTATTTGTCATGGCTATAAAAAAATTTCTTTCAGATGTGTATAAATACTATTGCATAATGCCATGTTGATCTCTGATCATTGTGAAAGCAATTATTTCCTTTGGACAAAACCCTCTCTTCATTAGCACTGAATGGTATTTGTCAGTCTTTTTCCTGTTTAGATAATATGTTCAGTGTTGATATATTTAAAAACATTCAATTGGTTGGAATAGTATCTGCAGCTTCCCATCAAAGGAGTGATGGCAGTAGCTGTGGGTATAAATCTCAAAGCACCACTCTGTAGACTTCCTAAGTGATTAGTACAGAGTATTATCGCTCTCCACCATCTGGCTATCTAATATGGAAACGATATTAAAGGAATCAGAAGACCTATACAGGCTTCGTCACTGTGGACATACAGTGTGTCACAGCAAAAATGTGGAAGCTACATTTAAAACAAGAGATATGCTTAAACATAAAAGAATTATTTCTTTTTCAGGGAAGACATACGTTTGTCCTCCCTCATTTTAATTACTTGCAAGTATATAAAGCCATACATATGTATACTGAGATAATGCAGCTTAGCACTTATACATGGGCTGCATGTTTAGCATGCCAGGAGTGAAATCTGTTTAAATTAAAAGGCTCATTTTGGTTTTGATGTCACTACAATTAGTTGATGTGTTGGACGGTTTCTGAGGCTTTGATTCATCTATGTTTTAAAGGTTTTGAAGTTAAATGCTTTGCATAAGGCAGAATTAAAGAATCATCAGAAATTTCTGTGTTAAAACCTCACAATCCAATACATAAAAACTCTTGTAATTCAGTGTACTGTATATCTTTGTGTATAAAAATATCCTTTTATAAGGAAGAACAAAAGATACGCTTCTCCACTCCAGGAACATTACATGGAATAAAGAGCCTCTGAAAACCTCCAAAGCACAGAATGCAAGCTTGTGCTGCCAGACAAAAGTGAAAGCCTATCCTGTTTTCTCTCTCCCTGATGTAGTTGCTGTGTCAGATGAGGGCATCAGGGCAGATTCAAAAGTCAGAATGAAGAAAAGAGAAACAGTGCAGAGAGAAGTGTGGTGAATTCAGTCCTACTAACACCTAGGTTTTCCCTGTGCAGGCCCAGCTTTAGGCTTTTTAATTTGTTTTACAGAAGTGCAGATAAAGGCAGTAATTAAAAATGGGTTATCAGATTTCACTCATTCATAGGTGTTATGCTCTGCGGTATTGGGACCCCTCTATCCGGCAAAGAGGAAAGCAGAAAAAAAGGAAAGTCTTTTCTCCTGTTTCCTTCAAGCTGTTTAGGAAGTTATTTCTACTTCTTTTTAAATGGTTTTATTTTTACCTCACAATGAAAAACAGTTTCTTTGCCTTGACAGAGAATCCTGAGCTAGTGGGTTTTCAGCTACACTCATGTCACAGAAGTTCTGTAGCCATTAATGAGGAAACAACATGTTTGGCCGAGCAGCACAACTAATAGAGTCTGGTTTGGCAAAGGTGCATGGTTTTTAGTCTTGAAATCTCCTTCCCCACTGCAGTGATCTCAGGTACTCTTCTTGGGACCTGCCCCAGGCAAAAGACAGCATGGACTGCAGCTAACCTGGAGGAAGGACAGTGGTGGAGCTGAGCCTATCTTTTCCTCTGCTAAAGAATTAATTTCTTTTCTTTTCTAGCTAACTGTGGGGGTTTTTTACAAAGCTTATAAGGCATTAATTGTCTTTAAGATGACTATCCTCTTGCATATATGGATGAAATTGGTCACTGACTTCAAAAGCTATGGGGCAATGGCTGACAGCACTCAAATGTGCCTTAGGAAACTAGGCTATCAAATAATTTCCAATATGTGTTTTTGTACTTGATATTCATAGTACTTTAGACCACAGTTCTCTGACCATTGGTTATGTTCTCCGTGATAGCCAAGGAGTGTAAGTAAAAAACCCCAACAAACACTATCTTCTTACCCAAAATTTCAACTTCTCTTTCTTCTCTGTATATCATGAAAAGAACATGGCATCTTTTCCCTTTATGTACAACCTACTTTACACATAAAGGCTGTGGATCTATGTAGCACTGCTTTTGGCAGCAAAGCTGAAGTAAAGTTGGTTGGCTCTGTTCTACTGTTCCCAATCTGATAAAAACTGCATCGTACTTTGCACCCACAAAAAAGTTGTGTGAACAGAGCTGTCTGTGGACCCTGGGGGTAAAGTGGCTTGCTAAAATGATGGACGCTAAAAAAACCACAAAATTAATTCTTAAGATATTGTTAATCCAAATTTTTTCAATGTTCTCATTCTCATCTCTTCTCCTTCAGTGGTGCAGGGGCAAATGTACACTGCTGCAGTGGAGAAAGGAGCTAGGAGATGAGTTTTAAAGCAGATATGCTACCAAAGCGGAATTAATTTTTTGAGTTATGCCTGAAGTGTGAAATTCTATCCTGACTGAAAATACCAGCAAGTTTGTCTTTTACTGTGGAGTGGATAGAATTCCATTTTGTGAAGCCACAGCACAAGGGCAAGAATCCAGGCCCTACCGACATCAGGAGTAAAATATCCCATGAATTCAACATCTTGGCACTGAATAAACTCCAATAGTTGCAACTCTGTGCTAGGATAGCAGTAAAACCTGTGAAACGTTATCTGTGGGTTGAATCTTCCCTGCCATTATAAATTCCAATCATAACTATGGAAAAAGAATTATTAAAGGACCAAACGATATAATTAGAATTGCTCCAAATTTAACTATCCCAATCTTTCTACTGTGACCTCATTTACATGCATAATTTAGGCAAATATTTTATGAGAGCATTTAAAATTTCCTGCTGCGCGTTTTTTTTTTAAAACCAATGTCAATTAGTACAGATCGTGATCCGTTTTCCATAAAATTGACATTTGGGCAGACAGAGGCATGAACATCATATATGTACACGTTTTGGCGGTACTAGAATCACAAGTTTCAGATACGTAAAAAACCCAGGTGCTGGCAGAATATACATGGAGAGAGAAAAAGAATTGTCAGCCTCTGTGCAGGGTTCAGCCAGTTTCTAATGACTTTCCATGTGCTGTTTCATAACATACAGGACCTGCTTATAAAGTCCTAATTCTGGCAAAGATTCCTTTTCCCTGAGTAAGGAGAGTAGAGCAACCCTCACAGTGAATACTCAGTAACAGGGCCTGTGAAAAATACATTAAATACATTTTCCAAACAACTTAGATACTTTATCCTCCATTGATAACCAGATATATCAATATAGTCAAAAAACTGTAATAAGCTAACTCAGTTAAATGTATTTTTGCTAAACTTTAACTCATTGTTAGGCATGTACTGTCTATGGCTGAAAGCAGGAACACAACACCAACAGTGCTTTTTTCTAATCCTAAGAGGACAGTATTTTTGTCAGAAATTGCCTTGGGATTCCAAAAGCTACTGTCTCCTTTCAGTCTGTTAGAAGTCTTTTAGTAACTGTAAAATCTGCATACAACATAATCACAGTAAGCATATACCCCTTTTGTATGCAAAGGACTTATACAATATTCTATTGTCCTCATTGTAGAGAGGCAATATACGTATTTTCTTTTTTATGAAGCAAATTAGGGAAAGAACATGAAAATGCCACTTTCCAAAAAGCCCATTTAAATAAAATATAAACCACTTCATAATTCTTTAGGTAATTCCTTCTGATACAGCTTTACATCCTCGATTTCTACCAGCATAGATGTCATCTCATGTAATTAAACTGGATCATTTTCAGCAGTATTGGATGGAATGAGTCACTCAGAAATCAACTTTAGAAAATATACCTGGAGGAAAGTAAACTTTAAAAGATTCGGGAATATGTATTTGCAAGAAGATGTGTCTTTTATGACATATGATTTACTAGAATCCTTATGGGTTCCTTCTGAAATGATCTACTAGTAATTTAAAATGAGATTTTAAAATAAAGGTTTACAAAGGATATCAGCTCTTCTGTCAAGGCTTAAAATGATGGTACTTATCACACAAACAAGAAGTTATCTTGTCCAATATTCTTTAGACAGATTTTTGTGATGGTGACTTTTTATTTGTAAAGCAGAGAAGCTCCACCTGAGGTGGACAGACTGGCATATATACCAGGGAGCCATATGACAAGCACTAAACGGCTTAGAAGATTTTCTTCATGCATTACAAGTTCAGCAGTTGTACGGATTATTGTTGTTGTTGTTTGGGATTTTTTTTCAGGCAATATCATAGTAAATAACAGTTTAAAGGAGAACAACAAACAAAGTAGATTTGCTGGTGCTAACAGCAATTTTTTTCCAAACAGCAGAAGGAGCACAGGAAAAAAATACAGATTCCATGTCTGCACAGTGCTAATGTAACATTGTTCACAGACAATTTGAGCTGCTTCTGAATGAGTTAAGATTGTACTGGAAGCAGAACAAATTCATTAGTGCAGTATTCTCTTTGGGCTGTTTACTTGGCTAAGAAGCACAATATATTCATCCAGATGTACAGCCACAGTAAACACAGCCATCCAGTTCCCAGTACCCAAGGCTGGTTGTTAAGATCTGGACTCTTGTTGCTCCTGAGCTATACAGGCACAAGTAGTAGCTCCTGTTCAGAAATAAAGTTACAAACCTTTCAGAAAAGAAATTAACCTTCTAAGTATTAAACCAAAGACAATTAAGGCAGGCATCAACCATAAAGAATGAAAGTCAAGACATTGGACTTGTTTGCTAAAATACAGAAGCTGTGGAGGAATTTCAGACAGGTCACATTGTTTTCAATGTCACAAAAAAAAAAAAAGAAAAGAAAAAGAGAATGTTTCAGTACTTGAGATGTAAGATGCAGATCTGGACAAGAATTTCAATAGTCAGCATTACAGTTTACATTGACAGACTCCATCTTAGATAAAAAGTTAACTTCTGCCTAACACATTTTATGACAGATTGAGAAAAGAGCTTTGTCAGGTTTGAGACAAACATAATGCCTATGTGATAGGTACTAATTGATAGACAGGATCTGTGACTGAAGGAGTATGGAGAGGGAGGATGAACTGGGTTTAATGATGTTGCATGTAGGCTGAAAGCCAGACATCCACAGGCAGATTGTCATAGTCAGGCTGAGATCTTAATTTGAAAAATATGAAGGAGAGAAGGACCTGGGAGTGATTTTGATAAAGATTATAACTTGTGCTTTAGATGAAGGAGGGTAAAAATTGGAGGGTATTCACAAAGGCAATGCCGAAACACAAGAGAATCATGAGTCAATGTCATCATAAACATCAAGTGAGGCAAGATTTCAATTTTGCAGAAATTCAACCATGATTTGAAAGATGTCAACCAGCCACAAAGAATAATGATGGCACTTGGGTCATTTGAGACTGGGGTGAAGACCGATTTAGCTGTAAGGCAGACACTGGACTGTAAAACCCGCAATTTTGGAAAAGTTTAGAGAGCAAATGTAAATAGCATATTGACTGAGACTGGAGCTGAATGGGTAAGACATGTAACATCTAGAAAAGCAAGTACATATAGAGTTATGTTCAAAAGGACAAAGGTGCCTTAAGTTGCCACATCTCATGGGAAGCCAGTCTATCTAATCAGTCTCTCTTGCACTGAAATATCTCTAATTATCATTCTAATTACATGGATATGACAAGTCAACTTTCATTAGTGGTACTTCCCCGGAGTCTTTGGAGTCCTGCAAATACAATATGTAGTCAGTAACATCTGCTGTATACCCACACATATATTTGACAAAAGTGTATCTCAACATTTCCTTTGACAAATCAGTTTGCTTTTTTCTCCCCCTTGTTTTTTCTGCTGTTCCTGCTCCTCTTCAATTAAGGGAACAGGTCCTGGCCATATTACATCACTGCAGGAAAACATTACTTCTTTCACTGAATGTCTCTCAAGTGAGGAATCCTATTATTGCCTTCCTAACTGTCCCAAAAGCATAAAGCAACCTTTTTCTGGGTATGATTTCACCCTTTTTGAAAGTCTCCAAGCAGCTTACCTGTTTCAGAGACCTATGTTGTGAGGAAGGTTGTTCTTAGGACTGTAGAGATGCCATTCTGCCAAGACAAGCAGAAAAACATCTACATGTCCAGTAACATTATTTATCTGCTATTTTCAATTTGACTATTACTTGCAATTTTGATGCTTATATGTTGGCTCAAAATAAGGATGATTAAGCTTTTAGGAAGCTGAGCATATTAGAAAGAGAGAAGTCATGTCACAATGTCATGCTGTATTACATGGGTAGTTATCATAGCATTTGGTCAAAATTGAATGCAAGCATATCTGATACTGAATATTTTGAACTGAGTATGAGCTATGGGTCAAAAAATTCCCTGATTTCCTGGCTGCCCACCAAAACTAGAGTTTTTGACAGAGCACATTTTAATGTATGCCTGAGCTCCTTCCTTTCAGTGTTTCAAAGCACGTGTAAGCCACCTTTCATGACTTTTAAGCTGTAGATTGATTCTCTTACACAGAAGCAGCTCTGGCAAATTCTACCCTTAAAATGAAAATCACCCAGAAACTGATTAAAAATAAGACTATTTTTTCTCTCCTGTACGTGGACAAATTCTTGTGGTAAGACCAAATAGCTGTTGTGATCAGACCAAATGAAACACAGTTCTTCTGGAGCCCTGGAGAGATGTTTTTTCCCCACCATCTCCTCACCTTATACTAGCTGTATTAAACAGTTCATAGTCCACTTTCACAGATACATGATAATGGTGCCTTATGGAGATACATGCTGGCTTATGGAGACAGATTAGATGCCTGACAAAATGACCCAAACATGGTTCTTTCAATAGGGGTGCTGAAAACATTGTTCTAACCTGGACTGAAAATCAGATTTACCAGTGAAAATGTAAATGTTTTCCTCCCTTTCAATTACTGCAGGTCATTTAATGCTACTGTATGAGTGAATGTGAATTGAAAGTGGCTCAGCAAAAGTCCACAGGATTGAATAAGAACTGTAAGAGATAATCCATTAGCAATTAGCTAAGTTGGAGCATTAAAACCTGTTTGTTTCCCCATTGGTCAGAATGTGTTCAAATGTTTTTCTTTAATTGTATTTGTTTCCTTTTTCATGCTTTGTCATAATACTAGAATGCAGACACAAGTTAATGTCTTTCATCCAATGTAAGTTAAAATGATGATTGTAAATAAGGGGGCTTTGAATTGGTTCATCCTTGTGGCTTCATACATTGAAGCCTTGAGCCTCAAGAAGAGGATCAGGAAACTCCACTGTCAGCAAAGAGATGGTGAATACTCTCAGAGCCATACATACAGATGGATCCAATAACTGTGAGAGATTTCAGTGACAGAAACTGGATGCCAGATCACACTGCTCCAGGTGTGAGTGGTAGCTAAACCAATATTAAAACTGAGATCTCTCATTTCTGTTGAGGTCAGGAACACTTTTCTTCTTCAAACAATAAGTTACTGTTTCCCTGAATAGCTCGTAGGAAAGGTATTTTGAGCATCACTGGTTTTTCGTTTTAAACTTTAGGCTAAATAAGAGACTGCTGATGTGAAAGCAATGAATGGGATTTCTTGCACGGTTAGACCCAGCAACACCAGGGGTAAACCAATTTCAAAATTCATGTGAAACATAAAACAACACTGCTTAATTATTTCCTCCTAGGTAGGCTCCAACTTGGCAGAATCACAAAACCTGCACTGTGTGAATTTTTCTGAGCACTTGAACTTTGCAGCATTAGCCACAGCCATTAGCAGGGTCTTATAATGCAGCAAGGGTTAGCATAACATTCAAGAAAGGATGTTTTGCAAAAGTGCCTCCAGTTAGAGAGTAGATGTTGAATTTAATTGTCTGGGTTTCAAGAGGCTTTGCCAGAGCATGAATTATTGAGCTAGAACACAAAGCTTTTTTCCTAATTTTAAACCAGGTAACCACAAAATTCTTGATCCATTTCACATAACTTGAACCTTCTAAGCAACATGCAGGTTAGAGGCTGTGTCTAAGCAGGACACAAGCCTAGTTGTCCTGGCCATCTCGGTTGTCTGGGGAGAGAGTAGAGTGTCTCTAGAATAACTGTTTACTGTGAATAACAGTATGTGAATAGTATCTATTATGTGAATAACAGATTCCTCTTGGAGAAGCCTCTGTCTTTATTGACTGGTGAAGAGTCCCAGAGCAGGTACATTCACACCCTAGGCTAAATGGGCAATTGCCTGAAGCTCTGGTAGTGCTTGTGAACTAGTGTCTCAGTTCCTCTTAATAAAAAAGGCACACACACACCAGAAATGCATACAGAGGGAGGAATGATGATCTGAACTTCAGAAAGAATTGTACTATGTCCTGGCAATAAGAAGCTTAGATTTGTTTCTTTTTAATTGGACATTGGGCTCTGCAAACATGCATTAAACGTGCCTCTATTCCACAGACACCTTAACTTTACAGAAAATCCATAGATAAAAGAAGGAAAAAGATACAAGGCCACAAACAAAACCTGCATAGCGGTGACAAACACACAGTGTGTTTGTGCAATACCTGGAGCTTGGGAAGTTACAAAGCCAGAGCTAAAAAAAGAAGCTTGTGGCTAAACGGAGAGATAGAAGAGCAAGAGGGGAGAGGAGAGCAAGAAACACAACAGACAAGCAGTGGAGAATGAAGATTTTTTGGTTTAGTTAGTGAATATGTATTTCCCCCACCCACATCTGGAATAATATGAATTTTGGATTCAAAACTGCATTCTTTACTTGCCTAAGACTCCCAGTAAAGTGTCTTTTGCTCAAGGAATGCAGGATCTAGTTAGTGTCTCAGCTGTATGACTTCTGCATGTAGTTGGCAATATTCACTCAAACTTTTTTAATTGCAGGCAGTGTCTTCTTTTTAGTTAAAACACTTTCCATCCACTTTTCTCCTGCACATACTGTTTTAAAACCTCTACTTCAGACAGAAAATAAGAACAGTTCCAGGAACCTGGAGATTTCAGATCAAACCTAACTTGACCTCTGGAGCTAAAAAGACCCGTGAGTTTAGTAAAGTTCCTAAAAGAGAAATATGCTTTTATTTCAGTGTATGGATGTTGCAAATCTGTGATGGTTTCCTATCAAACAGAATGGTGTCTTCATCTTGCAGACTGCCATACTTAATGGTCTCCAGAACATGCAACTTTTTGCTTAAATACACATTACGCACGTCAAGAATCAGAGAAACAAGATTGCACTTATCAAAATCACTTACAGTTATTTTCTATTTTATAGTTTTCTTTGTGTGCAAATAATATTTAGTAAAAAGAAAGCTATCTACTCACATCACAAAATACGAAGTAGTAGAAGTATTACACTATATTATTTGCATTATAGTTACCTTATATACTGGAAAATGAAGTGATGTTTATCAAGTTGGTGGAATCTGTGCTTCTGAAAAAAAGCTAAAGAAATTAATAGCTTCTTTTAACCTGAGAGTGGAGCAACACAGAGAAGACTGGTTTTGTTTACTATAAAAGCATGATGTAACTGCTGTAGAATGAGGATTTACCTGGGTGCTTTCTGGTGGATTTTCCGTGATGACAAGTGAAAGAAAGATTAGATTAGGAAAAGCATAGATTAGGAAAGCATATTCTATGCCTGCTGCTTCAAGTATTAAAACTAGCCAGTGAGATACAATTTGCCGAGCAAATGTGTAAAGGAACTAGCTCTAATAAATGCTTTGTTCAGGGAGCAAAGGATTATAATAATAATACAATAACACCCCGTGCAGAGTCCAAGTTAGTAAAAATGTCATGGACTGTTAAGTTAGTGCAGATGTGCATGCAGACATTTTTGCCAAAAGCCATCTGTCCTAGATGCAAGATTTTACATTTGTCTTTGTTGAACTTCACATAACAAGCATCTGTTGTTCCGCTTCTCCAGCCTGTTGAGGTTCTCCTACATGCCAGGCTTTGCATTTGGGATGGTGCCCAAGCAGGCTGCTTGCTCAGGCAAAGAGGGACAATCTCTGCCATCATGCTATCCTGCATCTGCTTTCCCATTATCTACCACTAACTCTCTGTCAGCACATCTCTTCTAGCTCTACCAGTTCTCTTCCAGTTCAGGTCTGATGGGACTCCTTCATCCTTCAATAACCTAGTTTAAAGCCATCCTTATAAGGCTGGCCAGCTGGTAGACAAAGATACTCTTGCCCCACTTCATTAGGCAAATTGTCTCTCTACCGAACAGTCGTCATTCCTCAAAAAGCCTGGAAGAACCCGAAAGTGTCTGAAACACTACACTGACAGTAACAGCATTTGTGTTATTATCTATGCTGATCTTTAGCCAATGTCCCTCACAACCAGTCCCTCACAACACTGCTATTCAGAGGGTAGCAAGTGAAGAACTACTGCTCTGGGTAATCAGTTAATTTTTCAGCTGACTTCCACTGTTCTGTTCCCCTTTCTGAAATGTAAATGAACTTCCTGTGATCAACAGATCATGAAAATATCCATTTATATTATTCTTTTTCATGTGAGATGTCAATCAAATGTAGTTTCTATTCATTAACTACATCTGATAGCATCTTCATGTACTTCTTCCTTTTATACCAGTTACTGTGGAGACTCTAGATTATTTGCTTTTTGATCTTTGCATTAAATTACCTTATATCAGGCCATCCTCTACCTCTCATTTCCCATTATCTGTAGTTCTGCAGCTCATACTTTTCTTTGTTTCTTTAGCAAATCTCTTATTATTACCAGATCACAGTTTATTCTTCTATGCTTGTTAGAAAACAAGATGCTGTATCAGCAGTGACAGTAATGAAGACTTGTTTTGTATCAGTTATGTCCTCCCTTCTTATCACAATAACCCAAGCTTCCCCTATAGTTTCCATGCCCTCTCATTACAATACCTTCAACTCCCTTCCACATGCTACACAATATCCCAGTGTCCCCTTTATGACTCCCTGCAATACATCCTGTTCCTGCCCTTTTACCTAACCTCCCACACTGAGTCATGTCCCAAATACTCCTAGCTCCCCCCATATCTCTTGCTTGACTAAGATAAGACATAATATGTATTGATAATATGTACTGTGACCTATCGCATAATGAGCTGACCAATACTCATGGCCAGCCACTGTTTCATGGAAAAACAGACATAGAACATTGTTTCTTCTTTACCTCATATGGGAGCTAAATGAGTCTCTCTTTTCTCCCTAATCACTCACTTTTTAGGAAAGATGTGGGAATATCTTACCTCTGAATCCTCTTACACTCTAAAGAATTTGATTGGAGTTAGAGAGTTGGATTAAGAGATGGAAAGGTGGGTGAGAGGCTAACAGGCACAGGCAGTGCAGTTGTGTAAGCAAACACAATCATAGGGCTGACTGTGCTTGCTCTTTCTGTTAGCGTCACTCAGCTGTCATAATGTGATTTTTTTTTTCCCTCAAAGGGGAAACTGTACTGCTGAGAGGTTAATCAGAAACCCTCTTTAATAAAGACAAGGCCACAGAAAATTGATAAAGGGCTGGCTTTAGCCCAAGCCTAAGCAGTAGTGAAAACCAGTTTCTGCCAGGCACCAGGTTCAGTGCCCTCTATGGAACTTGCACAGCATTTGGGCAAACAGAAAAATCACAACTTGTTGCTTCAGTTTTCTAGTCCTCCAATGAACATTTCCCTCCAACACCACTTTTGTGACTTGTAGGGACAATTCATGGGAACTGTTACCAGCTCCAGCTAAAGTACTTTTAATTTCTCACTTCCTTTCATCCTGAAGATAGTATATTCAGGTACGTTGTGAGACCAAGGAATACATCAACATTACTGCAAGGGCAAGTTAGTGGGTATTAAAGACAATTTTTAGCTCCATTAAAAATGCATTGTGTTTCATTTGTTAAGAGGACTATTAAATGCTACCTTAACTTAAACACTGCCAATTGTACAAACAGAAATGCTTTTTTTTTCTAGAGCTTTCTTGCTCGAGATTTCTGTGAAACAATTAATTGATTTGGAGCAGTTTCATATCCAAATCTGCTTTTTAAATTAATATTTTTAAAAAGACACTTAATATCAAAAATATTTTCTCCCAGTATTTAGAATCATAGAATCAATTGGGTCTGAAAAGACCTCCGAGATCATCAAGTCCAACACTGCTGTGGTTAGTAGCCCATGGCACTAAGTGCCACATGCAGTCTCATCTTAAAAACCCGGAGGGATGGTGAATCCACCACCTCCCTGGTGGATCTACAATCAAATTTTTATGGAAGTATTGTGCTTGACAATGTAAACAGGCTAGGAAGACGTGACCACTTATCCTAACAACAGCTGATATTCAAATGAAATGTGTATAATAAAGAAACACTGCCAGCAGCCTTGTCCTAAAGCCTCTCTTGGATCCCACAGAATTTAGACTTCTGTGTCGCATCCAACCTTTGATCTCCACAGAACTATGCAGAAGAAATAAAAATACTGTGTGAAAGATAGCAATGGCAAACACATCTCAAAATTGATCAAAACAGTAGTAAAATATTTCCAAATAGATTTTGTCTCCCACAAAGGAAAAGCACAGAGGAGCAAAATACATAAACTGGCCTCACTCTTCTTTCATCCAGCTTTTAAAATCCAGCAGCCATGCTGCTTCCTCCCTATCACAACTATCCTACTTTATTTATTTGCTTTTGCCATCTGTGGACGACATAAGCATATTTTGTCTCAAACATTCTGACCGTTACAGTGGAAAAGGTATGATTGGAAGACCACACAAGACCACCCGTGGAGGTGGGGCAGCACTGTTCTGCCCCAACTTCCTGTTTTACCTTGAAACTCGTGCTCAGTCCAACCCCTGGACTCACCTCCTTGAGGAGAGCTCAAAGGGCTGGCTGTGCACATGTGAACAAAATATGTTGAAAAGAACCCTTCGAGTTTACGTAAGAGACGTATGCCAGGCTAACTATAAAAGGAAGCAGATTGAACCTTCTCATGCTTTTTCCTTTCTTTCGCTTTCTTCGTCTTGCAACCCCAGTTCCAGACCATTCACGCAGCAGGACCAATGCAGGATCTAAGGACTGGTGATATTCTTCATTCACTGTCTCCCTTTTTTGTCTTTATTGCTCTCCCTCCTTGCTTTGCCTGGGAAAAGCATGGCTAACATATTCCACCCCGTACTCCATACTGAACTTTGTTGTGGGTCTGGGGAGCTTGAGGAAGTGTGTTGTGGCTTGTTAGCCAGCACCTTTGAGAAGTGATGTTGTGGCTTGTGAGCCAGCACCTTTGAATAGCTCGTTGTGTGAGCTGAGAACTTACTGAAGTGTATTGTACAAAAGGGCTTAGCCTTCGCTCTTGTATTTTCTCCTTCACTCGTGTATTGTAAGAATTTAAGGGCTTGTTACCCAACACTTCTTGAGTCTATAGAGTGGGCTGGTTGCTGGAGTCATGGCAACTGTACAATAAAACATTGGAGTTCCGTGTCTTTGTTCAGCCCAATGAGAATTTACAGTGAATGTCACCACCTTACTGATGGGTTGTGACACCATCCCTACTGTCTTTAAAAACGAAAGTAGAAATCTCTATATGAATATATACAATCTGCTTCCTCAGATCTGGTCTACATGGTCGGGCCAATTTGAGAAGTACCAGGCAACATTTAGCTTGGCTTCTCCCAGCGAATGCCATGACAGGATTTGGCTTCCAAGAGGTATCAAATCTTTATTTAAGCAGGACAGAGTGTCTCCCCTTTTTTCCCTTCTTTCAATCGATCTTAAAACACCCATTCACGACATTCCCTCAGAGAAGCAGCCTCTCCTGTACACCCCTGAGGTCCATTCCCGACAGGAGACCACGGCCAGAGCAGAGCCCTTAGCGCCAGCGGTCAGAGAACTCGGGGCTGTGCGAAGGGTCGCGTAAAGGAAGGAGTATAAAGCATATTTAGAGCAAGACTGCCTATTCTCCCCCAGATCGCAGCTAAATCATTGTTAATTATTGCTCTGCAGCCCTGAGCTACAGCCGGATGTTTTGCTGAGCCGTCAGCCCAAACCACTCCCGTTAGCTGCGGAGTTCCAGCGGGGCGAGCGCTGGGGCAGCCGCTTCTCGTTCAGGAACCGAGTGAAAGCAAGGCGTGAAACGCGGATATCCCGTTCCAGGACACGCTGTTCACCGTGAGCGAGGCGGCCCGGCCGAACGCCGCCGCTGCCGAGCGCACGGGGGAAGACGACGAGAGCCGAATGGGAGTGCAGCCCTCCCCCATCCCCGCCATGCCCAGCGCGGAGCGTGCCGGGAACTGTAGTTCCACCGGCGCACGGCCCCGTTCCCCCTCTGCTTGCCCGAGGGGCGCGGCGGCTCCGCCAGATCGGCTGCGGCCTCGCGGCTTCCCTGCGGGCAGCGCCGCTCGCCCCAGCCAGGCATGCAGCCGCTGCTGCTGCGGCTTCTCCCCGCGCTCTGCCCGGCGCGGCCGGCGGCGGCCCGCGCCCTGCTCGCCCGGCGGGCTCTGCCCGCGCTCCCCATGGCGCTGCGGCCGGCGGCGGGAGAGGGACGGGCCGGGGGTGATGCCTCCCGAGCAGCCGGCGCCACCCCGGAGCACGGTGAGAGGCTGCGGGGCGCGGGGAGAGGGCAGGCCCTTGCGAGGCCCCGCGGCCGCCCGCAGCCGGCGGGGGAGGCGGTGGCGGGGCCTCGCCGGCGCCTGCGTGCGGGCCGCGGTGGGGTGGAGGGGGAAACTTACTGTGCGCTGTTGCTAAACGCTCTTCTCCCGCACGGTCCCCAGGCTTGCCAGGCAGTGTAGCAGCCGACCTGGCTGAATACTAAACCAACCCCCCCCCCCCCCAAATTTTTATTATTATTCTTTTCTTTGTTCCCTAACTTTAAACGCTAGTGCCAGCACCGGAGGTTCAAAATGTCTCGACACTAAATCATCTATTTCTACAGCAACTCTCAGTTAAACTGTTGCCAAAGTAATTTTTTATTAAAAATATGAACACAAAGCAGTGTATGGAAGCTCTGCTTCAAGGGAGCCCCGACTCTCTTGTCATCGGGCAGAAACAGGTACCTGCTTGGAGAGGTAGAAGAATCCTCTCCCGGCATCCCTCGCCCTCCTAGGTGTCCTTACAGAACAGGTGTGTGTCCCTGGATCTCAAGGGTCAGGCACACAACAGTGTAAAAGAAAGTCTGTGTTGTGGGGTCTCCCTTATCAACAAAGTCACCAGACAGATCACAAATACAGTTATTAAGAAAAAAAGAAGGGTAGTTGTAGCGGGTGACTCACTTCTGAGCAAACCTAAGAGCCCTATATGTTTACCAGACACATCCCACAGGGAAGTCTTCTGCGTCCCTGGGGCCCAGGAGACTCCCCTGACAGATTTGTTCCACTGATTACTCTCCACTGCTGATTGTCCAGGTTGGCATCGATGAGGTTGATGAGAGAAGTACCAGAATAATCAAAAGGACTTCACGGTACTGGGTTGTCTGGTTGAAGAGACAGGAGTACAGGTGGTGTTCTCGATTCCTTTGGTAGCAGGGATGAATGCCTGAAGGAACAGGAAACCCCATTGATCAACAGGTGGCTTAAAGATGGGTGCCATCAGTGGAATTTTGTTTTTTTTTGATCACGGGTAGTTTATACAGCACCACACCTGCTGGAGATCATCTGTCTAATTGGGCAAAAGGATTCTAGACCATGAGTTGGCAGGGCTGATTGAGAGAGTTTAAAGAGGGAAGGGGGTGAGACCAGGCTCACAAAACATGAGATTGGGGGTGGCATGCCAGAGTTAGGGATGAAATTGGCAGCCCAGCTGAAGTGCATCTACACCAATGCACACCGTGTGGGTAATAAACAGGAGGAGCTGGGGGCCATCATGCAGCAGGAAAGCTCTGATGTAGTCTCCATCACGGAAATGTGGTGGGATGATTTGCGTGACTGGAATGCTGCAGTGAGTGGCTATAAGCTCTTCAGGAGGGACAGGCAAGGAAGGAGAAGTGGTGGAGTGGCTAGGGAGTCTTTTGACTGTAAAGAGCTCAAGGATAGTGACAGTAAGTTTGAGTGAGAATCAGGGGAAAGGCTAGTAAGCTGGAAATCCTGGTGGAAGTCTGTTATAGGTGACCCAACCAGGATGAAGAGGCAGATGGAGTATCCTATAAGTGGCTGGTTGATGTTTTACAATCACCAGCTCTTGTTCTTGTGGGAGACTGTAACCTGCCAGATGTCTGCTGGAAACAGCTGGAAGGCTGCACATACTTAAGAAAGGAAGCTTGAAGGCGCAGGAGCAGGCTGTCCCTATGTGCCAAAAGAAGAGGTGGTGGGGAAGAAGACTTGCCTGGCTGACCAGGGAACTCTCATAGGAACTCAAGAAAAAAAAAAAAAAGAGGGTGTATAACCTTTGGAAAAAGTGACAGAAAACACACAAAGTCTTTAATGATATTGTTTGGTCTCGTAGAGAGAAAATCAGAGAGTTGAAAGCTCAGTTAGAAGTTAATCTGGCCACTTCTGTAAATCATAAGAAAAAGTGGCTTTATAAATACATTAATAACAGAAAGAGGGCCAAAGAAAACCTCCATTTTTTATTGAAAACAGAGGGGAATATAGTCACCAAAGACAAGAAAAAGGCTGAGGTACCTACAACCTTCTTTGCCTCAGTCTTCAACGGTAAGACTGGTTATCCCCAGGATAGCTGATCCCTTGAGCTGGTAGACAGGGACAGAGAATAGAATAGATGCCCGGTAACCCAGGAGGAAGGAGTTAATGACCTGCTGTGCCACTGAGATCTCACAAGTCTATGGGACTGGATGGGATCCATCCTAGGGTGATGAAGGATCTGGCAAAAGAGCTCTCCAAACCTCTCTCCATCATTTATCATCGGTCTTAGCTCAGCGAGGGGGTCCCAGATGACTGGAGGTTGGCCAATGTGACTCCCATCCACAAGAAGGTTCAGAAGGAGACTCTGGGAAACTACAGGCTGGTCAGTGTGACCTCAGTGCCTGGCAAGGTTATGGAACAGATCATCCTAAGTGCGATCATGTGGCACCTACAGGACAACCAAGGGATCAGACCCAGCCAGCATGGGTTTAGGACAGGCAGGTCCTGCCTAACCAATGTGATCTCCTTTTATGATCAGGTGACCCACCTGGTGGATGAGGGAAAGGCTGTGGATTTGTCTACCTGGACTTCATCAAAGCCTTTGACACCATCTCCCACACCATACTCCTGGAAAAGCTGGCAATCCACAGCTTGGACAGGGTACTCTGCTGGGTTAAGAACTGGCTGGAGGGCTGGGCCCAGAGGGGTGAAAAGTGCTGCATCCAGTTGGTATCCAGTCACTGGTGGTATCCTCCAGGAATCAGTGTTGGACCCAGTCCTGTTCATTATCTTATTGATGATCTGGATGAGGGGATTGAGTATACCATTAACAAATTTGCAGATGACACCAAGTTGGTGGAGAGTGTTGATCTGTTGGAGTTTAGGAAGGCTCTGCAGAAGGACAGGCTGGATCGATGAACTGAGACCAATGGCATGAGGTGCAACAAGACCAAGTGCCGGGTCCTGCACTTTGGCCACAATAACCCCATGCAGCACTACAGGCTGGGGGCAGAGTGGCTGGAAAGTGGCCCAGTCGAAAAGGACCTGGGGGTGCTGATCGACAGCCAGCTGAACATGAACCAGCAGTGTGTCCAGGTGGTCAAGAAGGCCAATGTGATCCTGGCCTGTATCCAGAATAATGTGGCCAGCAGGACTAGGGAAGTAATTCTTTCTCTGTACTCAGCACTGGTGAGGCTGCACCTTGCGTAATGTGTCCAGTTCTGGGCCCCTCAATTCAGGAAGGACATGGAGGTGCTGGAGCCAGTACAGAGAAGGGCACTGAAGCTGGTGAAGGATCTGAAGCACAAGGCTTATGAGGAATCGCTGCGGGAGCTGCTGTTGTTTAGCCTGGAGAAGAGAAGGCTCAGGGGAGACCTTATCACTCTCTACAATTACCTGAGAGGAGGTTGTAGCCAGGTGGGAATTGGCCTCTTCTCCAGGCAATAAGCAATAGGACAAGAGGACATAGTCTTAACCTGTGCCAGGGGAGGTTTAGGTTGAACATTAGGAAGAAATTCTTCACGGAAAGGGTGATTAGATATCAGAATGGGCTGCCCAGGGAGGTTCTGAAGTCACCGTTCCTGGTGGTGTTTAAAGACAGACTGGACATGGCACTTAAGTGCCATGGTCTAGTTGACATGGTGGTGTTTGGTCATAGGTTGGACTTGATGATCTCAGAGGTCTTTTCCAACCTAACTGATTCTGTGGTAAACATATTAAACACATTAACATAAACACAGTTAACAAGGTACAGTGCCTGGAGACCTAATCTCACTGTGATCTATAATGTTTATGTGTCAAATAATAGAAGATTATTCTATCTGAAACTATAATATGAGTATGGAGAGAAGACAGCTGGGAACAGAGTGCAATCAATAATGTTTTATTGCTCCTTATTTTTGTGTTCTCTCCTTTATGAGCTAGGTGTATCATGATTTTTTTTTCTGCTGGAACAGATGACAAATGCTGACAAAGATGATCAGCCACTTAAATACAGGAATAATGTATACACCTGTTCATCGATGAAATTCAGGCTAATATAAATAAGCATGCAATTAAAAAAAAAGAATTTATTCTGTAACAGCTTGATGGTCAAGGAGTTTCTGTGGAAGCTTGTTTTGTTACTCTAGGTCTCAGATTATCAACATCATGTCAAGAGTTTTGAAAAACCTTCTTTTCAGGTTGTTTTAGTGTCTAGAACACAATTCTTTAATTTTGTTCCTGTTAATTTTAATCAGGATTTCTAAAAAAATGAGGGAGCTTTTTTTGCTAGAGGCACAACCTGTATAATTTAGACACAGTGCCTGTTCAGTTCAGCTAACTGATGTGAGAAGGGGCATTGTCAATTACTAGCTGTGCCTTTGCTATTGTGAACAGGCAGAATTTTTTAAAGTGACACAAGTATGTTGCTTTTTGAGCAGGCAGAGCAAAGGAAACCTGTAATTTGCAATATACACACCTCAGATTCATGTGAATCCTTGTTCTGTAGCTGACGCTGCCTTAACAAATCCCTTTGTTCCCAGCTGGTTACGATTCTGCATTTCTGAATCTTGTTGCCAACTTTTCTGCCCCAGATTGACCTACTTGTTTGTCAGTTTCATGCACCTCCGTCTTGTCCTTCACTTCGAGATCTCTTTAAATCCAGGGTTGTTGGTTTTGTATGCTTGTGGATTAGCAGCAAAAATCTGTTTTGTTTGAGCTTTACTTTAATCTAAATGTTAAGTAATAATTTTATTATTGTTTTAACATCTGTTTGTTATGCATAGTTCTTTAGTGTCTACAGGGGAAACCAGCAACAAATCTAAATACTTTGTTTCCTTTGAATAGCCTCGGGGATAAAGTTAGGTGTCAGACTACAACCACAGAGTGATTTATGCCTCCCTACCTCAGCATGGAGTGAATTAGCATTTAGTCATGTTGTTCTTTTACTTATCTTACCTAGCATAAAGTGATATGTGCAAAAAACATTCCACAGGGCAATAATCACTCACATTGGGTCTGTAATATTGATTTTATACATGTATAGCCTTACATGCCAGAAGAACATAATATGCATTTTTGCTTCTGAATTTTCCTCTTGGGCCAGATTTGGGCTGTCTGCACTGGTCATAAGAGGAGCTTTGAAAGTGCGTTGTCTGTAGTAATGAGCTGACCTGGGATAAACTGTAATTCTGACATAAGGCTTCTTCCACTACAGTAATCCCATTGTGGAGTTGTCCCAAAAGAGTATTGCTGGATGCCTGGTTAAATGCACATTGTTTGCTGCTAGAGAAGATTTTACATTTTCTTTTTTTTAAGGTATAACTTAATATGCCAATATTAGAGTTTACTGATGCAGAAACATGAAGCAGACATAGGGAAATGACTCATGCTTAGCTGGTACTCTTGGGGAAAAAGACTTTTTAAAAAACTTGTTAGTGGAGATTATTCTGTCTTTGTGGTATCACTCTGAGATAGAGCTTCATGTGTATCTTGTTACCTGACAGATGTGTTTTGATTTATATTGGTTCCTTCTTTCACTTAAATACTGAAAGTTAGTTCTTTGAATGACAGGTTTAGACCATTGCTATCCAAAACATTCTATACTGTGTGGGAGATGCAGGAATAGAATAATCATCTCATTCCTGAATGCTGTACTCAGCTGAGAACCCTTTGTTTTATGTGAAATGGTAGGATTCCCCTCCTCCTTCTCCATGCCTCATTTTCAGTGTGTTTATAGTGGAATTAATTTGCCAATGTTTGTCTGCACTGAGTTTCAGATGCCATTACTGTTGTCTAAAATGAACTTCATGTGTTGTCTGAAGACTTTTTTTTTGTTTACGCTCAGTTATAAGCATTCTTTTTTCCCCGCATATAAATGCATTTACTTGGAACCAAATAAGACCGTAAGTTATTAAAATACAGAAGGCTGAACTCTCTTTTTTTGCTATTCCACATAAAATGTTGAAGTATTTTTACTGATCTGTTGACAAGAAGAATAGGATCCTTAAGGGGGTTATATGTCAATATTTATTTGCTGATAATTAGAGAAATGTATACTTGGTATGTTGCTTGTGTATAATGTCTCTTCGCTGTTTATATTAAAAAATAAGACCCAGTGTGTTATTTTAAATATATTACAGATGGGCTTGAAAACATACAGCAAAAGAAAATTTTTAAGGAGAATAAGACACAACAGAGAGAAGAGCCGTGTGCTGCCGATTCAGTAGACTCTCTAATGGCAGAAATGCCATTTCTTGACACAGATATCGAAGATGAATGTGTTAGTAAGTACATTAAACAGAAGTAATGTGAAAGTATAGACATGTTATGCACTCAGTTCTTGGTCCTGCCTGTTGGCATGTGTGAAGGGTTGACCTTGGCTAGTCGCCAGGTGCCCACCAAGCCATTCTGTCACTCTCCTTCCCTGCCAGACAGGTGAGACAGAATAAGATGGAAAACGTCTCATGGGTTGCAATAAGGCAGTTTCCTAAAGCAAAAGTGAAAGTTTGCGCACGCACAAGCAAAGAGGAAAATAACAAGGTTTGTTCTCTACTTCCCATTAGCAAGTGGTGTTCAGCTGCTTCCTGGGAAGTAGGGCTTCAGCACATGAAGGGGCTTCTCAGCAGGCAAATGTTGTAAATATCGAATGCCCTCCCCTTCCTCCTCCTTTCCTTAGCTTTTATATCTGAGCTGATGTCATATGGTATGGAATTATCCCTTTGGTTAGTTTGGGTCAGCTGGCCTGGTTGTGTCCCCTCCCAGGGTCTTGCCCTCTTTTAAGTGGGGGAGGAATGTTGAGACACAGTGTTGGTGCCGTGCCAGCACTGCTCAGCAGTAGCCAAAACACTGGTGTGTTATCACCCTTCTAGCTACCAATGTAAAGCACAGCCCTGCAAGGGCTGCTATGGGGAAATGAACTCCATCTCAGCCAGACTCAATACAGTACGTACAAGTGGGATGTCCACATGGAGCAGTCTCCCTGCAAAGAGGTTTCAGTCCAGAGCCTCTCTTACTAGTATTCAGTCCTGCAAGTACTTGAGCATATTAAAAATTCACCCTTTTGTTATCCTTTGGAGCAAGGAGCCACAGAATGAAGACATTTCATACGTCAATTTACATTACTGTATATGAGCTTCTAAAGTGTTGGCTTTTAGGAGCTGTCCTTCAATATCTGTATTCCCAGCATGGGGCTAGAAGTACACCTCTAATTGGACAGGGGATGTCTGCAGCCTGGTTAGCTTATGAGTTTGTATCAGGCCACGTTGTGGGAGAGGGTCTGTAAAGGCTCTACAGTTGAAGTGTAGACAATTTGCAGGGCTATTGCAGTGCAGCGTTTGTTGGCTAAATGGAACAGTAGTTTGGAAGCCACTTGTCTATGTTAGCAGTTTCTAAGCCCTGCTTAGAGGTGTAGGCTGTTAGTTCAAGTAAGGTACTCCACTTGCAGGGCTACATTAGTTCAGGTTGGAGTAGGATCCCAGTCAGATGGTTCAGAGCGTGGGCAGATCTGATGAGTGGGAAGAGATGCTCCAGAGGTACAATTCCTGGTGGGTGATATTAAGAGTGTCTTTGTTTTGATATGTCTGTATGCTGAAAGTAATTTTTTCTTTCTTCAGTGCATGCAACCTCTGAAATAAATATTAAAAAGAAAAGAAAGAGGACTACTGGAAGGGAAATTGAAGAAGGCATCGAGAGGAAGAAGAAAAAGAATAAACCGTATCACCCGAATTATTTCATTTCTCTTCCAATTACTAACCCAGAGGTGATATTCTTTAGCATACTAATTTGGTATAACCAGAATTACTTTCTTTATAAAGAGAACAGTGTTTGATATTGTGCCAAACAATTTTTTTCAGGCATTTTTAAAGGAACGTTAGCTGCCTATTCAAAGAGTAACTTTAGGTAACATTTTTTTGAATAAAATTGCTTATCTGGAAAAGACTAGAGGAAAAATATTTATCTTTTTATTCAGTTTGTTAGTCTTATGGATTTCATATTATTTTGACTAGAGCTGGCTGAAATTTCCCCTCTGTACTGTTACAGTATTGCTTATTTTGTTGTTCACTTAGAATAAGGAAGAGAAACATTCCTATTTAATTTAGTAAAAAGATCTCTAGCAATATTTTTAGCTTTCCTTATAGATAGGAATTTATATTCGGATGAATTGCTCTTTTAGTGTTGCAGTTTATAGCTTAATATTTTCCAGTAAAATTGATCATCTTATTTAAAATTCAAACAACTATTGTTTTAGTGAAATGTTGTTCAGATGGATTCAAGAAGAGCAAAGAGCTCTTTAAGAAAATGTATTTTCTTGCAGTTAGCATGAGTCTTCTCATTTACTGCAAAAATGAGAATTTTTTTTATATGCTGCGTGTTATCTCTGGTATGTCTTTGATACCTTTTGTGTCTGAAACAAGGAAAGTAGGTGCATTATGTTTAAAAAGTTGAACCCAGCAATTTAATATCATTTGCAAATTTAGCTGGTTTTTTTTTTTAATATCAGGAGCTATCTCGAGTGAATTTTGAATTGTCCTACATCTGTACTGTCTGTTCTTTAAGAAGGTAAAAGAAGATTAAGAGAATATGAAATGAAAATAAACCAAAGTAGGTTTGAAAATTACAGTGCAGTCTTTGATTCTTAAAAAAAAAAAAGTGAAGAAAAGATTGTAAGGGCTGGGTTTGTAGGATTCAGGATACCCTGGTACAATTATTGTGGGATATCTTTTGTGCCATCTTATTCTGAAATATCTTTTCTGTCTGTTCCATGACTTAACAAGTGCAAGAATAATGTAGGCGTTATATAATCTTATAATTGAGAATTCCTGCTCATGATTGTTATTATGTTCAAGGGCTGATTGAAAAAGTCTTAACTGTGCATGCTTTTTTGTATGTCATATATTTTAGTCATGTATCATTTACAGAGGTAAAGAAACAACTCTCTAAATTACATCTCAGAGCATTTGGAAATTCCAGGACTTTGCTAGAAGGTTTTGTTTATACTTGCCTTAGAGGTAGAGTTGTAAAAAATACATGTTGAAATTTGTATAGGCAACATTAGCCAAAATTTAGACACCTGGTTCCTTGATAGCCAGAGGGGATCTGGCAATTGCTGGTAGTTATTTCAGTTGGTAATGGGAGACCTTTATTTTTTTGAAGATCTGATTTTGTTCCAGTGAAGTATTTTAGGCATTAGTACTCTTCCTTCATGTTTTATGTAGTAATATAAGCTTTACACAGAGAGACATTTTGTAATAAAGGATATTTCTGAAACATTTAATAAACTTTTCCTCTTGGAAATTGAACAGTTTCCTTGTTTTAATTTTAATTATGTTTTGAATCTTCAGAAATAAAATGTGTTGTTCCATTAATTTTGAATTTATATTGAACTTTGCATTATTACTTGTGCAAAAATAGTTAAATGGATGATGATCATTGTATATTTTTCTGTTCATTTGTTGGTTTGGGGTTTTTTTAAGTCATGACTTACATGGTGTGTTATCACTCGGTAGGTTAGCCTTTCCAGGTTCTCCAGTCTTGATTATAATTGATCTGTTAAATCTTTAAAACTCAGAGTCATTATATTTACTTATTAGTAGTATCCTTGCACTAAGCAAAACTATGTTATTCTATCTGTCTTCAAAATAACATATTTCAAGTAATGGGAGAGGGTACTTTGAAATCAGTATTTGAGGCCCTTTTTCTGAGCATTTAAAAAAAAATTCAGGGGGAACTGATACAATCTACCTTCAAACATTTATTTTAATTAAGTTAGGAAATCTTAAGTAAAAATAGTCAGCATGATAGCAGTTGAAATGTAACATAAAACTTTGTAAGGTAATGTTAATAACAGGTCTAATAGCAATTTAAAGTTTTTATTTATGCAGTGGTTCATAACAGCATTGGAAGAGTCCTAGTTTGCTTAATTAAAATTCAGTATGCTCAAATGTTAATTGCACCTTAGATTTATTGGAGAAAACAAAAATCTGAAGTTGTAGTACGCATTGTGATGGTATATCTGTTGTGTTACATTTTGATCAGATAACTTCTGAGAAAACACCTTAAAAAGAAATTTCTGAAATTCAGAAAAATGTACTTGAATTTTATTTTTTTTTTCTTTCCAAATAGTGTTGATTATGTAGAGCATTGTCACTCAGCCAGAGAGAGAGAACATGCTCAGTCTTCTTTTTATTTTACCTGTATCCAAAAGGCAAGTTTTTTCATACTTTCTTCATAGGTTCAGAAATAGCTTCTCTCTGGAACTGCTGACTGGCCATCTTTGGACTTAACCCTGTTCCAAAGCCATGCTATTCATTAGGTTTTTAGCTTGGTTTCCTAATGGAGTTTATACAGATGTGAGCTTGTCCACTGGGTTTTTGTGGGTTTTGAGCCTGCTGTGGGTTTTCAACCTATTGTCCAGTTTTGGACAGAAAAATTGACATCTCAGAGGTATTAATTTCCTACTGTGTTTTGTGCAATTGGTGCTTGCATAAAAGAGCAAGCCTTGAAAGAACATGCTTGTGTGGAAGACTCTAGTGTGTGTGTGGCAACTGCCTCTTGTTCTAGACCTGCCAGCTGACAAATGAGTCTCTGCATGTTTGTCAGTCAGTCAACCCCTTGTAGATGGAGATGAGCCAGCATGTGTTGCTTCTTGCCCAAGCCAGAACTGAACTACATGAGGGAGCTGCAGGTAGTTTAGGACAAGAGCAGGAAGGGACCTGGAAATACTACTGAAGGAAACTATATGGATAAGGGGATGTGGGGTATTGGCTGCTAATCTAAATGCTGAATAACACTGATCTGTTTCAGAGCTAGGAAGGTTTTTACTGCTATGAGAACACAATTCCACATCTGTCTTCTGTATTTTTTCCTTTGCCAGCTCACAGGAGCAAATGAAATTTAGAAGCAATAGTTGAAAATGGAATAAAAGTGCAATTAATATCATAGTCTATTTATTTTTTTAATTTTGTTTCTTTTTTTCTTTACCAAGATAACTGCATTTAGTTTATAAACTGACATAATTATTCAGTGAATACATTGTAATTATTGGGATTCCACTTACCAGTTCGTTGCCTAAATGTTGGTTAAATTTCTCCTATATCTGAGACAATAAAAGTGCTGTTTATCCAGGATAAGGTCAGTTCTGACATATGAAGGAAGATTGTCTTATTAAAATACGATTTATGATAAAATGTTGGTGAAATTTTCTTCGTATGTCTTACACTATCTAAGACACTTGTGGTTTCGTAGATGCCGTATCACCTTGTCTGGCAAGTGGCTTTTATGTTCTCTCCTCTTCCCTACCCTTCTTAGCATTGGTTCCTTTGAGTTATAATTTAGTTATATTTTTATTGCACTACTAGGAATCTAATGCACATTGGGCAAAACTCCTGCATGGCAAAACTCATCTTAAGAAATTTGGTCAGAAAAATACTGATCGCTTCCATTAGATTGTGGGTTTTTTCCAGGAAATTTATGTGTTCCTTGCAATTAACAGAGCTACCAAAATATCTCAAGGCTTTTTTTTTTTTTATTTTTAACCTGAGAGCTTCTTGTGCTGATTTTATAGAAGTCAGTATGTACAATACATTTGTGAAGCATTCACCACCTGGTTTCTTATAAATAAACAACAAAAAATCAAATTGAAGTTTTCTACATGCTCGTTTTAGACTTTATACACCAAAACTGATTTGTCTGTAATGTCTTTGCTTGCTGTGCTTTAAGAAATAACTCATTTTGTCAGATGGTCAAGATTATTGGCTTTGATTTAATTTTCACTAACATTTTCAAGAATTGTTGCAGGGTTTTGGTATTTTGTTTTTTAAATCACTACAATACAATTAACATAATGTCAAGCACAGTAAACATTTTGGATACAACCTATAGAGTATGTATAACCATATAAATAATTTTCAGTGAAGAAAATGCAATTCCAAATTTAAAGAGAAAGACTGACAGTGTTAGAAATGAATACATCTTGTATGGAAATTTGTTAAAATACGTTTGAAGAGTATATAAATTATATCAGTCAATTGGACAGTATAATCAGAATTGCAAATCGGATATTGCTACAAGGCATTTACTGAATATTCCTTTTTTGTATGTGCCTGATCCTGCAAAGATCGCTTTGTTTTTCCAGTCACTTTTCTGCACATATCAACATACAAGTTTAGCAAAGTGGGCAGAGAAATTCCTTGAAGAAGCTTTTTATTGGTCTTACTGGCAGTGTAAAACTGGATAATCTTAATCTCCTTCAGTAATTTATCATACTTACGGAAGGAAACTCCTATTAAGATGTGATGGGCAGTGTCCAGTCCCTCTATTCGTGCCCAGTTGGGGTTCACTCAGGTCAATTAGCACATCTTTGTCAGAGGATAAAACTTTCTTCTGCTAGAATGGTTTTTACATAAACGTTTGATTTCAGTTTGTCTGTTTTCTTGTTCATTTGCATGATGGGATACAGTAATTATAGTGCCTAACTGTTCTTTCTGTCTTACTTCCCAGATCACTGTCAGTATTCAGGCTGTCCAAGATGCAATAATACAAAAGGATCAAAGGCTTTCCAAAGCAATGGTTCGCTCTGGCTCATTGCATGTCACCATGTTAGTGATGCATTTATCCAATGAAGAAGAAATTAGCACGTAGGTATTTAGTGTTAAATTAAATATATAATAGTATTTTTTCTGGATGTGTTCATAAAAAGACTAGGAGGGTTAACTGACACTTTCTTTTTTTTCAAAGCACAATTCTAAATTACAGGGTTATTGAACATTTAATTCATGTTGGTTTTAAAATGCTGATCTTAATATTAGCCATTTTCATAACTTATGGTATGTCATGAGCTCTGAACAAAGTTTTCATTTTTCCCTTGCATTTTTCTTTCTGTGTGCTGAACTCGACATGCACAAATTCCATGTTTGCTAAAGTAATTATTTTAATTGATATAGGGGACACTGAACACACTAACATTGGAATTAAAAATCTATTAAAGTGCAGATTGCTCATAAGGAAGTGAAAATACAAAATAGAATGTGTGGGCCATTTAGTAGTCAAAGGCATGCTTCTGCTAAGTAGGAGTATTCTGGCTAAAAACATTTGACGCACCTGAACTAATGGAAGATTAGTATATCAAAATCAGTTATCCTACTTGTTTTTCATGCTTGTTTCCTTGAATGCTCTACTTTTGAGGCCTCTACTCTCCTACCTCTCCTGAAAAGATGCAAATCTGTCAGCATCTTCATCCCCAACAGTCTGATGTAAAGGGAGAGAAACAGCCAGGAACAGAGAATAGAAAGGCAAGCAAAGGATACTAGATCTGATGGATACCCTCTCCTCTCCACATGCCTTTTGTTTCCAGAAGGAAGCACACAAGCTTCCTCTTGCCTGGTTCATGAGCAAACCGTGATAGCACCTGAAAATCAGTGAGAATAACCACCAACTGTTTCTGTGAGATTTTATTTTGAAAGGGTTTGAAGTACGAACTTTTTAGAAAGGGAATGTGAAAACATATCTCAAAGGCAAGTATGCCTCCTCACAAGTACTTTCTAGAGTCCAAAACTGTATACTAAAACAAATATTTTCAAACTCTATCTTCTGCTACTCTTTGAGCTCCTTCTCAGCTTTCACTGTCTGACTGCCACTGAAGCACTGACTTACAGAGTTCTTCTCTGCCTCTCCTAGCAGAACTCTACAGTCCAGGCACTAAGGACTGTCCTCTAGTCAGCAGCAGCTTCCAAAGAGATTCACCCCTTCCCTGGCCAGATGCCTCCTATAGGTTTCTAGCTCAGCTATCCTCAGGTATTCTAGATTGCATGTTCTTTTATATGGGATTTCTTTTTATTATCATAACAGGGTTTTTGTCTAATCTTTTGGGAGAACTAAAAGAGTAAAAAGCTGACTTTTCCTTTCTTTGCTCCACCAATTTCTTCTACCAGGTTAATGGAAAGAAACCAAGATCCAGCCTGGCAAAAGAACTTGTGTGCAATGTAGGGGGAAAGTAATCTCTTAAACAAAGTGCAGCTAGTCAACCGGGCATCTCAGAGTTCACAAATCCTTAGGTTTGGATCTATTAAGTTACTTAGATATCTACAGTTTTTCAACTGTGTTTGCACAATAGTGCCTCTGTCTATACAGAAATGAAATGTGTTGAATGCTATTTGAAGTCAAAATGCGTGATAAGAATGTGCTAAACATAACATTCAATTCGGCACAAAGCCCTTTGTATGGTATTTTAGTACATACAGCTTTCCCCCTGAAAATGGAATATCTGTATTCTAGGCCGCTCTTTCTAAGGGAATCCAGACCTGCAATTCCCGTGCGAGCTTCCTAATGATTGACTGTGGTCTAGCCTTCATGAATACACTTTACATCTCTTTTTGTAGGACTGTATGAAATCAAGAATGTGAGATTTTGAAGCTAGACAGAAAGCAAGCAAGCAAGAATCATGACAACACTCCCTTCAAGCATAGGAGTTCTAATCCATGCTGTTTGCATAGTC
>JAWWLV010000121.1:59338435-59362137 GCA_035041135.1 Platyrinchus mystaceus | reverse complement strand
ATCAAAATTAACAACTCAGAAATTTCTAAAAAGAAACTACCTGAATTTTAAATGCTATAATATTTAAATTACAACAATAGAGAAAGAAAACAAGCACTGCTCCTATAATTCTAGTTTGTATTTGCTGGTAATATGCTGTTTAATTATTTTCTCTATTTCTTTTTTCCACTTTGAATCAAAATGCCTGTAACTTAGTGATATGTCTGTGGGTCAGTTGCACTGAGAGTATCTACTAGTTGGCATTGTAAATACTAATACTTGGTATGGAATAACAAGAAAATAACACTGTTGTGTTTTTTTCTGTTGACTTCAGTTTAACTGTTTCTCCTTGTGCATTATTCTTACAAAGCAATTGTTAGACATTATCAAGTGATTGATAAAATACAAAACCCAAGATAGTTAGAGTGAGATGACAACTATTCTTCCAAATATTTTAGCATTTGCAAGATTATATATAAAAGAAAAAGTAGAACTAAATCTTCAGTGCCACACTGCTATACTGAAAACATAGTGCACTGTTTGAATTGATCTTTGACAGAGCTTGAGTTCGTTGGTGAGTTCAGCAGCCAACCGTACAGTATGGAAATATAAATCTTTGTTCAGCTGAGGAACAGAGCTTTCCATGACTCTTTGTGTACCACTTCTTATATGTAAAAAATCTAGAGATGGGTTTTACATATGTGCATGATTCACAGCTTGAAGGCCCACTGCAAGCTTTGTATTTGAAACATCTGCTCTTCAGTTTCATGTTGTTAAATAAATCTATACATGATGATGTGTGCAGTAATCTGACAGGCTTAACCAGTATTAGATGGTGTTTTTGAAAGGTCTTGAAATATAGCACATAGGGAAGACACAGGAACAGGCTTGTCCAATGGTGATAAAAGGGTAGGTAAGTGACAGAGACTATGCTCAAGGTAAAATATCATTGCCAAGGAACAAGTAATGGCATCGTTGTTTAAAGTGGTTATACAGGACCTAAAGTGCTTCTAGATTGTAGATTAAAGCCCTGTAAAAAGACCACAGGAGGACTCTTATCAATCAAGGATATTTTGTCATGTAAGCAACCTCAATGTCTTTCTTAACCTGGCCTAGGTTTCAATTAATGCGTAGTTCTCATTGAGAGTCCATCTTGTTAAACACAATGAAAACGTGTGTAAAGCTGCTTGTAACTGTACAGGATTAAATAATATAATGTAACCTACTGTAGAAATCATGATTATGGCTTTCATCCAGCCAGGACAGAAAAAGTAAAATTACCTCGTTTGAGCTTTTTAAACCTGTTACTGCCATCTAGCGTTTATAAAGTCTGCATCGGTTTAGGGAAAAGATTGAATTCAGTTTTGTTGAGTAGAGTTAAAAACTGTGAGCATGTGAGAGATCTTTTAGAAAATACTAAGAATGTGTATGTGTTTTTTGTTTAGCATTTGACTCGCTTCAAGTTCAGGTCAAAACAATTATTTCATGTAATTATGTAATTGTACAATACACTCAATGTCACTAATTAAAATGAATATTAAAAGGTTACCAGGCTTGTAGCTGTTACTTTAGTTATTGTGGGCATGCCTCAGTTCTTACAGAAAGTAAGCATAAATTTAGATAGTACAGTTCTCAATTAACTTAATGGTAGTTTCCATATAATTTTATCATTATATATGTAGTGTCACTGGTCACAGGTTTGATCTCCATATGGGCCATTCACTTAAGGGTTGGACTTGATGATCCTTGTGAGTCCCTTAGAAAATAAATTGATACTAAAAAAAACTTTGTTACATTTTTTGATATGATGATTAATAGCAATGTTAATAGTATAAATATATTTGACTTAGATATTTTCTTTCCTCTTGACAGAGCAGTTGATGCTCTTTCAGACAGCAAGGTTTTTGTAGAAGATCTCCTGAGAGGAAAAAGAGTGGATTTGTCTTTTCAAGGAATTGATCACTTCAGAAATCAAGTTGGATTTGTGAAGTTGGCAGAAAATACAACTATACTTACGGAAATAGCAGGTACAACTTGTCAATTTACTTTCAGTGCTTTAAAGACTTTTAGATAAATGAGAATGGAGCACAAAGATAAGTTGGTGCTAATGTAGTCAATAATTTTACAATGGTAAAGGCTACATAATGAATTTCATAGCATGCTTGGCTTAGTTCAACAGAATATCAATGAATTACAGACAGTACTGTTCTCTGATATCTTTTTATTTAGTATATGTAAAAACCATGGTACAGATTTGTAGATGGGATGTAAAGACTCCATGCTACCTTGTTTTGGTCCAATTTTTTTATCTGCTTGTGAGTCTATACTTAAACAATGCTGTTTACAGATATTTAGTAAAAATTCTCAGAGAACAGTACTGTCTGTAGTTCATTGGTGTCCTTTAAAACTATCCCGGCAATTCCAACTATTCCTTGGAAAGACTCCTTAAGAGAGTTTTTCAGTATTGATGAATTATCTTTTGTGCTCTGAGGAATGTGAGGTCACACCATTTTTTAATAGTGCAATAACCCATATAGGACATTTTACAAAGTAGCAAAGACTGCTGCTGTGGCACTACCTCTTTGCAGTCCAGTGAAGAGGAGAAATGAATAAAGTGTTTATTAATACAGTGTTTTCTGTAGCAATTCATTAGTTTCATTTCTGAAGTGCCTTTGGAAAACATTTAGTATTTTTTAACTTACATTTTAAAGGAAAGTTTAAAGTTTCAGCTTACCAAATTGCTTATGCTGTTATTGGGCAATGCTTTATTATTTTATGCAGCGCTTGATAGGGAAATATTTCTAATGTTCAGTATGAGAGAAATTGAACAGTTCTCACAGTTCCAGAGAGGCTTCAGTGGTCAAATAATCCCATGCTTATTTCAAAGATTGAATCTACCAAGTATTTCTTCAGTTATTGGATTATATGCTTCCTCATCCTTGTCTTTGAGTTTGTGTTTAGATTTCTTTTAAAGGTGACAGAATGGTATCTGTCCTGTTTTATAAACAGTTACATAATTAATAAACTGTATTCCCTTTCAGTACCTCTTGTGAGAGTAGGTGAATGGTTTCTGTTAGTGACAGTAACCTTTGATTTTGCAAAGTTAATAGTTAAGAACTCCAAAATGAATTAAGTTGGTAAACATGGAGAGCCAAATATTTTTCTAACTATAGAAAATGAAGGAATTTGTTATGAGTGATTTTCTACACAGATTAGTGAACCAGGTTTTGGTCAGAATTAGACATGTAGAGATGAGATCAGAGGTCAACCTTTGTTTTTCAGTTTGATGAACCCTCCTAGTAGACAAATGCATAGTACAGTTGAATTTAGCAAACAAGCAAACCTGTGTTTTCTTTGTGAAGCATAACTACTGATACTCACTGGTGAGCTTCTTTGTATAAGCTTTCTTTGCTTATATTAGAACTACAGCTGTATTTTATTACCTTCTCCTAATACTGCTGTTTATTAAAAATGTTACTTATTTCAGTGCTTACATTTTCCAACATAATGGATAGTTTCTTGACCTTAGGCCTGTTGTTCTTATACAGTGATGTTTGTTTCATCTGAATTTCGTTCCGAAACAGGGTATGGAGATGAACTTTACCAGAAGAAAATGTTAAAAGAAATGAAAATGTTTAACGTGCATGACTTCACTTTTAACATTTCTTGAAGACTGTCATAAATGTAACTTTTGAATTGCTACTGATTTCAGAGTATCTTTTTGTGCCTTCTTGAAATGCTAATATTCATTCTCTAGAGCTAACCTATAATTCATGAAAGTAAATTCAGTTTTTGTATTGATGCTTGTGCCAGAAAAAAGTAATTGAGCTCTGTAATTATGTAACACTGAACACTATAGAAGTGTATTTCAATTATGTATGAAATCAGTGGAAAGGCCAGGTATGACTAAGAAAAAAATAAATACATTAAGTAGCTTCTATGTATGTCTTTATTATATTAAATTGCAAAGAATTTTATGTAAAAATAATGATCAAAATAAGTAATTTATTATTACATAGACGTCTTTCAGGGCAGTGCGGTTTGGAATATGAAATAATGCTAAACAAAAAAATCCATGTGAACTCCTCAGAACCGATGAGGTAAACAAGAGAGTTCTTGGGGTTCTCCCCCTCCTCCAAGCATATCACATGTGTAATTCCTTTAATGTAAGAGTACAGGTACTGAGCTAATTGCAAGACAGTTTAATTTGCATGCAATGTTTGCCAAACATTAGCAGACAACTCTCTAAGGGCCAAACCTACTGCAGGTGTTGCCTTCTGCTGAAAAGACCACATACCTTCTGGGCTGTACTTGACACATTAAATATACCTTCTAATGTAAAGAATCATATCAGCAGAAATGTGCAGTTGAGTTTTTCTTTAATACATTTCATATATTAATTCAAAACAGGCTGTATGTCAAAGTATTTCTGTTCTGTGGGTAGTAATCTGTAAACTCAATTTTAGAGAGGTAGCTACAAGAGAGAATATTGGAAACTCTTTTCTGCTGGGCTGCTGTTGTCAGGATCTGTGTGAAGATTGCTATCAGCTCTTAGTATATACTGCTGTGAGGCTATCTATGTTTGACAGAATTACCTGTCACAAGTTTATTCTGGTTCCTAGTCCAGCTTGCCTGTGTTATAACTTGAGTCCCTTGAAAACTGCTACTGTTTTGCTACTTAAAGATATGAATGGTTTCTGGTATGCTCTAAGGTGAATTTTGACTTCATATGTTATTTTGTGTTGTACATGAATGTTGAAGGAGAAATACTGGTAACACAGGCAATAGAAAATACATTAAGTAATAGAAAATACATTAAGTTAAATAAGCCCATTTAGTTCCATAAATTATATGGGAAATTGTTCAATAGTAATAACATCTGAATGTGGTAAGAGCATGTCTGCTAATACCAATGTAAATCTAAGTTTGCCAGAGACAAAAGTCCAGGAAAAGGAGAGCTGGTATGAGTTAAAAGACATTAGCATAATTTAAATACCTACCAGTAATAGTACTAATAGGAGTATTTTAATCACTCTTTGTCTAAGTCTCTTTAGAAATCGTGTGCTATCAGTGACATATACTCTTACAGGGCTTTTTAAAAAATTCTTTATTTCCTTAATTTAGTGCTTTGCTACACTACAGAATATTTGAAGGACTGTTGTGGTTTAATTCCAGCTGTCAGCTAAGCCCCACACAACCACTTCCTCATGCTCTCCCCGGTGGGATGGGGGAGAGAATCTGAAGAGTAAAAGTGAGAAAATTCGTGGGTTGAGATAAAGACAGTTTAGTAGGTAAAGAAAAAGCCACACACTCAAGCAGTAAACCAAGGAATTAATTCAACACTTCCCATGTACAGTCAGGTGTTCAGCCATGCCCAGGAAATCAGGGCTCCGTCATGCATTATGGTGACTTGGGAAGACAAACGCCGTTCCTCTGAACGTCCCCCCCTTCCTTCTTCTTCCCCCAGCTCTATAAATGCTGAGTGTGACGTCATATGGTATGGAATATTCTGTTGTTCAGCTGGGGTCAGCTGCCCTGGCTGTGTCCCCTCCCAGCTCCTTGTGCTGGGGTGGGGTGAGAAGCAGAAAAGGCCTTGTCTCTGTGCAAGTGCTGCTCAGCAGTAACTGAAATATCCCTGTGTTACCAACGCTGTGTTCAGCACAAATCCAAAACACAGTCCCATACTAGCTACTGTGAAGAAAATTAACTTTACCCCAGCTAAAACCAGCACAAGTACTAAGTGAATTTGGAAAAAGTAATGAATTGTTTGGCTTCAGTATTCATTTTGATAATTATATTGTAAATGCTATTTGAAGCTGATAGAAGCAAATAAGTGAATCATGTTTTTTACCTGCAGGATTTGCAGATTTTGATTTTGTGGATTAATGGTGCATGTTATTATCTGACCATGAGAGGGAGCTTGTATTTCATGAACAGAAAAGTTACTCTTCTGTTTATACATATAAATATTTCATTTGCTTTTGGTCTTTTGTTTTTATGAAATGTTGATTTGCAGACTTGAATATTGTAATAGAGTTAGGACTGTACTAAACTGGCACGCAGTACTCCTTAGTCATTTCCTTTAACTTTAGTTTTATACAAATGACATTTAGTCTAATCTCACTAAATTGATTTCCCAACAGTCCCTAATAGAGAGAGAGAAATGGAAAGCAAGTCATACTGCTCATCTTCTCTAGGTACATTACAGCTTACACTGCCACCATACCAAAGCAATCCAACCCCTTCTGTTGTGCTGAGAAACTGTGGAGCTACATGGTGAATTCAGCTGTGGTTAAATTAACATTTTTACCTTTTCCAGCTAATTTTTAACCTGTTCACTTTCCCAGTGCAGTTTACTCCATTGCTACATAATTGTCAGCACAAAAGATAGGAGCAGTGGCAGGCAGGAGGCTGGAGAGGAACAGTGTATTTTGACAGGGATGGTACTTCATGAGCTTCTTTAAAGGCTACATTTAGCATATATTTTAGGGTGAATGACATTGCCTGGACTTCAGGCAGATCAGGGAAATAGTTTAATTCAGTTAATTTAGTTCACTTTAGTTATAGATGGCTGAAGCTAAAATAAATGAATTTTCCCTCTTGTCAGTTATACTTAAATCATTTCACGTGATGAAAAAATTGGAAACTCAAAGCTATTGTAATTTTCCATTAAAACAATTGATTTGTACAAAGTGACCAAAAAGCTGCTAATGCAAATTGCTAACAGTTACATTGAAAACGTACTGCTGTGACAAGTTTTCTTCTCGTCTATGTGCCATTAGTTATAGTTCCTAATAATGTGTGTAGCAGAACTTTACTGGGCTGTGTAGAAACTTCATTCATCCACAGCAAGTAAAGAAGCACGCTTCAAAGTTGGAAGTGGCAGTGTTCTGCAGTCTCAAGAATATTATTATGTCATTAAATACATACATGCTGTATTCTGTGTTTAATATAACCAGCAGAAAAAATCCTAAGGATTCTTTTGTTGATTTCATTACAAGAGCCAAGACACCTTCCTGCTGATAGTATTTACATAAAGGACTGGTTCTAACAGACCTAAGCATCATTCATGCCTTTTGCTTCCTGCCTGCAACCTTTTCTAATTCAGCTTTGTGTTACATGACAGTTTTCTTTGGTTTAGGCCCCTTGACTAGACAAATGCCAAAAACAAGAGCAAACATTTTAGTGAAAATGAACACTCACTATTCCTTAGTATAAAACCAGTTAGTTTTATGAGTTTGTACTTCCAATGGGTAATAGTTATTAAATACAGTTTACTCTGGAGTCTGACATTTGATCAGTTGCATGAGAATATTAAGTGCTGTGCACTTGCCAAATCTCCTAGCTGACCTTTTTTGTGTGTCACATGCCAAGCAGAAGAGGATAAAGCAGATATACAAGAGCAGTAGGCTGGGACAGGGCCCTGGCTGTGGCACACTGGATTGCAGTGCCTTTCCCGCCCTTTGACTCTACTGCTCTTCACCCATAATCTTAAGATTTTGATTAAGACTGATTAAGTCAAAAAGATTTTTTTCAGTTTGCTAAGAAAAACGTGATTTGACTGTATATTGGTATTTTCAGCAAGATACCAGGAGGGCAGACACGAGAATAAGGGTTTATTAGAAGGGAAGTCAGGGTAGCAGGAATAAGTACAGGATCTGTTTGTAAGACAAGGAGAAAGTAAATCTTGGGGGAGGATTTTGGCATTTACTGATCCAATGAGTGAGCACATCTTTTTTCTATGTGTGTGGCAATGGAGGGAAACAGAACAACCTGCACATATTCCTGGTGTGTGTTTGAAGTAACAGTGTAGCTCGCTGATCTTTGATAGCGGTATGGTAGAGTGACAGCTCACTGTAGAAAAGCCTAACTGATATATAACCAAGTAGTAGTGGAAGAACTATTGGGAAATTGGCTTGACTCTGGTTTACCTTTTGGCACATGTCTTAAAAAAACCCTACAAACTTAATAATTTTAATATGGTTTAAACTGGTAGTTATAACTATAAGTTATTTATGCTCAGCTTTTCTTCAGTTCCAAGTGTAAAGTTGGAAAAATTTTCAATGAAGAGACAGAATACTGTTTCTAAATTTTAAGCCTTTTAATTGAAGGAACCAGGTTTAGAAAGCAGAAATTAATGGTCTGGAAGAAAACATACATACATAGCAATTTTCCATATCTAATGAAATCTTGGAATAGAAGATGGCCATTTCTGTTATGGAATATGGCTCAACGTGCAATTTTTCTTTGAATCATTCTGTATTGATCTAGCTGTTGAATTTTTGAGCCTTTCCAGTATATAGGGCTTCTGAGTAAGCTTCATATGTCATATTTCCATTCTAATTATGGGGAAAGAGTTGTCTAATGGATTCAGATGCATCCATTATAAGAGAGGCAGATTACATTCAGTAATTTTGGCATTTTAAAAATAAGGTACAAAATGCTATTGTAGAGTACTTCAAAGTGCATGAAAGATAGTCTGAAAACTGTCCAAAAATTTGTTCCAGGAAGTCACTGAGCTTGTAAAAATAGCTACAACATTTCTAGGGTATATTTTGAAGCTGCAAACATTTGTCAGCCTGAGGCTAATAAAGGAAAACAGATCTTGTTTGATTTTTCAGTCTAGGTAATAATGATAATGTCTGGAGGAAAGATGGGAGGTCCTCATTTGTTAAGACCCATGGGAATGGTCTGTCTATGTTTCTTGTCAATGGCCTCTAATTTATTTCAGTTCAGGCAATACCCATCATAAACTTTAACTTCTGTATATTTGCTGGTCTACAAATCCACTTTTATGCTGTCCCACAAGCCTGGAAATTTGTCTTGCCTACAGCATCCATGTGTCCTTCCCAGTTTTTTATTTTAATCCCTTCTTGTAGCCCCTTCTTCAAAGAGCTGTGTGGATATTAATAACATTACATTATCTTTTAACCTTCCTGTGCTCTCAGGAAAACACTTCTCTTTGTTTCTTTTTTTCCCCTCAATCTATTCAGATTTCTGTCTATTTTCATTATCTTTGAATGAGGAAACATTGCGCTAATTATGTTTGTAAGTTACCTTAACCAGTAAAATGTCATGTTTTCCATACATGTCGAATTCTGAAAAACTGGGTCTATCTGTAGTACCAGCAAATGTGCCAAATGTCTTGAACCTGTGATGTTTAATACATCTGTGCCCTGGCAAAGCTGTGAGAGAAGTCTGATGACCATGAGAATGTGTATGGACACACACACACACACACGTAAATCTGTTAAATTTAAAACTGCAGTCTCTCTCTGATATTGTTTTCTCTCCTCTGACCCAGCTTTTCATTTTGTTTTTTTCTTGATAAGAATTGCCAGGTACAAAAGAAAGAGGAATTTGGAAAGATAAACAGAGCAGATATCGAACAAAGCTATTTAGCACAAAAGGAAGATGCTCAGGCCTCAGGGTTGCTGTTCAGCAGTGTAAAGTGCAGGTGCCCAGCTGTCCCACCCAATGTCCCACACATTCACAGTGCCATATCGTCGATCTGCCCTGTTGAGAACCCTGGGCTTACAGCCCTGTGATCAGCTGCACATTGGCAAACCTCTGGTCTGATACTAAACTCTTACTGGAGTCAGGAGAGGTGCAAATATTTGCACCACAGAGGTGCAAATCTTCACCAGTACAGATCCTGACTGCAGAGTGGGAGATAAGACTGCATGGCATAAGATGTGATGAAAGAAAAAACTGAAGGCTTTAGAGGGGAAAAAAAGACTGTTTACAAGACTGAGTCAGAATACCACAGGGCAGTGTAAACCTGGTTTTGATAAGACTTGCCCTTTGTTGGAACATCAAAGTCAATAGGTCCTCAAATGATGCAGTTCAGAGAACCAAACACGGGAACCAGAAAATGGCTTTGTTACAGATAATTTCAGTTTTAAATGACTGTAACATTTTATTAACTTTCTAACATCAGAAAATAAGCAGGCTGTTGGATACATGGAAATACACGCACACCATAACTAAATCGACTTATTTGAACTTCCATATCTCATTTTGAAAAAGCAGCAAGCGTGTATTTGTATTCTTCTGCTTTGATATGTTAATTCATTATTCAGCAGCATTTGTGTGCACAGCTGCACAGTAGCTCAGTGGGGATTCAGTATAAATTTAAAAATGTTTCCCACAGACAAAATTCAAAATAATAGAAGTGGGTAGGCTGTACTTGTCTATAGATACATAGCCATAGGTATATAGTTAGGCTATAGCTACAGATACATAGCTATATAGATTTAGATACACAGATCTATTTATCTATATAGCAGTTATGCTTGTATACATATACATGGGATGAGAGAGAGAATATGGGCACAAACTGAAATAGAGGAGGGTCCCTCTGACCATTATGAAACATTTTTTCCCTGTGACAGTGACCAAGCACTGGCACAGATTGCCCACGGTGCTTGTGTAGTCTCCATCCTTGGAGATATAAAACCCCATCCAGACATAGTCCTGGACAGCCTGTTCTAGGTGGCCCTGCTTGAGCTGGGAGGTTGGTCCAGATGACCTCAGGAAGTCCCTTCCCACCTCAACCATTGTGTTATTTCCAGCATTCACCATAGTAATAGGATCCCTATTGCCATTGTGTAAAAGTTACACGGGTTTTAATCAGGTGGTCCTTTCAGCATCCTGTGAGTTAAAGTAAGAAGTTGGACTAATTCTTTTTTGTAAAGTGCATCAGCATCTTATAGGTGGGAAGTGAAGGCTGAAAGTTTTCAAGTGGGCCTGTTTAAGAGATGGCATTTGGTTCATTGATTTCCTTGGCTTCTTTGGAAATTCCAAGTTTTGCATAGACTGTGGAGCCTGAGGTTATAAATCATAGGCAGCAGAGAAAGAGAAGGAATTTTGATTTCCAGGTCCCAAGTGAATATTCTGAGCTTCTTCTAGAACTTTTACGTTGCAAAGTAATGCATAAACTTGTAAAATCTCCTCTTAAATGTTATTTCAAAGCAGCTCATTTAAATAAGCAAAAAATTGTAAGAGTAAGGACTCCGGAATGAACATGTTACAGGAGTATGAACTGGCAGACTTATGCTAGATAGCTTTATATGCCTATATTCTTCTTCCTTGGACCTTCCCTATTTTTTTTTTAAGCCAGCTGTGCTGTTCACTTCCCAGTGTAATGCTATTTCTTTCAGGTGGGAGAATAAAGCACTGTTGAACTATCAAGCCAAAAATAATACACTTAAATGAAAATACACAGTTATGGTAAGCATTGATTAAATTTATGTAATAGGATTATTTTTTCCTATTTTAATTTCAGTTTGGTAGTATGAGTCAGCTAGACCTAAAGCAAGTGAAAAATTGGAAGTTGTATTTGCACAGATAAAAAATTTGTTTTCAGTTTTTCTGTTTTCAGTAATAGAAATTTTCTACTTAACAGTATTATTTTTGTCACAGGTTTAATCAATTTTATCTAAACCTGTTTTCAAAATTGTTACAGAAATTTTTCATATGCAGTATTTTAGTTAAAGGCAACATGGAACATAATTCAAGAGTTATACTGAAATTTATTTCCAAGAACTTAAACATTATATTGGGTAGATAAATAGGGAAATAAATAGTAAAGTACGTCAGTGTTGTAGAGCTGCTTTGGCTTGGACTGTAGACAATCAAAGTGTACATTAAAAATAGGAAATTAGTTTAGAAGGCAATAGTGAAGCTTAAAACCCAAATAAAAAATCATCAGCATACCTGATATGTTTTCCAATTCTGGCATGTAAATCCAGGGTCACACTTAGAGCTTTCACTTTCAAATTTGCTTTGGTCTGAGTGGGAGGTTACCCAAGTACAGATAATAGAACTCACCACAGAATAGTGTTTTGAAGAAAGACAATTCTATTACATACTTAAGAGCTTTTGTAAAGTTTTCAAAACTTTAGGGAGAGCGATTCTTGAACAAGTCTAATGCTGAATTCTTATTTTGATAGCAAAAACAGCTGTTTTGGACCAAAAAAAATGGACAGCTTTCTAAATGCTTTTGTTTTAGTAAAGCCAAATTTGTGACCTGCGTTAACTGCAAATGTAAGACCATTTTCACATGAAATAATATATACCTTTGAAAAAATGATATGTACCTTTGAAGTTAATTAGAAATCTCCTTGCTTTTAGTACTCATCATCTTGTTTCTTCCATGTGAAGCAACTGTGACTCAAATTACAAAGTTGAAAGCACATTATTAAGGATTCTATTAGGTAATATCTTTGTACCTCTACACTCTTCTGCCCCCTCAGAGACTATGAAGAAGATATTTCAAGAAAAGGGGATCTTGGCAGGAGAAGAAAGAGCTTTTCAACCACATCTGACCTTCATGAAGTTGTCAAAATCAACAGAGCTACGTAAGCAGGTGAGCTCACATTTCACGTAGATCAGCAGCAATCTAGAAAGTTTAATTTGGAGATGCACAAAGATGCTGCAGCATCATATTTTCTACTCTGTAACCAGCTGAAGAGGTAAGACTTTAAAAATACTTATTTAGAAAAAATAATGTAGTGCATCTACTATATAAACATTAGTCCTCTACTGTAAGTTACCACTCTTGATATTCTCAGTACATTAATATCACGGTCTATTTTCTGTTGTGAAATTAGGCAAGACCAAAGGCTAAAAGTACTTGTTAAAAATTGCAGAACTCTAATTAGGGTGTAGTTTGTATGCATGCTGTTTGTTTGCGAAGTTTTGGTTTTGTATAGGAGAAAACAAGCAAGTAAAGAGTGACATTTCTGTTTGGATTATGCATAATGTGCAGACTGTCAGTTCCCTCTACTGAATATGCTTTGGTGAATTTCAGAGTGGCAAGGAAACACATCTTCTATATGCTCTCTTGCAGGCAGTTATTTCTTGCTTATTTATTGGCTTTTTTTGGACAAAATACAGAAATACATGAATGTAGATTATAACTGTAATAAAAATATATTGAAGCAATACTAGTGTACCTATTTTTTATTGCATACTAATTTAACTGTAATACTGTATTGTATTATCTAACATAAGGTATATCTCCATAAATTTTTTGTTGACACTGTGTAGAATTGTTTATGTCATCCTTTAACATTGTCTAGGAAAATAAATTTCAGAAAAAATATTTTAAATAGGAATAAAATTACATAATATTTAATATTAAGTAGTATTCTGAAATCAGTAGGCAGAAGTCAGTGAGATTTCAGATACATAAGAAATTTCAAGGGCACACATACTTTCTCTAAAACAGAAATAAGGACTTATCCACAGGATGCAGGTGGCATATTATAGATATTAAATTTGTAAGCTTACATAAGCTTTTGCTTGTATTAACAGTTTTTTAAAAAACACTAATTTTAAAAATCCACAGCTCTTCTAGAATATCAGCTGTTCAGTAATTTCACTGTTTGGTTTAAACATTGAAGACAGTCAAGGTGGGGTTTTTGCCATTCTGTTTTCTGGTTGTTTTTTGGCTGGTTCTTTGTTTCATGTATATTTATCTACCTTCCATGAAATATTAGCCAGGATGCATACTTTCTGTGTTATGATATTCACTGCTGCTGACAGAACCAGGTCAATGTCATTCCAAATCATCTTCCTTAGCCCTCTATAATGCTAGATAATGCATATGGTATTCTAAAGATATACTGCATAGAAAGATACTATGTATTAAAAATATGTAAATTTTTCTCTGTCAATTCAGTGTCAGGCATAAGCATTAATCTCTATTTTTTTGTTTCACTGAGTACATGCATTTTGTTATATGGTTTCAGGCATTTACTGAAAGCAGTAAATACAAATATGAAACATAAAAGGAATTATTATTTTGCAGTACATTTTAATACAATGTCTAGTTGCATTTTGAGAACATACAAGAATATGAAAAGCAAGGAAGGGGAAATGAATGAAAATTACATGTGAAAGCATATGAAAGACCAAATAGTAGTAAAGTGGTTCAGTACAGTTCTCAACTATACAGCTTTATAACTGTTAGTTTTAAATGTAAGTTTCCTTATTTGAAGCAATATTCTTTTAAGTCACCCTCCTTATAATGACATCTAAATTCCACCAAATTTGTCTTTTTGAGGGGAAAAAAACCCCCTGTTTTTTAAACTCTTAGTATAGCTTTAGGCTGTTTGGAATGCCTTTATTCTGAAAAGATTTTAACTTCCCTAGAGCTAAAAATATATTTACAAAACAAGGAGTTTGAGAATTCATAAGGAATGATCTCAAGAAATAAGCTTTTCACTTTGAAGGCACAGCATTAAGCTAAAAATGGTAAATGCAAAAAACTTGGAAACAGGTATTAATAAAGGATAAAAGCATGAAATAAAGTTGATTAGAAAAGAGCTACCTGGTTTACTGTACCCCTCTCAGCTTCTTAGATTAAAGGACTTATCTACCTACTCAGAAGTGGGAGCAATCCATTCTTCGTGCTTAGTTGGACATTCCTGAGATCAGATGTGCCACTGAAAAATTCCCAAAGTCAGTGTGCTTCTAGCTGTCACTGTGGAAGGAGATAAAGAGATGTAATTTACTTGCACATGTTTAGCTATTTCCAGAATTATTTGAGTGATAAGAATCTTGGGTTAATATCATTATCTTCTATGCAAAGAACCTAATGAAACACAATGAAAGAAGTAAGTGGAGTTTTGCACTTGAACATAACATTTCTGTTTCTGCTTCTCTCACTTGCCCGTTAAGTCACTGCAGGTCAGTCACAACCCCTCTGTTTTTCATTTGTCCAGACTCCTGTTTATTTCAGGGTGTGCTGTGAGGCACACTTCATAAATGATGTTTGGAGATCCTTTGATACCTAGTGCTGCCAGAACTGCAAATACTGTTAAATGAATTTCATAAGTAGAAGCTGACTGACAGCTAAATTGGTCTGATGGCATCTGTTTAATTAGTACAGAGAACATACTTAGCCTAGACAGTGGCTGACAACAAAAAATGCCAAAAATATAATTTATGAATCTTTAGTATATTATATTCTTTTCTATGGTATATTTTTAGAATGCTGCATGTACAGATAGTAAAAGAGAATATATTAGTGAGAATACACATGTGAGCATTCTACAAGGCCTGATTCACTGTTACCATTCAACTTCAGTGATAACATCATCGAGATGCTAGATATTATTTTGCAGACAGTATTATTATGAGTGCACTGGAAACAGCATTAAAGGCATGATTCAGTAAGTTATTATTGTATTTTTTAACATAAATTATGTTAAACTTTTGTCACTCTCCAGTTTCATACAGAGATAACATAAGGTGCTTATTTTGTAGTAATAATAATAGTTTCCTTCATCACCAAGGAGGAAATTACACACTGGAACAAACTCAAAGCAGTGTCTCCAACTTCAAAAATTTTTGATGTGTGTTCACATTCATCTTTTTGCTATCTTCAGCTACACATACCTGATATCACGTTTAATACTGATAATTATGAAGGGAATTAATTTTTTGTCATGTAAATTTTCTCATAGTTTATGTGACATTAATATTTTTGTTTTCTTGAAATCACATATAGCTGTGTGTCTGCTCAGGTGTTTATTAGCCATAATATAAGCAGTTAGAGCAAGTTTTGGCAGACAATAAGCTATCTAATGTCTCTTCTTATTTACATGAGGAATCTTACCTCGCTGCAGGAAAGGTTATTACTTCAGTAGTACTTAGATACAGCTCTTGGGTCATTAATTTGTTAATGTATTTTTCTTGCATGTGCATACATTTCAGTACTGTGTTCAATAAAGATCCTCTGCATGACAAGAGAAGTGAAAGGGAATCCTCCCTTCTGATATTTTATCTCTAATGTTAAGTTTTACTTAATACTTAAAAACAGAATAGAAAATGTAAATTTCTCTCTTACGTTCCTAGATTTATAATTTTGATTTTATTTATATCTATGTGGTGTAGACACATAGTTGTATCATACAGGACCTTAGAGAAGAGAGTGATTCTCAGGAAAACCAAAGCACGTCTCAGTTCGTGGTGATTCTGACCTCCAGCATTCTTTTTATAATAATTGCTGGGATCTCTGGCATTTTGGGCAGAAATGCTGGTATAAGAAAAGCCACAGAGTTCATTAAATCCCTCTGTATTTCCATTTATCAGCCTCTTTGTCAGTGGTTTGTATTGTGACAACTGTTACTTGCTGATACAAGACTCAGAGGCACATACTTATTTGGAATCTTTGATGCTGATCCTAAAATTGCTGAAATAATCACTTTGGTACAACACAAAACAACAAATATTTTGCTTTCACAATCTTCTAAGACTTTACTATAGACAGTTTGTTAAAAGCTAAATGTACTGTGAGGTGTTATGTCATAGTGAGCATTCTTTAAATTACCAAACTTTCCTACTGAACATAGTGGATAAGATGCAATCTGTGCATTTACACATACCCGTTACAGGACTGAGGCTGCAGAAGGTAGCACCTCCTTACTCATGAACTCTTCCAAGTCCACATGGGGATCATCAAGGTCTAGGCTAAGAAACTTTTCTACAACAGACTTGCATTTTTCCATCCGATCTCCTTTTGAAGGATGATCAAGACATTTGACAGGTTTTCCATTGCGAATCAGTTCTGATATTTCCACTCCTCTTTCAATAATTTTGGCTGGCATTCCTGCTAATGCTGCAATGTTGGCAGCATGACTAACAGTGGACATGCCCTCTTTGATCTGATAGAAAAATATCAACTCTTCTCCCTCCTGGTGGGTCTCCATGGTCAGATACTCCAGAAGAGGTGTGTCAGGCAAGAGTTCTAGCTGCATTAAACTGTGAAAATTAGTGGAGACAAAGACCTGTGGACACTGTGTTCCTTGTCTGATCCAGTACCTCAGGACAGCAGCCAGAAGGGACAGGCCATCCAGTGTGTTTGTCCCTTTACCAAACTCATCAATAAGTACCAGGGACCTCTCTGTGGCATTGTTTATGGCCTTGGCAACCTGGTTAAGATCAATCATGAAAGTGGAGAGCCCTACAGAAACCGATTCCCTACTGTGGATTCTTGTGTAAATGCCATCGATTACTCCAATCTCTGCCTCTGCTGCAGGGACATAACTGCCAATTAGAGCCATAAATACTATAAGACCTACTTGCTTTAAGTAAACGCTCTTTCCAGATGAGTTGGGCCCTGTGATGATCTTTATTCGCCTGGTAGCCTCACCACTGTTCACAGGATTGGCCACGAAAGTCTTTGCACATAGTTCCATGAGTGGATGTCTTCCATCCTTGATGTGGAAGCCGTGGCGGTGAGTAAAGTGAGGTCGGCAGTAGGCGTTCTCCCGGGCCATCGCTGCCAGAGCTAGGAGCACATCTAGGTGTGCAGTGTACTCAATCACACTGTTAAGTACTTCAGACTTCTCCAAGACCTTTGTCTGCAGCTGATGCATGATAAGTGTTTCCTGGTCTCTGACCTCAGAGTGCAAGTCACCCAGCAGGCTGTCCAGCTCCTTAGTCCGAGCGCTTCTGTAGTGCAGTTTATCGTCTGACAGGAACATGAAGTCCAGGCCTTCCATTTCGAAGTCACTCTTATCCACCATATCTGGTAGCCGTGGAATGGTGAGAAGGAACCCAATCAAAGGAATGTAAATCACACAGCAGGAGGGAATATGATCGTCCAAAGTCTCCAGTTCTTTTCGTGCCACTTCTGTAAGGAAGTCTGGCAGTCCCATCAGCTTTCGTTTCTTCTCATCGACAGTGGCGTCCACATTGGGTCTAACAGTGAAGCGGTTCTGTGAGAGGCTGCCTTCGAAGTCTACCACTTTGCTGATTAGATTAGCAATGTAGTGCAGATCATCAGTGAAGACACGTGAAATAGTCTGAAAAAGTTCAATAGTGTTGGGCAGAGAACGACACGTGTCTCTAAGGCACACTGCATTGTATGCTGTTTTATAGAGTGCTTGCCAGTCGCTAACTTTTGTGTTGGAAAGAGTCATTCTTTTTAGAATAAGAGGCACATTTTTAATATTCTTGAGGCAGTTTTGAAGAGTGAGGACTGTTTCATGGTTCTGAGCCATCAGGAAGAAGTTGATAACATCTAGCCGTTTGTTCAGCTCTGTCAAGTTCCGGGTAGGTCGCGTGAGCCACAGCCTCAGAAGTTTTTCTCCCCATTTGCATCTGCAGCGGTTTAAAATTCCATATAAGCTGAATCCTTCTTTTAGTCCACTGGACAGCTTGTACACAGAAGGATGGATATCACTTTTAAATATCTGCAGGACACAATAAGTGTCTTGGTCCATATTCACAGTATCTGACAGCACAAATTTTTTAAAGGCCAAAATAGGAACTGCTATACTGCTGTCTTCAAGCTCAACTCCAACCCTTCTCCTGTCTAGAAACTTAAGGAGGCCCCCTAAGGCTCGTATCATGAGTGGACTTTCAAAAGGGATGATTGAGGACAAGTAGAGAATTTTCTCTGTTGCAGTCATATGAGATGGGATAAATGGAAATTGCCTAGATAGGATCCGTTGCTTGCTGACTTCTAGACCAAAATCTACATTAGGAAACAGTACAATTTCTGGTTTGCCAATGTCTTTATCATCAGCAGTAGCTGTTAGGTTGGTCAGGAATTTGGCAATATTCTGATCCTGTTTTGCACTGGTCACTATGCATTGAGGATTAAGTTCCCCAATCACTTTTTGCAGTAGCTTGAGATCTTCATTATCAGGCATCTCAGGCATGAAGTAGACTGAGCAATCTTCTGTATCATAATAAGTAATTGCCAGCTGCCCTGCGTACCACAAAACAGACATGTGTGTCTCAGAGCCCTCTTGATCCTCTTGTTCGGGCCCAAGCAGTGGTAGCAAGTCATGGCTTGTGGCTGATGTGGCACTCATTCTGTTGGCGAGAGATATTTTTATTCACAACTCATCCTAAAGGTCCTGAGAAGTAACTGTAATTGACAACAGCAGGTTAACACTCACTCTTCCAATTCTGGAGAAACTAAGAATCTACCAGGCATTAACAATAAATGTTCAAGTGGAAAGATGCAGCCAGCGTCTGAAAAGATACAGCTGCCATCTGCTTCCAAGCAAGGTGTAACAGAGCAAACTACCAGCAATGCTGGATTTACAGTTTTTCTTTGTATCTTCTATATTTTTAAGTATGTATGTATGCCCAAATACCCATAAATACAGTCATGTACATGGGCATATATATCCATATACAGAATCATCCTCCCTCAGAGGTACGGGACACACACATGTGCTGACCTCAGCTCCTCACAGCAGTGCAGCCCATAACCTGGCCATCACTGCAGGGTCCCAGCCCGGTGTTTGTGTAGCACCATCACACAGTACCAGTTTCTATACAAGTACATAAGGGATCAGCCATATTAATCCCCTGTCACCACCCCACTTCACACCCTCTCTCACTTCTTCCCCCTCCACTCGCCCTCCTCACCACAGGCCGGCAGCTCGTCTGGGTTGCTGCGTCTCCTTGCAGCCCAGAAGTGTTCTCCTGACCCCCTTCCCCTGCCTCTCCCCACGCTCAGGCCCCCCCGCTGCCGGGCCCCGTCAGGATGGCCGGACCCGCCCCCGCTGCCGCCCCGGGCGGGCCTGTCCCGGCAGACCCCTGCGGGCCCGCGGGCACAGACCCTCGGCTGCAGGGGCGTCCCGGCCGGATGGAAGCGCCCCGGTGCTGTGCGGGGTGTGCGGTCTGGTACGTGGGACCCGGGGCTGCTCGCGTCGGCGTTAAGGCCCGTCACCACCTGAGCCTTCCTGCCGCTGGTCCCACACCTGGTTCCAGCCCCTGGCGCAGACCGCCAGCTGGAAGCAGCCACGGGGACTGGGGTTTCACTGCGGGCTGGGGGCGGCAGGCTGCACCTTCGCTGTCCGCACACAGGGGAGGCGTAGGCAGAGTTAACAGACATGGCAGGGCTACCAAAGGCTGTGTCGCCGGTGCCCTGCCGGGCCTACGGGAGCTGCTCGTGCCGTGCCTCTCCAAGGCCCACATTACACAGCCATGTCCCTTTACAGGCATCAGCCATCCATTACTGTTCTTCCTTCAAGAGGCAGGTGTCTTTCTCCTGCCCTCCCAGCACAAAATGCTTCAAAATAACCTCTCAAGTACCCTTGTTTCTCACTCCCCCCTATTATGGCTTATCTCTGTAATCAGCATCTATACTATTCCCATGTGGTAACAACTTTTCTCTTTCATCTCTACTGTTCCAGAACCTTTCAGTTAAGAAATGAGCCATGCCCTTCCCATGCACCTGCTTTGGTTCATCCTTTCACATCACATACGCAGCACTCTAGCAATTGCTCCAGTTACTAAAAATATAGTTTTCCCATGGCTGCTTTTCCAAATACCTTTCAATAGTGCATCACAAGCACAACTCAATTCCTGAGCATTCAGCATTTGATTCTTACCTTACCAATCTGCCTTTGTCAAGCAACATCCCTACCTCTTGTAGATGTTATTTTTTTATTGGAGTGTGGAGTTGTGATTTTTGTCTCTTCCTCATTTAATTCCAGAAGTACTCAAGGCTTCATATTTTGACAAGTGTTCTCCTGGCTGAACAGGTCTTTTTTAATTACTAATTGATATCTGACTGTATTTCAAAGAACTGTCAGGCAGAAAGCAAAGAATGATGATTTAATTTCAAAATGACTTTAGTACATAAGGACTAATCTAGCCATAGAAATCAAATTTCAAATAGTGATAGTGAGGATGGAATGAATGTAGTCTTCCAAGGAGATTATGTTCTGTGGAAAAACATCCACCACTAGATGTCATAATTTCAGAGATTAAGGAAATACAGAGACATTTCTGACCTTCACTAAAGTAAAATTATGGGGACCAAAAGTCTCTAAATTAGACTTTAGAGAACCAGATGGAAGCAAAGTGCTTCTGAAGCCAGTAATTTTGTACCTAAGTAAAAGGTGAGTAGACATACCAAGGCTGAGCCTATCTTGCATATATGTAACTTTAAATAAAGCACCACAAGAAATGCATGAATGTGATGCTCAGATGAAGGCATACAGTGCAGGAGTATAGTGAAGAAGGAGACAGTGTACGGTCCTTTCAGGGTGTCTGATGAGGAGGGACCTTTCAGTGCAGAAGGGGATAATAAGAAAAGGAGGAGGCCCTAAGCAACACATACAGAGACCCAAACCTGACCAACATATGACAAGGGAAGTGGTAACAAGAGCCAAAGCTGGTCAGCCTCACAGACTAATAAAGACGTGTCGAGTGTGGGGATGTTCACTGCAGTAGGATTGAGGACCTTGTCAAATGAGATGGTAAGAGAAAGGAGGAGGACAGAAGCAAAATATACAGAGACACAAACCTGTTAAACTTAACACACAAATCCAAGAAACAAACCTTGTCAGTCAGAGTAACTGAGGGCCTGTCAAGAAACTGCAGGCAAACCGGGACTTTTCAGCTGTTGCGAATGTAAAGCTGAGGGTCTGAGGTGTTGGGAGGGAGGCTTGGTTGTACTGTGCGAATGGATGGGGGATGTGGGAGTTGCAGGGGAAAAATAAAAGAGGAGTGGACAGAACTGGCTGTAAAAGGGCCCAGTCCTGTTTAAAATAAGGCTGGTGGGTGTGCTTGTCTGATGAGCTGAGCAGCTGACTGACTGCTGGAGGCAAATATCTGTATCCTCGCCAAACTGTGTGTGTGAGCAGCTCTCCTCCAGCTGGACCAGCCAGCAAGTAGGGGACCTGTGGAGTCGGAGGCCTGCGATTTGGGCAGGGGTGCCAGGTGGACGCACAAACGTGCATGTGGGCATGGAGAGGGCCATGTGCGTGCCTGCACTGCTGACCTTCTGTCTCTGCCAGGGGCTGCCTGCACCTGTGTCTCCTGTGAGCCCTGTCTGTGTGTGCTGTTGAGGGCAGTGGCATCCCATGTAGCCAGCCCTGTCTGTGTCCTCTGAGCACATGTGCATATCTCTGGGAGGTGAAAGCAGAAGGTACATCCATCAAGATGCTGGGGCTCCGGTGCACTGGACTGGGCTCCAGCAGCCAGGCAGTAGGGAGCCCTGGGCTGGAGATGCTAGAGGTAGCATCACTGCTAACATCCTATAGCACATAGTAATGATACCTAAATAGCAAACAGCATTATTGTGAGGTAGATTGAAGGAGAAAATAGCGAATTTTTACAGAGATCATATATTTTTATTTAAGATGCTAAGGAATTAGGACTCCTAAACTCATAAAATAACTACTGAAATTATGTTTTCTGAAAACAGCCTAGTAGAAAATTTCATATGTTATACTTCATATATGCAAAACTGCATTATTCCAGTATTATAAAGTAGGGAAAGTTTTTAGATTTACTGAGTTAAAAAGGTCTAGTCCTGGTAAACTACAACCACATTTTCTTGTGTGGTGATTTTTAAAGAGTCAGAAGACTACCCTTAACATACATTTGAGATTCTTCCTTGTAGTAGCATGCCCAGTGATGACAGCAGAAATAATTCCCAGTGACATGTTCCATGAACACTGTTGCAAACCACTGGAAATTAAAACACTTGTAGCATTTTATATGTCTATTTGTTTCCTACAGGACTGAAGAGGAAGTGGTAGAAAGTAGGAGTAATGACACTTTTATTTAATTGTTTAAGTTCTGCAGCAGACAGTGCTTACCTGAAACAGGAGATTCGGCACATTATTGTTTCTGTATTCTTTTTGACATAGTTTTCCATCCTAACTATACTTCTGGTTAAAATGAAAACTATAGGAATCAAATACAAAATTTCAATCTTCTAGTAGAATGCCTAATTGAATTTTATGTTGCTTTTTAAAGGTGAAAAAAATTGACTCCAGCCTATATGAAGATTTCAAAAACCATTATTTTGGAGATGAAATCTTGCACCGCTTTGATCTTTGCTCCATGTTGAAAAAAAAGCAACCAAATGGTTACTACTACTGTGAGTCCTCTATTATTTTTGGTAAGTACATCTTCACTTTTGTCTTATCAATTGTGTCTCTGAGTTATATGCGTGAAAAGCCTTTTTTTTTGGAGTGTACGTTAGACAGTTCCTGTAATATCCATGGAGTCTGACATAAATCTGTCCCTCAGCTCTGGCTCTGCAGGAACTCTCTGCAGTGGTTCTTGCTGACAGCTAAAGTTTATGTTCAATTATCCATCCCCAGAATCCCATTCCATTTCTCATCCTAAAATGAGTGTTTAAGATTAGTGAGATGTATCACTCTCCAGAGCTGCTCATCTCTCTGTTGACTTTAAAGATGGGTTGCATGACTAAGTTAGATTAGGCACAGTAATTACAGATGATTAAAGCTAAGTGAAATGTCTGGTTTGGCAGAGAAGTGACCTTACTTGGACTGTATTCATATACAGAGAAAATTTTAGTGTTACCACAGATTTGGTAATAACTCTAAGGCTTTAAATATTTTACATTTAAATATTGTGACACCTTGCTAGATAATTACAATCCTAGAAATCACAGTTGTGTCCTCCTGCTTTATCTGAACAGAAATACCACTGTTAAAAGTTAGTGCTGCTTCCAGGATTATGTGTAGGGCTTTGGTGATGATTTGGTTTCTCGCTTGTGGTAACTTCTTTCCTTGTGCTGCAGCATTGCTGGTGGAAATGCTTGTTGGTCTGGAGGATTGTTTTGAGGACTTGCAATTAAATACTGGCACAATACTTTAAACATGTCAGGTGCTTCGTAAATACTAATTCCTGTCAATGTTTTTGTTTGCACTTAGGGTCATCTTTATTTAGCTTAGGTAGACTGTTAAAAAACAAATCAAAAG
>JAWWLV010000121.1:59324540-59336226 GCA_035041135.1 Platyrinchus mystaceus | reverse complement strand
GTGGTTACAGCACCAAGCCTGACAGAATTCAAGAAGTGTTTGAAAAACACTCTCAGGCACATGGTGTGATTCTTGGGGTGTCCTGCATAGGGCCAGGACTTGTTGATCCTGACAGGTCCTTTCCAACTCAGCATATTCTATGATTATCTGGCTAATAAGTGCCACAGCACATATCAGCTGCACATTTTAAAAGCATATTTAAAAATATGGGAACCCAAAAGAGATTGATATGAACAAAGGCAAAAGTAAAACACCTGCTGAACTGCATCAATATGCACAGCAGGCTTTTACAGTATATTACATAGCAGCATCCACTGTCTTCAGCAGAGCCTACATCTGCACCAGAAGTTTTCTCTACATCTGTGTGCCACCCCACAGGGTATATGTATTCAGGAGTTAAAAATTGATGACACTGAGGGTAATGTTGAAGCTTCATCCTCGAAGTAGAGTTCTGTTTAGTGTTTAAAGCAAACAAAACAGCAAGCCAGAAAAGTGTCCTTCTTTGGACCATCTGTCTCATGGCAGTTGTTGTATGTCGCCTCAAATCCCAAAGAAGACCAGTGAATGCTGGAATGAGTTGAGCTTCTCAATATATACTCCTTCAACTGAATAATAGGTCAGTTCTTGATATCATGGTAAAGATGTTCAGTAGACCCTCTGACCATCAAAGGGAGCATTACATAAAACTTCTTATGTCAAATATGCCTTTAGCTTTAAGTATCTTACTTAAATATTTTCAAAATCCATTAATGAAGATTTTTGTAGACTTGTTTCAAAGAAAATTGATTTATAGTAGTATAATGTAAAATGAGATTATATACACATTAAAGAAAATTATCACATGCCAAGCTGTTTTCTGTGATGTTTCTACTGGGTGGCTTGTTAGAAGACTTCCCCTATGCTATCTCTGAGGTAGAAGAACTTAAAGAAGTCTGTTCCTTGGTGGTAACCACCCAGCAGGTACTCTTACTTTCTGCACAGTCAGAATTCATATGCCTGGAATGTGGCCCAAGCTGCAGGTTAAAGTACTATAGCAAGCCCCCTTAATCCTTGCAATCTAGCAGCAGCAATATGGAAAATGACATATCAGACTACACACATCTATTTTATCTGGATAATAGCATAATACTTCTTGCTGCTCAAATAATACCTCAAAAAATGCCTTTTTAAGTTGCAGAACATTAGGAGGTCAATTTGCTTTTCAGTGGAACTTTGTACAAGTTTGGTGCTGTTTGACCTTGTCACCAGGTTACTCTGCAGTCTCTCTGAGATTGGAGACACTTGCAGAAAGTCATTCTTCCCATCCTAAAATGTGTGTCTAAGACAATCAGGATCTAAAAAGTGTCTATGATAGGCAAGATGTGAGTCTAAGATACTCTGCTTGAATAGTTGTTGATATTTGTTAATTAGCTTTCTTGCTAATTATATATATGTATGTATGAAAATAAAATTTTCAACTAAATAGCAAAAAGATACATTTTATTTGCAATCTTCAAGTGTATGAGGGAGATCAATAACGTTGAGAACAGAACGTGTTACAAAAAAAAGTAATTCTTGCAATTGCTGGTGTTAGGCTATTTGAAACATATAAGTAACAGTTTAATAAACTTAATTTGGATGTCTTGGTGCCATTTGTGCTTCCACATTACATTTTACAATGTTAACCAGGCAGCTGCTCAACACCCATGTCTCAAACAAAGAACAAGATGCTTTTTGTGGTACCCTGTATATGAACTCTACAGACTGAAGATAAGTTTTTCAGCAATAGGTTTGGAAATACCCACAGGGAAGAAAGAATTACAGGAGAAGAACAGGAGAAAAGACTCATCTGTACATGAGACAGAAAATAGATAACATTACTCTATGAACCCCAAATAATACTGAGAAGAAATAGAAGACTGAAAATAAAAGAATTGGAAACCAACAGATAGTTTGATAGATTGTCAGCAGTGTCAAGCAAAAAATACAGGAGTATTTCACCTTCATCATCAAGGAAGAAGAGGGTTCAAATACAGAATGCAGTATGAAGTTTTCCCAGTTTGTCTGAAATCTTTTTGAATTGGCACTAGCGTAACTTAAAAAAAGACTGGCATTTGTCTACTTTAGATGGTCTCCTGCTTCTCTGTCTACAGATGGTTTGACATAAATGTGATTGTTTTTATTCATATAGCAATTGAACATTTTCTCACATTGAAAACAGCAAAAGTAACCAAGAGTAATCCTGTTTTAATTGTCCAGATTCTACGTCCTGCAAAATTACACATATCGTGTGTTGGTTTCTTTTTACCTTCCTTCTTAATTGCATGAAGTGAATCACTTCTAAAATAATGAGTCGTTCTTTGATTTTATCTGTTATGTGCTCTTCTTGTTCTGTAATTTCAAAATACCCATAGGTCTGTTTCTTTCACTTCTTAATAGTCTATTTATGGCCTAACTTCTACTTTCTTCATCCTATTAGGTTGTGAGTAACTGTTTTTGAGTTTGTTGTGTATCTCTGGCACTCCTCCTAAATTTTAATTAATAGCAGTCATAGTACTTCTGGATAAAAATGTTGTGGGCGGTTTCCCAAAGGCTGTTTCTTAACATTTGAAATTAGTAATTAATTCACTGTTTGTGTTGAGTTTATCCAGAACTGCTGCAATTTTGTGCATGCAGTATGCTTAGAAAGTCTTTGCCCACATAAAAAGCAACAGGTATTGTGTGCTAATCAGAGAAGTCTTTCCCTAAAGCACTATTTCTCAGCAGAGTCATGTGGTAGAATATTGACTTATAAAAATGGTTCTTTTAAACATGGCAGAGAAAAACTCACATTTTAGTTATTAACCTAGAAGCCATGCTCTTTATGGACAGTGACTAGAAAGCAGCGATCTGTGGTTTCTTACACACATCAAATATTTTTTGATTCTCTAATGAGAATACAATAGCAATATATTTCATCTATGTATTGCTATGTTAGGCAGTTGCTTCTGTATTTGGTAATTTTCTGCTACTGAAACATTGACCATTAGTATAGCATTTTTCATATTAATAATTAATATTTTATATTAATTTCATAATATTAGTTATAACTTAAAAGCTATATGGATTCATACTGTGTGTGGATAAGGAGAAGAGGCTGATTGAGAGGGAAGTAACCAATATGGTTTGAAAGTAAGAACTTTATTTCAGAATAATATTTCATTGTTCTGAGGCAAGTTCTAATGTTTGAGCTTTAATGCTGCAAATGTGTGACAAACTCATTAGAAAGTGACAGGGAGCTTCAAAGACAGGAACACGATTGTTTAGAATTCACTCATTCATCTCCTAATACTGAAAGTAGGTAAAAAACCTTTTCATCACTTTCTGTGATTATGAGATTTATTTATTGTATTTGATTATGAAATTAGCTTTATTGTACAGGGTAATTTTTGCTATTCTCTTTGTAAAATACCAGAATGTAATTCTGTTTGAAAGACTATTTTCCTTTTGTTTATCAACAAAAAAGTGTTTGAAGTAGTGATGTGTTTTCGTGCCAGAGCTGTTATCAGTAGTTGAAAATAAGTGAAAATAAGATTTTCTAAAATGGTTTTCAAAAATCTGTTCAAACAATAGAATAAAACTGATGAAGTAAATCTAACAGGAAAGCACAAAAGTCTATTTGACATCAGTAAGACTGTGATTCATGACTGAAAATTTAGTTGAGTATATGAAAAAGACAGAATTGATTTTTTACAACTTAACATAGCATGCTATAAAATACAATTTAATAACATCCAGCAGCTTTTTTGTGTCTTAAATATTTATGATTTAAAGACATTTTCCTCAGCAGACTTTGCTGTCCAAACAACATATTTGTTTCTAAATTTAATATATTAAAGTTACATTGAAAATATGCAAAGCATTAATTTCAATATATTAACAAAACAGTAAACAGACCACCTAGGTGAGGAATAAACTAATTATTCTTTCATTGAATATATCAGTAAAAGATAATTAATGTTTATTCTTAACATCTTCCTAGCTAGCAAGTTATTTTTCTGGAAATGTATTTGTTGTATAGTCTTAACATCAAATAGAAGGTATGTTTGATTTACCATAATTGAATCAGGCTCTTCTGCAGATTCTGTGAGGAGTGTTTTTCAGTAGTTTGAAGGATCTGGAGTGAAAGGAAAACCAGTTTTCCATTGTTCAACTGTCACCATTTTTCAATTGTTATTGGTTAGTGTAGAGCTGAAGAGATTATCCAGTGTGCTGCATGGTTGCACAAAGAGTCTGCTAGGCTTCCTACCTAATCCCTGTGAGATATTCTAAAATAAGATCTGTTTGTAGATCAGTAGTGATCTGTACTTCAGGGGTAATGCAAACACTGATATAAAAATGTAATTGTTGGGGAAAAGGGCTTGTTTTGAGTAATATCACAACTTGCATTTCTCTTTCACAGCGCTACTCAGCAATGGATAGAAACAGGTGTTTCTAGGATAAAAACAGTGTTTTTCTTGTTTTAGACTACATAAAATATTTTTGAAGCCTCTAGTATTTGTAAAAGTAGGTTTTTTTCAATGGAAATAATTTCTAGATAAAATGTGATTTTAAAGACTCATTGTTAATGTGGCCTATAGCGTCATTTTGTGTTTCCTAAAAAGCCACAGTGCGCTGTTTCTTACAAAAACAGTAGAATGTAAGAGCAAGATAACATAAACCACAAGATAAAACATGACATTATTGTCTGAACAGTAGCCTGCCAAGTTACTTGGTTTTAATCTGTTCTTAAACACATCACAGTACCTGTTGAATACATAGTATACAATCTTCTGTTTTTCAATTGAAGATCAAACATTTAAGTTCTGAATTGGCATTTAATGACAGGAAAGAGAACTGAACCTCTTCTCTGTTAATAGGACAGTTAGGCAGATCTGTTTGGTATGAAAGGTTGGAGGTGTCACTCATGCAGTATAGAGAACTTTCTGGGAGGGTGACATACAACTCATAAACAGGTTGCTATATGACATACATGAAGAGTTTTAATTTCTTCTTAGTGAGGTATGTCTGAGTCTGCATGTGACTCCTTATTTGTCAGCCATCCAGCTGGAGACAGTCCAGCATTGTGCTTAATCCCCCTGTCTCACATCTTGAGCACTTACCAGAGGATGTAGGTGAATGCAGAAGGGGGCCAAATCTTGCCATTTACACCAACTAATAAATGGCTGAGCAATGCATAAGAACTAATGTGGGGTTTTTGCACTGCCTTTCTTGCTAGTGACAATTCCTCATCTGTTCCATTGCAAGATTAGATGTGTTAACCACCAAAGGCATAAACTGTCTGATATTACTTGAGTGGTTTAATGTACCTGTGCTGTGAAACTGACAAGGGGCACTTGGGATCAGGTGGAGATGACAATGCTAAGTGCAAGTGTTCTTCCTGTTTCTCAAGTGTTGGCTGTTAGGTTGATGCTATAGTGTTTATTTATGTTCTAATTTCTGCACCAGCATCAGTACCTTAGTAGGCTTACATGACCAAAGCATTCACAATCATACTTATTAGACATACTCACAGACACCTGAAGTTAGGTTTCCAATTTTTTAAGTTTCTCCAAACTTGTCCACCCTCTATTTTCTGAGGCAAGAATGGATTCACACTGCTTGCATTCTGAGCAGATATCTGGGTGTATGTGGTGGCCGAAGTGCTGAGTTTGACAGTTTGAGTTGGCACCACAGACTTCTCTTCACCTGGATTTGGCTTAGCTAGCATACAGGAAGAGTGACCTCTTCTTGTCTTCTCTAGACTTTAGGTAAATAGTTTGATTTCTGAAGTCCCAAGACACTACAGTTGACCCTTTCACACATACTTTAAAAACCTTTGCTATTACTTTATGCTTTGCAAAGAACAGATTTGTCTTGAAGAATTCTGAGTAGCCAACCACAGCCTATGGATTACAGCAGAAAGTAATTGCTGACTAAAGACTGTTTAAAAAACTTTTTACCTTTTAAATAATTTATTTAGAGAAAATGACACAATTTCATTTTAATACCTAGGCACTGTTTCCATAGCTTATTTTTTTTAACGTTTAAGGTGTTTTGAATCAAAAATCCTAAATACTGAACTTTATTGCTTTAATCAAGAGAACAAAAGCCTTTCTTATACATAAAACTGTTCCTAATTAAATACTTTAGGAAAGTGGGTCAAGCTGAACAGGAACAATGCTCTTATTCCAAAATAAGAGCATTCACATATGGAATTATTCAGAAACAGCTCTTAGTACTTTAAAATTCCTAGGCACTGTTAATCTGTCTTATCTTTCAAATGCAGGCAAGCTCTATGGTTTTTTTTCCCCATTCCTATCGTATTGCAAACACAAAACACATTGGATGTTAAAAATTTGCATCAGTTGATTAGGTTGTGATACCACCTTTGGCAGAAGAGGAGATTTATTAGTGTATCTTTAATATTAGAAATGTTATTTTCACATGAAAGCAAGTAAAAGCAATCATTATTTTACATGGAAAATATACCTGCTTATGGATGTACTCTTTTAGAAGCTTATGTTGAATTCTTTGTGATCTTTATTAAAGGTAAATTCTGCTTTCTATACAGTGAAATTTTCTTTCCTGATACCTCGAATAACACACCATCCACAATTCAGATTAGCTGTTGCATCATTTGCTTCTTCCATTTGTCTTGCAGTTATCTAGTCAGAGCTTCTCATATTTTTTTTCCAGAAATATAGAGAATATCTGGTTTATCTTTCTTCATAATTCATTACCTGGATTGGTTTGAATGTACTTAGTGGTTATTTATATTCTTGGCGATAGCTTTTCTTAATTTCTAAGAGCACAAAACACATGAAAGCATACTGTTTCTCTGAATGGAGTTTTCAATGTTATAGTACAACTCTTTCTATATAGGCCTAAAACCCCATGCATTTCAGAGTAAGCCTAAATCTGTAATTTGAAATACACATGTAAATCATAATGCCTTAGTTATGTTAGAACTATTGCAAATACATTCCTGATAAAGAGTCATCTGTATTTTACTACTTCTGTGTATCATGGAGCCTTTATATGACCAGTTTTCACAATGGTGCTGTATTTATTCAGGTGCTTCTGAGGAACAAGGGCTAAGAGGTTTTAAAAATTTAGTTTTTTTCTGATTTATTATCTGTGCTTTCAATTTTAAACTCTCCAATCACCTTCAATCCTTTTCTTCTTTCTCAGTTTGGTACTTCAATGATACAGGGTCAGTGGTGGTGGGGCTTACCTAATGAGATTCTAAAGAAAAGAAAATTATTTTGGGAGAATATTGCTCTGTGCTAGAATAGATTTAAAGGTAAGAATTGTAGAATAGAGTGCAATAGTTGAGTACAAAATATTTTTGAATATTTGAATATTTTTGAGATACTGCTTAGCATCCCTCTTGTCTAAACTCTAGATGAGTTGCAATGCTCAAACACATGGAATTAGTCAGCTGTGTATATCTGCTAAGTTTGTCTTCTGTAGCGGTAGCTATTCTGACTACAGCTTATTTGAACACTTATGTCTTTATTGGTTTATTTAATATGAAAGAATCTGCAAGGGGCTAATTCTGTCACATATACATTTTTTTAATGTTAATTTACATTTGGGCAAATTTGTATTGTAATGATCTGTCAGTACAGTTATATTAGTAATTTTGTACTAGTAGTGCAATTATAGTAATAGATCTACGGATTTGCAGTCTACAGACTCCTAAGGGCAGTTTTGCAAACAGATTTTGGTCCACAGTCCTGGTCCACGGTCTCTTGCACTGTGAAATATAACACTTGCTGTGTCTGTTAGTGTATGTTATCTACCTGACTGAAAAGTGCATTTCATAGGTGTATTATGTTGGAAGGTTTTGAATTAAAGGAGGGGGTTGTTATATGTCTTTTTGTATAAATAAAATTTACAAGTCAATAAAAAGGTTTCAGGTGAATATCTTCTGTAGGAATTTGGCCCCAGAATAAGATGCCTCCATTTCCAGTTGTGTGCAGAGTCCAGCATCTCAGAGCAGAGTCAAGAAAGTGCAGGCTAAACTGAATGCTGATTGAACAAGCCAGTGGGAAACACCTAACATAGAACTATGTCAACACTTCTCTGTCTTTGATTTTTGAGTTAGGCATCTGACCCTACTGGATTTTTTTTTTTAATTTTAAAGAGGAAGCACTTAGTACACACATAGTTGGTTACAGTTCCCACTCAAAGTGGACATCAGGGTCTTTTTCTTTCCCCAGCTTGGGGAAATTCAATCCCCCAAAGTCTGTAAAAGCCACAACTGGCAGCTTAGCATGGAAGCGGAATGATGCAGCTTTATTCTTCAAGAAGCTTCACCAGAGCAGCAGAGAATTCAAATCTCATAGAGCGGAAGAATAAGCCCCACCCTGCCCCAAGTCAGACTCTGTAATCCTGTGATTATTTGCTGGAGTGTCTAGTCTTGTGGAGGTCACAGGCACAATGTTAAAATGCCCACTGGACTCTCAATCTTGTGGCTGATTTAGGAAAGGGAGTGTCCAGTTTCTGCTGGATAATAGTAGAATATGTGGGTTTTACTCAGCGTTTGGATACAGATGCATCACTCCTGTCTAAATGCTCTAAATGTTTGGTGCTTGTCTTTTTTGTTATTCATTAGAGACAAATTACCGATATATAGGATTGATGTGTACTTACATATATATACACGTCTCAGTGTCTATGTTTACATGTTTGTATGTATGCACGTCTGCATGTTTACTCTGAGGTAATGCAAAATGTTCCTTTTAAGCAGTTCTTTTCTTGCTGGAAACCTTTTAATCAATTCAGCCACAGCAGTGGGTGGTGTTGCATGGAGGAGGTTAAGAAAAAGCGCACCAGAAAAGCATTGAACACACGTGGGTTTGGACAGCCTTTCTTATGGGACTTGTATGGTACCTTGACATGTACCAAAGCATCTTCCTACCAGTTGCTCAGTAGATTCCTCATGATTAGCTTTGGATTGAATACAGCCCAGATGTTAATTTTCTCATATATTGTAAGTACACGATTCATTGAAATGTTGCTTTTCTTTGGAAGCAGTTCAGAGAATCTCATACATGAAGGTCCATTTAAAGGAGCATCTTTTTTGACTGTTGCATGTTACCTTTGTATGTGAGCTTATTTTTCAACCTGTGCTATATTTGACATTCTTACATAAAAGCTGCATTAGCACTTAAACAAAAAATTCATTTTTAACATAATTAAAATACACAGATAAATCCTGGTTTGTCACTTAGTATAAAATAGCAGTTTAAAAATCAGAGCAGATACTGAAGGTGTTATCAGTGATTTCTTCTCTCTCCAGAAGTATTTATCATTGCTAAGGGTGAAAACAAAGGGAAACACAGTTGTAGTTTGTACAGTACACAGAAATTTTAAGGAAATAAACAGAACCTAGAGCAAACAGAAACCATTTTACTTCCTCTAGAGCCTGTTTACACATGAGTATATTTTGTAAAGAAATAGTTTTCAATACACTGAGGTAGAGGAAGAATTTATTTCACTTAGCAGACATAATATCCTTTCCTTGTTCACACAGCAAATGCAGAATCACATTCCCATTTTTGTGACCTTTATAAATATCACTGTGTCCTTGGAGTATAGAAATATGCAGGAATTCCCACTCAGTTACTTACATTTTACTCTGTTAATGTAAGCATCTCAGTCAAAGCTCCCAATTCCTAAATTTCCTTTTAAGAATGAAAATATTTTTCTCAAAGTGATATAATTTCTCTACAAATAGGTAATAGATGTTCATATATAAAACTAAAATTCCAGAACACACTTCCCTCATAGTTATAAATCTTAGAAACTGAGACTGAAAGAGAATAAGCATGTTTTTAGATGAAGATACAAGAAAGTCTTATAGATGTAGTGCTAGCTTGCTTTTTTTGAGAACCTTCCAGTGAATCACTCCTAGTTGTTAGCTCACTTTTGACTCCATAGATTTCTAGAATTTCCATAATTCTTTCAGATTATGCATTTTCAGTGTTGCAGGCTTTATATTAACGTAGATATTACTGATCCATCTTTTTACAGAGGTGTGTTAGAAAATCATAATGCTTAATCTTTGCTTCACTTGTTCTTGCTTTACTTTTTACCTTTTCCCTGTATTCATAACTTTCAGATTAATGTTGTCAGTACTCTTGTATGACTCAAAAAATAACTTACTGATTTATTTGGAAATGCATGTCTTTTAATTTTAAATCTGTAATTATATTCTGCTAATGTTTGAATCTCCTGGGAAAGTACTATAATTAGGTCTACATTATTTGAATTAACTCTAGTATTTTATGTTATCTGTAATTGGAGGCCAGTAAAAGACTGGTAGAACTATTTGTTTAAATCAAAATTAGGAGGCTCTTGATCTGGAGAAAAACAATAACAGGGTTCTAGAAAAAAATTTGACTTTGGTGCAGGACATGACTTCTGTGTTACTCAGATTTTTTTGAGAAGAATGTATGAAAGGAATAATAAGAATCTGTGTATGACTAACCAGAATTAATTTAGTTCACAGTCATCTGAGAAAGCTAAAGTTGGCTGGCATTCCTTTTCCTTTCCTTTCCATTTAGAATGAGCTTTCTACTTTGGTCTCAAGAAAATCTTGGCACAGAATATCATAAGAAATGAGTCAGTGTTACTGCCTCTTCTGATCTTTTAGCAGAGACTATCTGGCACTTCTCTTCGTGGTGATGAATCTGGTAGATTCACACACAGGCAGCCATGGCAGTGTAATGCCTATTAGTTAAAATTATACCAACAGTTACCCAGATTTCAATCCATTGGTGTGTTTGTGATGTGTTGGTAGACCACATGCTAAGGGGACACCTGAAAGTGATAAATACAGGTTATTCACTACACTTGCTGCAAAGATATATTAATAATTAATTTTTTGTGCCTGTTTTTTAGATGAGCATTTCAAATTTCGTGTTCTCTCCCCCTTTCTTTTCATAGTGTAAATTAAAACAGCAATCAAAAAATTGTAAAAGGAAAGAAACAGCTTTTTAAAATTACAGCCAGTAAATGATTGCTGGACTAAATGATTACAGTGTTCAAGAATATGTGAGCTAGATCCTGAAATACTTTTCATTGTCCAATTTCTGTCTTTTTAGGAAGGAGTGAGAGCAAAGGTTTTTCTGAAATAAGTTTATTTTAACTGGTATACTCAAACGAGAGTTTAACAGTTTAGTGCATTTGCTGTCTGCAGTTGCAAAGATCATTCTCTGTATATAAGTTTTAGCTGGCATAGATTTGGGCTTCACCTTGTACATACTGCTTTAGGTGACATTGTGCATGTCAGATGAAAGCCACAGTGCTGCATGTAAATCTGATAAAACAATTCAAGCGAGAGGGTGGCCTGAAAGATCCATACTTGGTTTCTGTTTGAAACTCAAGGTGGAGACCGCTGGGTTTCTGAAATATAGCTATTGAATCTACATGAAGTATAAAGCCAGACATGGTTGCATAGTCCAGCCTCCATTCTAGCATGGGCTGTTAGCCCACCTGACCCTTTGCTGAGATGAACAGGTTTAGGTAGGCTGTAAAGATGATGTTCCTGTGGAGTCTCACACATCTGTGCTGCAGGTGTGGGACGAGGATGTTCTGCCTGCTGCCAGTGGCCAAAGCCCCAGCAATGGGGGAGAATTAACTGCTTGGCACACTAAGGTGCTTTCTCATCTCATGG
>JAWWLV010000121.1:59302893-59324440 GCA_035041135.1 Platyrinchus mystaceus | reverse complement strand
TGCTGCCAGTGGCCAAAGCCCCAGCAATGGGGGAGAATTAACTGCTTGGCACACTAAGGTGCTTTCTCATCTCATGGACATGGAGGAAACAAGAATTCCTCTGGGCACTGATCTTGGTCATCCACCTAACTGCCTGAAGATTTCATATGTGTGAGCCAGTCAAGCAGTTAAAATTGGGGATTATCTGGACTGAACCTGTTCAATAGTTGGAACATCCTTTTTCTCCCTTCTTTATTCAAAGACCCACTGTGGGTGATCTTTCTGAAGAACTGTTCACTGAAAGAAAAGGCTGTGTTTAAGGATATATTCAAATCTGGAGATTTTCTGGAAGGTTTTGAAGTGAAATGTGTGGTTTCAAAGGAAAGGATTAATCCTTTTCTTTCAGAATATTTTTTTTCTTTATAATCTGAACAAACTGATTAAGCTGTGGTTAGCTGTACAGTTGACCAAAGCAAATGGCAGCAGATTTCAGTGAACCATATTAAGGAGCACCAATCTAGCTGACAGCATCTAAACCTTATTAATTTTGGGGCTTTTTTTTAATACAGTAATTCCTTTTTTCATCTCCTGAATCATGAAAACCTTTGATACGATCTTAAAACATAGCTGTAATGCACAGTAACTAGCATTGGTCTTTTCATTTCTGTTCTTTAATGCTAAGTATTTATTTGCACAGCACCAAAGACCTAATTTTCACTGGTGTATTGGAATAATATGGCGGAAGGTTGAAGTGCAAAGGAGTTTGCACGGAGTTTGTTGCAAGGAGTTTGTTGTTGTTGCAAGGAGTTTGTTCTCACTAAAAAGTCAGAAAAAATGAGTTGTTACTACTGATTTCCAGAACTTCAAAGAGCATAGGGCATCTGTCTATTTGACATTTTTCTTCAGACTATAATAATATATACTTAAGAAACCTTCTGCTGTTGTACTGTCAAGTACTTCTAGAATAAATGAAAATTTTTACAGAAAGGACTACCTTAAATCTCAACTCTGTCTTGAGTTGCATTCTTACCAGCAGATTTAACAAGCAGGAGAAAAGGAACTCTGTAATTTCTCAGAAAATTAGCAAATGTGGGCTCTGGAGCTCCAAATGTAGATCAGGGAAAAGTTGCAATACTGAGGAGTGTTGCAACAGGAATGGAAAGGGGACTGCAGTCAGGACCTCCCAGTGAGACCTTATGCCCGCTAAATTTTGGGCTCATTCAGTGAGCTATTTATGTTAGTATTCCAAACCTGAGAAGAATTTTAGTAGAGAATGATAAAGAAGAGCACTGCATCAGCAATAAAATACTGACTGGGATCAGTGGCATTAGCAGATCTGACACTCAAAACTGTGGCACAGTGTCAGTGCATTTCACTGACTTTCTTGACAGTTTTTGAAGCTAAGGAATATTAGTAGTCATAATTCATTGTAATTTCTTTTTTTCCTTTAAAAAAATCCATTCAATTGGCTTGCTCTAGTGGAAAACTCAGTTTTTTTCTTAACAAGAATTGTTTTTCTAGTCTATACACAACACTCAGTGTTCCCGAGAGAAAGTTTTAACATAATGTGATCAAAAATATACATACATTGCAAAAAATATCTCACTGTGCTATGTTCATAATGCTTTTTATTTTGAATGTAAAAATTTGTCATGTTTGAATGGAGAACAAGGGAAGGATGCACAAGAACAGATCTCTAACTTCTTTTTCTTCATAACCAGGTTTTCAGTTCTTCAAAATGATAATTTAAAAACACTACCTGTAATCAGAAAAGTAAAGAAAATATTCAGAACAACATTTTGGAAAAAATGAAAGTCTACCTAAAAGAAGGCAAAAAGCATAGTGATAATTTGTTGGAAATTAGGGTTTACCAATATAGATGTCAGAACATAATCATTAGAGCCTTGACACTACCACATCTTTCTCTTGTTTAATTTTTATACACATAAGAAAAAAAAAATCATTATTTTACTATAGGAAATAATTTGAAAGTTAGGGGAAATTTTTGCACTCTCCTTAAGATTTTTTTGATATCCTTACAGTGAGGTTAACTCTCAGTAAACCATCATTGGACAATGATAGCTGTCTTTAGCTACTGACTGCTTGGAAAAATCATTGAGTGACTACATGCTAGGAATGTAACTCTTTTCAAGTCTCATTATCTCAACTGTTCAGTTCTCCTTTACATTTTAGAAAGAAAAAGTATATAAGTACCAAAAATTTTCCCTTGACTTGAATTACAGCTTTTTCACACGTGGCATTTAATAATTTGTATTAAAAGATTCAGAATTTTGAAGGGTGTTTCCTCCACAATAACTAACATATCCTTCAGTTTCTGGTCCACATGTTTTTATATATTCCTTTATCTTTCTTTTTCACAGAAACAGCTGGAACTAGCTGAATATTGAATTAAATAAATGCTTGGTAGATCTCAGAGACTTAGGCTTGTAATGTGAGCCTTGGAAAGACTGTGAAGTGTGAGGTGTAGATTGCCTCAGTTTTTCGCATTGTCATTGTCATGGGACTTGCTTAATCTACAAGTCATATGTCAAAGGGGACACATTCTTCTACTGGCATCCAGTATGAAGTCCCTCTCGTACACCCCCTCTCAGTGAGGCAAAATCACTGCAGGAATAGATGGGATACCTTGTGATGTATACAGATGATGTGAGTACTCTGCAGAGCTTGAGAATGTTCGTGGTTTTCACCCAGAAGTGCTGTATGGCTTATTCTAAGCATGTCTCTAAAGGTGTTCCTGAGGGTAACAACTTGAGCTGTTGGCAGATTTGGTCTTGAGCCTCACCCGCAGGTTGCACTTAAAATAGAAGACAGGCATATTGGTGGCTCACATCCCAGCCTTTGCTGAAAGGTACAGTGTGTTCAGGAAGTGGAACTTACAGAAATAGTGATTTACTGTGAATAGGAGCAAGATTCTATCTCTAGAAGGCAGTGTTGTAAAACACATATTAGTGGTGAGAGTTCCCTGGAGTATTTTAATGTGCTTTTAAAAAGCATAGCTAAAATATGCACTTCTGTTTTATAATGCAAATGCCAACTCAGTATCTTCTTTTTTAATATATAATACAGGTTTCTAGGATTATTCTTAAGCCATTGAAAGAAAATAAAATACTTTAAAGTTAATTTAAGCTAGTCATTTAAGCTTTTTCTCCAGAAAAATGAAATTGGAAGTGTTTTCAGAAGACACAATTGAAAATTTGTTAAAATTACACAATGCATTGCAAATGAAGTATCAGAAAGAAATGGGAGCATAGTCTGCACTATCAAACACAGGAGAAAATGTTTGCATATTAGCAAGTCCAACATATCATTTTTTTATCCTTCATTTCTTCTAAATGGACATTGTAACTCTGATTTAGTAGGTGTTCCTAAAACAAAACTTACAGTGATACACTGTCTTCTGCACTCTGTATGTGTGTATATGTGTTTTTATATATAGCCTTGGGAACAGCTTAGGTTCTGAGTGCACAAATACTTTTAAGTTGAAATGCAGATCAGCCTTTCCTCCTAACCCACTTTTTACATAATTTGCACTACAAGCATCATCTAAAAAAAGCTTTGCTAGGTTCCTTCTGGATCAGCTGAACAGTATTCAAGAGCATTAAGAAGGCTGAAATTGCCTCTGCTTAGAATGAATGTATTTTGGTTTCTCTTAGTCTTTATCTGCTGTGAAGAGAGAGACTCTCCGAGATTCAAAACTGTAATTTCTGTTTGGTGGGGGCCAGTAGTTCTGTTTGCTGGTTTTGCACCAGTTTGTCTTGGCTAATCTGAACAGCCATCCTTGATAAAGGATGGCACCTTGCCATTCCTTACCTGGAAAAATTCCACCCCTCAGTTTCAATCCCAAGGTGACTTTCAGCTTCTCTTAACTCCCCGCAAAATACATACCAGTGTCTTTTTGGGCTTGTTCATTTCTGATAACACTTTGGCTGTTTAGGTCTCATATGGCTAGAATTATTATAATTCTGTATCTAGTCACATGTCTGAAACAGCTGAAAGCTTTGCTGCTGTGCTGTAACTTATGTCTAAATGTACTTTTTATATCTCACCAAAATTTCAAGAGATGTCATAACAGAACAAATGGCAGGCCTTGAGCTAGTAAGGTACTGAGAAGGTGATCACGCCCACTTTTGCTACTGAATATCTTATTTAAAATATTTAAGATGGACTCTATCCAGCTCTGGAGGTTTCAATTGACTTCATGGTCCGAACCCTCATCTTGGAAGTTAGAGCATGTACAGTGATGTGGCCAGTGTTAAAAGGCCAGGGCCCTCCTTGAATCCTCTGTTTTTTCCCTGTACCCACATTTGTGCTGATGTTGTTTTGTTAGTTCTGGCTAAAAGATGGCTTGTACATGTCTGAAAGAGGTCTGTCACTGGTTGTGACTATTCCAGAATTGCTTAATAGAGTATTGTCAGCCTGCCATCCATGGATTGCCAGGACTACTCAGAAAGTGATCAGTAAGAACTATGGTTATTGCGTGTTTTAACAGAAGGATGCTTGGTTTTATGTACAAGAGGACTTTGTGCTTCTAATGCTGCTCTGTTAAACATGCTTGTGAAAAGATGACAGCACCCGGGGTTTTGTATTCCTTTAGGTACTACATAGATGTGATATGGAAGGAGATTATGCTTACATAAAACTGAAAAATATGTTAGTGTTTATTGTATTACTTGATTTTTTTTTTTTTTTGTAACTACCTGGTGGAGAATATTTGGGGGTTTTGACTACAATGCTGCCTGTCTTCTTGTTTTGATCCCGAACACAAGGGAAGATACTGTTCACTCTTAGAAATACTTTTTCTGTGCTTTGATGACTGTCTTCACTTATGCCCTGTAGTATCATGTTTAATTCATTTACGTTGTAGAATATGGGTCATGGTTTTTTCTTTTTGCTCTTGGTTAGGCTGACAGCATCTTCTCAAGTGAGGCAACTGCACAGCTGAAATGAATTTCATTGAATACAGAACTTAAAAATTCCTACAGGTTTTTTAAAAACTTTTATACTGTCCTCATTTTTTGTCTCTGCTACTGGAAGATACATTGTTTAAACAGTACATGATCTAATAATTGTTAATAAGAGAGTAGTATTGGAAAAGAATAAAAATTTCCATCTGGCAACCTTATTTTAATGCATTTTAGTTTTGGAATATTACTTATCTTAAAGACAATTTAATTTTGTTAACGAACCATGCCTTACAAATATGTTAAATACAATACACTTGTTCTTCTCAGATAAGCTGTCTTATCTCTGTAAAAAAGATGATATATTCATAGGATTCTCCAGTCAGAGATCATTACATTTGGGAAAACAAACTTATAATTTATTGAATCAAATAGGAGTTTGAATATGGAGCAGTAGACATTTTTGTGGAGAACTTCTGCCTCTGGTTAAATTAATGGCTTTCTGGAAAGCATGTCATATGAACTAGAACATTTTAAAAGGGCAGGTTAATGGTAGCAGAGTTCATACCTTCATTTTTGTGGTAACTGGATTCTTTTTTCATCTGTACTTACTAGTCTTTGTAATATAAACAAGAATAGTAAAAAAGCCATCTCAACCTTATAATTTATTTCATCAATGTAATAAGGAAAAGAAGCACATGTTTTACTATCTTTCATATTAATATCAAATTTAAAGAACTATTGCCGTCACAGGCTGTCTGTAATGGTGCTCAAAGTGCCAGTGACTGCATGTATTTCCAGAGGAGGTGTGCAAGATTAGGTCTTTAAATGGAAAGTAATTGTGGATTTGGTTTCTTCTGATATTTTTTGCATTCTGAATTTAATTACTTGCAAAAGTGAACTGACTGCAGTCATGAAAGGCTGGTTTTCCAGTGCACATGGATGATCTTTCAGTGAAACACCATGATTTTTCTGGATTTCCTGGACAGGGAATTGTGCCGTGGTTTAACCCCAGCTAGCAAATAAGTACCACACAGCTGCTCACTCACTCACCCTACACACACACCCACAGTGAGATGGAGAGAAGAATCAGAAAAAAAGTAAAAGCCATGGGTTGAGATAATAACAGTTGATTAAATGAAATAACAACAACAACAACAATAATAATAACAACAATAAAATCAACAATAATAGTTATTATTAGTTGTATTTATTATTATTATAAATATTATTATTGTGATGATGATGATGATGGTGATTAAAAGGAGAGAAAGAGAGAATAATAAAACCCCAGAGACATTCCCTGAAAAAAGCCCAGCCTGTCCCTGAGCAGCAATCTGTGCCTTCCAGCCAACTGCCACCAGTTGGGAGGCAAGACATTCTACAGCTGGCAATATCCCTTTGACCAGTTTGGATCAGCTGTCCCAGCTGCACTCCCTCCCAGCTTCTTGTGCACCTGGTTGCTGGCAGAGTATGGGAAATTGAAAAGTCCCCGATTTTGAGTATGCACTGCTCAGCAACAACTAAAACATCAGTGTTACCAACATTGTTATCAACCACCAGTTGTGTTACCAACATTGTTCTCATCGTTAATCCAAAACACAGCACTGTAACAGGTACTGAGAAGAAAATTAACTCTATTCCAACCAACACCAGGACAGTGTGCAGACTTGCTAGTCTGTAATCCCACAATTTCTATGTACACCTGCGTTCCTTCATTATTAGCCTGATGATAGAAGGCCTATGGGATCATGGTTTGCCTGTTGTGTATATGTATGTGTTATCTGTCCATTACAACATAAACTATAAAAGTTGTTGTCAAATTTCTGGTAAATTAAACAGATGTAAAAGTCTCAAAATATTAAATATCTACATGTTAACAGAAATACACATCCAGATAGAAGGGAGGGAGATTTTATTAATTCCCACAATGAAGGAAAAATTGCAGTATGAGCTCAATTTTTAAGAGCCACAGGGCATCCAGGGACTGTTGTCATTATGAGTGGCTTACCATGGGTCAGTCTTCAATATAAGTTTATTGGACTCCAGTGAGCTACTTCTGAGATACATAAATTATATACAGTCCTTGTTGTCTAACAGAACAGTTTATGCTGACAGCTAATTGCAGCAAAAGGTGAGATATTCACAATAGAATTACCTGGCAAGGATGTTTTTTTAGCTAACAGTGTGTGAACACCCCAGTAGTGTTTGTCTAATTCTTTTAAAAATTAAATGAACCACAAGACAAAATAAGTAGAAACCCGGGCATTTTTTGGTTCTGGTGAATGGAAGGATAGTTAAACAAAATATATGTCTTTCCATTTGCTTCTATTTACATGCTTTGGATGAATAGACTCAGTTTGTCAAAGCCATACAGGCTGTGCTCATTTACTATCCTGTCTCACTGTGTATGCCAAACTTCCACTCTTTGGTGTTTCATTACTTACTTACTTCCGAGTAATTAGTTACTCTGTTGAGTAATGTTGGGACTAATGCTTGTAGGACTGCCTTTGATTATTTTTGATCTTTAATCACTAACTTGCTCTTTACTCATGTTGCATCTCATTAATATTTTATTACCTTAGAAAATCCTAAGTTTGTTACATCCACCAGGTGACCTTCATCACCCACACTTGTAATGCACACTGTGTTGAGAAGGAGGACTAATAACCAGGAGTGAAGGTGACCGGTTCTATTCCTGCTGAAGTCGGTGGCATATCGCCACCAAACCCAGAGCAGTAATCCCAATTTGTTTCTTAGCATCTCAGGCTAGGGCTTCTGTGCTTCTTCTCCAGCAGCTTGGGCAGCTTTTTTCCTTCCGTAGTCTTATCACCTCATTTTTGCTTCTGGGGGAAAGAAGGAGAGCCCATATATTAACTATAAATACTTAATACTTTATTTTCTCCCGTTTCTGAGCACACCGATGTGAACGGAGGGGGACGGTGGTGGCAGGGGCACACACAGCAGCGCTGGCCGGTGCCGTATTTAAGGTGGCCGGGCGGGTGCCTGTTTTCGTCCACCCCTCCTGTAACGTCAGGACGGGAAGGGAAGATCCGTCTTCAAACAAATTGGATGTCACGGAGGAAAGCGCAGGATGGGAGTGATCCCCGGCTCCGCGGGCCTGGGAAAGGGGCTGTGGCAGGGGCTGGGCTGGGGAAGGGCTGTGGCAGGGGCTGGGCTGGGGAAGGGCTGGGGAAGGGGCTGTGACAGGGGCTGGGCTGGGGCGGTGGCTGGCGGTGCCGTGCCGGGGGCGGGGCGGAGCTGCCGCTCTCTCCCGATCTCCGGCTCCCTCCCCGGGCAGAATAAGCAGTTTCTGCAGGGACCGCAGCCGGATCTGCAGGTTTTGCTTGAGGTTCAGGCGGAGAGGACGAGGGGGAAGCTGAAGCGGCCGGTGCCATGGGCCAGCTCTGCTGCTTTCCCTTCTCCAGAGGGGAGGAGAAGATCAGTAAGTGCGCGGCGCTGGCTGCCGCCGCCGCGGGGAGGGGAGCTGCGGGGAACAGCCCGGCGTTCCTGCGGGGTTTTCGCTTTTGGAAAATTAACTGATTTCTTTTTAGAGAAGGGGTGGAGACAAACAGCAATATTTCCATTAAGCAGGTGAAGATTTCTTTGTAAGGGAGATAAGAAATTATGTCTAATTTTGTTTATGAGCGTTCTGTTAGTCCATTTCTGTAAGCAAATGTAGCCCAAGTGAGTATTTTCATTTTCCTTTTTGGCAAGTGCAGCTTAGAGTGAGAGATGAGGTTTTGATGTTCATAGCATGTGCATGTTAATGGTAAAGCTCATTATCAACAGACAGAAAGAATGGAGATTTTGTTGATGGCAATGTTGATGGATGACGAAGGAAATCATTGGTTCATTTTCCATTTGGGTGTTGGTTGGTTGTCTAGTTTTAAGCTGACCAAGTGAGGGAACAGTCACACTTTATCTCTGTGTATGCTCTGGTAGTGTCTGGTTTTGCTTTCAGTTGAGTAAATATAAGTTGAATTAGAGAGAGCAGTTCTGATCGCTTTATCCTTTGGTGTAGTGAGTCAAGCTAGCTAATTTGACTGGAATGTTGTTTCTGTTAAATTATGTGCTGAAAATGATGTTTGTCCTAAATTTGGTTACACAATAAAATATTTACTCTTGACTTCTTGCTCAGTGAAATATTTTCAACCTTTTTTCTAGAAGATGCAGCCAAATTTCTGTCACATCGTGTCTGAAATCAGTGTTAAATAAATTCACATAACTCATTAGCTGTAGGCTAAAAAATCCATTTTTCTGATCTGGTTTATATTTCATTCTTGTTACTCAGGAAGCTGTCTAGGCATAGATGAAGTGAGAGTTTATACCATCAATTAGAAAATGAATGTGTATACCAATAGTGCAAGAAATCTAGAAGACAGCCTCAAGAAGATGAGTTGGCTGTTATTTTAAAATATTTTTCCTTCCCAGGTCATGGTATGAGGGTAAATGTTATAAATTTTGCATTGAGGAAATGGCTAGGAGTATTTAATATTTCAAAACTTTTTTTTCATCTAGCCAGTACACAGAATGTCTTTATGTGAAGAGTAAATAGTTAGTGGATCTTACTTCTAATATACGAATAGGTGAAGACAGACAACAAATAGAGATTGGGTTTTTTTAGATTATTCTGTTGACAAAAGACAAGATACAAAAAAGCAGTATATTCTTCTGCATACTGCTTCTGTCAGTCCCCTCACTTCACTGCTTTTTAACTTTTCTTCTGCCATCAGCTGTCATGCACCAGCTTTCTTTGTATGTGCTCCCATGAGTGACTAGAACGTACACTGAATGTAACAATTATCATAGCATGACCTCAAAATGCTTGTAGTCAAAAAAATCATTTGGGAGATGTTACTGTGTATGTGCAAAGTCATAAAGGGTTTTTAAAGAGGTCTACTTTTGACATGTAGCAACTGAAAGGTGTGGCATAAACCCCTGAGAATGTGGAAGGGAAAAAAAAAGGAAAGTATAGGATGATGGGAATCTGAAGCAAGGAGGTCTGGCTATGGATGAGGTAAGAAGGTGGTGTCTGAAATGGGGAAAAAAATTAGATGTGGCACTGTTTTACTAGTGTTCATGGGGGAGTAACACAGGCTGAGCCATCTTAAAAAGGGAGAAAGAGAGAGAAAGTATAGGGTGAGCATGGTGGATGTGATTATTTTTTCCTTCAGTTCAGCACAGTGTGGCCTCCCTCTCTCTCTTCTGTGACATCTGGTTCTCCCTCTGGGCACTGGGAGGAAGCACTGCTGGGCATCTAGCATGGGTGTGCCCCAGCTAGACAGGCAGTTTGAGACTGACCACATGGAACAGGCAGAAGGGAATGTGTCTCACATCCATTTTTCCTCTTCTTATCATATTATGACGGTGGCCTTTAACCTAATTGTGTTGGGAAATTAACCTTGGCTTTTTATTGCCAGTAAATTATCCTGGCTAGCAAACATGGAGGTGCAAATCAGGATCATGCTGTTGTTGTACACGAGAAACAAAAAGTACATCATAAAGACAAGCATTTGCAGTAAACAGCAGCTCACAATGCTACTTGACTCGCTTCAGTCACAGTGAGGATGAAAACGTACAAACTTCATTAGGGTTTTTCTGTAAGCTGAATTTCAGCTGAGGTGCCTCAAGTTGCACTCAGCTGACAAATATTGAATTACTGAGGGTTCGTTACTTACTCCTTAAGGAAATGTTTTCAGTCCATGTAAAGTGTTTCAAAAGGTGTTGCAGATGATATTATCTGGTACTGTTACATAGTACATTTTTTGTGTTGAGTGAGTTAAAAGCTCACTGCTTTCATGGCATACTTTTTAAAATTTGACTTTAGACCTATTTCACATCAAGTCTGAATGGAATTTAATCTTCATTGTTAAAAAAACCAAACCTATTTAACCTTAGTCATAAGCTTCTCTTAGTTTTTGAAATGCACCAAAATACTGACAAGTGGAAACTGAGTTGTGTTAATAAGTTTTAACAGCCACTTGCTTACATCTTGTATCCACACACAGTTATGTATTTCACATCCCTTTCTATTCTCTTCAAATAGAGGTATAACCTTGGAAAACATTTAGCCAAGTTTTATAGTTATGGTAAGATCATAGAAGTGGTTGCTCTGAATTTAAGATCCATCTCCCCAGCACAGGATGCCTAACAAAACCAGTAGAAAAGAACAGACATGAGAAGGTGTTTCCTCAGAGTAAAGCTCCAATGCTGCAGCAGTTTAAGGCTTGTGGACTTTGTGAAGTGGGCTGGCATCCTTGATAATTGAAAGTCTTTAATTAATTTTTCCAGTCTCCTTTTGAATCCACATAAACTTTTAATATCTGTACTATCTTCTGACAAGAAGCTTTACAGCTTAAATATCTTTTTTGTAAAGAACCTTACTAGCCATGCCAACCAATACAATGTTTACTGAGTACTGTTTAAATAAACAGTTTTTCTGTCACACTTGGTGGAAATCAATTCCCAGAATGTACTCTGGGTGGCAAGGAGCTAGGGTATTCTTCAGAGAAGAAAAGGAAAGAATTATCTGTTCTCACCACTGGTTGTGGGACAGAGACACAAGTAAAGTGTGAGTAGAAGCTGTTAAAACTTAGATATGTAGGACCTTCACAACCTTCACAACTTTCAGTTGTCTCAGTGAAAGATCATGTAACCACTCTAAGGCTGAGAGAGCATTCTGCAGGGATGCAGACACCTGATGCAGCACGTTAAGTTCCAGTGGAGTTGGTGGGGATTTCAAAATTTGGCTTGCTATGTTCAAGGAAGGGCTTTTCAAAGAGTGTATGCTTCAAATAAAGACTAGTGTTTAACAGTTTATATTTCTGAGATCATGAAGGAATTCCCTGTGTGATTACCCTGTTGTTAGACCTTGTATTGATTTGTTTATGTCAATGCTAAATAAGTTTTCATTTTGGAAACAGTCTCCAATGATCTTTAACTGCTTTTTGAAATGATCTCATTGTAATTTTGTTTCTGGTCTAAAGTTGTTTGTTTTAACTTCATAGCATGACACTTTTTAATCTGATATAAAAGAAAGCACTTTATAAAATAAGCATTGTTACACCTCTTTATAGCTGTATATGTGCTAGCCCAATTTGCAAATTGATAGGTATACTGGCCAGAAATTGCTTTAAAAGGTTGTTAAATATTGAATGCATACAAAATTCCTGTATTAGACAATTACTGATGTGAAATAAGGCTGGCCATATATCAACATACAACATGGAGCTTACTTACATTATAAAAACCGTGATTCCCAACTTGAGAGGGCATAGCATAGCAACATGAGCACTTTTACATGTTTTGATTTAATGAGATTAAGCAATTTGTTGTTTGATAGCTATTATGAACAGATTGAGAGCAACCCTGCCAAGAAGGACTTGGGGGTGTTGGTGGATGAGAGGCTGGACATGAGCTGGCAGTGTGCACTTGAAGCCCAGAAAACTGTGTCCCTGGCTGCATCAAAAGCAGAGTGGCTAGCAGGTCGAGGAAGGTGATTCTGCCTCTCTGCTCTCAGGAGACCTGACGTGGAGTGCTGCATCCAGCTCTAGGGTCCCCAGCACAGGAAAGACATTGGTCTGCTGGAGCGAGTTCAGAGAAGGGCTACCAAGATGATTAGAGGGATGGAGCACCTCTCCTACAAAGAAAGGCTGAGAGAACTGGATTTGTTTATCCTGGAGAAGAGGAGGCTTTGGTGTGTCCTAAGTGTGGCCTTCCAGCACCTGAAGGGAGCCTACAGACGGAGAGAAACTTTTTACAAGGACATGTAGTGACAGGACAAGGGGAAGTGGATTCAAACTGGAAGAGAGTAGGTTTAGGTTAGTTATTTGGAAAAAATCCTTTACTGTGAGGGTGGTGAGACACTGGAACACAAACAGTGGAACACGCGTTGCCCAGAGAAGCTATGGGTGCCCCATCCCTGGAAGTGTTCAGAGCCAGTTTGGATGGGGCTTTGAGCAACCTGATCTAGCAAAAGGTGTCCCTGTCCATAGCAGGGAGGATGGAACTAGATGATCTTTAGGGTCACTTCCAACTCAAACTTTTCTATGATCCTATGATTATATGCTATTACTCATGGTGCATATTGAATGTAACGTGGGCAAATAGTTGTTGAAATAAGTAAATGAACACAGGGCCTGGGGCTGTGTACCCTGTGCATGGGAACTGGGCAAGCTGACAAGCTCCAACACACAGCCAGGCCAGCGACATGCAGTCCAGATCTTTTGGGCCTGACCAATATTTGTCCATCTGTGTCAAACTAGGGGTTGGTTTCTGAGGGTAAAGTTCAGTGACTGGAATGCAACTTCTATATTTAGGTCTTAAACTGATTTTGAAAATCCTGAAAGTTGCATTTGTAAATCAATGACTTGGTCAAATTTGCAGTTTGGTATAAGTTACCATGATTGATTTTGCATTTACGTAGCTGTAGTACAGAAGTGTCATTGTCTGCCTTTCTGTCATGAGAGACAGGACAGGTTTGCCTACCACAAATAGTAAGTCAATCCCTGTTGTTAAACAGGCCTTGTACAAATGCCAGGTTGTCTAATACTGATTGCTCCATGTCCTGGAGGTTGTGTGTCCTTCTCACTTCTGTTTTATGAGTTTTTAACTCTTACTTGCTAAAAGTGATACCTGCTCTGGTACTATAAAGACACTATTGCTTTCCCTTTTTCCTGAAATGTGAAAACACACTCATCAGCTGAGCTGATATACACTCATTTTCCAGTGCTTATATTCTTTCCTGTCTTGCCAATCTCCCTGTGTGATGATGTTTCTTCACTCCTACACATACATTCACGTAAGATTTACACAAAGACGTGCATGATGTGAATGAAAAAAACGATTTTAAGGAAAGGTGCATTCCTTGAAATGACATTTTGAATAACAACTAGGTGTTATTTGTCTTTTTCCTTCATAGGACTTCAGAGTGCCTGTGATCAGATTACTAAGATTGTTTCCATTCTCCATGGAAAGAAAGGAAGAAAATTTAGCAGTCCAACCCAAAACTAAATGTTCCATATTTAGTGTCAAATGTTGAATTTGGCATGAAGTGTTGAATAAATGTTAAATATTTAGTGTCAAAGTTGAAAGTTACAAAAGTTGCAACCAACATTAGGTTTGATGACCAAGGCTATCCAAGGCCTGAAGACAGCCAAGACTGTCATTAGTGTTTGTGAATTATGAGTGTCTCTACATTTATGACCCTTCTTGGGACTGACATTGGCTGTCAAAAATAATGCCTCAGCAATGCAGCTAGAAAGCTAGAAGAACTGTACACACTAGTGAAGACTAAAAGAAAGCTGGGATTTAAGGATAATTTAGGAGAGAAAATAAGGGGTTAAGTTCACCTTCATTGCAAGGTATCAGGGAGGGGAATGATAGAAGAACAAGCTTTTAAATCTGAGGAATGATATTTAAGAAAGCTTTCAGCAGTGGATGACTGTGGCCTCAAGAATGGGTAATGTAGTAATGTTGAAGTGAAGAGGATAAAAATTCTGGTTACTGTGAAATTGGGGAGTTTTTAAAATCATGTTGGATTTTTCCACATGTCTTAGGCAATCCTTCTTGAAATTAAAATGTCTCAACTTATTTGAGTTTGTTGGTTGTGGGGTTTTTTAATTAATAACTGCATTTAGAAAATAGTCCTACATGATATGAACACATATTGCTGAATTCTCTCCAGTGTCTGATCTATAGTAATTTTAGGTGGCATTTGACTTTAACTGAAATGTGAAGTTTAGTACTTTTTCCTCCCTTTGTGTTTGATACAAACATATGTAAGTCCAAATTTAAATCCCATCAGCATATATGGCCTGTGGAAAGAAATTAAATTATTGAATTTTAATTTTATACCAGTTTTTATTTGGGTATAAGGAACTTTGAAGCACAGAATTATATTATTTTTAAAAATAGGCTATGTTTCATGAATATACAGCAGACTGTCTTCCATTATAATCTATTAGATTGCAAAAGTTAGGCGCCCTTCCACCTTCCTGTTAGGATGATTTGAGTAAAATATATTGCAACTAGAAATTCTGGAGATGGATCAATTCAAATGTGATTGCCTATGCTATTATGTTACTGATGATGGGAAAAAGCAGAAGTGTTTATTATATAATTTATTTAGAGATATGGCAGAACAGCTTCTTTTCCTGAAAAGAAAGATGAGCAAAGACAAGATCTGTGGTTTGTAATCAAAAAATGTCCAGGTTAATTTGTAACTGTACTTCTAAAATGCTGAAAACTGTAAGTTCTGTTAAAAGTCTAATTTTTATGTAATATGCACTTATGTATGAAATGAAGGTGCATCTGCGGCGGAAGGCCGTATTTGGAATACTGTTGACCGCAGTGATCCATAACAACACTACACTGAGAAACTTCAGGCAAGGCCTTAATCAAACCCGTTTGTATTAAAGGACTTGAAGAACAACCCAGGAGAAGTAAGGAGGAGATTTCATTTCAGCTGTAGCAAGCGGAAGAGCAGGACTAGCTAATCGGTATAGGTGACTAGTTTCAAGATGGGACAGGTTACCAATACTTCTTGATCCCACTAAGAGAAAGAAAAAAGTGTTAAAGTTCAGAAGACCCTGATGAGAAACTTTGAAATGGAGATGAGGTTGCTAGAATTGGCTCCATATTCATGGGATTAGAACTTTAATGAACTGAACGATCATTTTTCAAAAAAAAGTGTGTTAGGAGAGAACCAGCCTCCAGTGAATTGTGACTGTGTAGCAAGAGGAGAACTGCCCGGGTCCCTGAGTGCAGCCTGCTGTTACTGCAATATAGTGGTTGTTTCCTGTCTTCCATTGATGCCACTGGGAGCTGGTGCAGAAAATGCCTGTGCTGATGGTTACAGTCGTCATCAAACTTCCATCCAGGATGTTTTTGTGGGCAGTTTGTACCTGTCTGTTGTATCTAGACTGTCCATTAGCTTAATTGTTCAAGGATTAATATCTTAATGTCTGTCTTAACAGCATAATTGCCAAACCATCACTTTGCATAGGTGGAAAAAATAAGGACCTTTTCAACTATCAAGTGACACATCATATTTTGTAGAAGTATTTGCATAGATTCCTCCTAAATTGTTGAAATTGCATTTATTTTCCACATTGAGGCCGAGTGCCCTATCCTCTATTCGCATGCTACTGATGCTTTACTGTCAGTGCCTCTGCAACTATATTAGGTCCCAAACATATTGTGAGAGAGTATCTTTTATATCAGTTTAAATGACTGGCAGAGGGGGATATACATAACTTTTGTCTTTTGCTTTCACCCTCACTATGATCTCAGTCCTTCTTACCCCCGAAGTGGGAGTTGTGTGATCTTTGAATAAGACTACCAGGGTGACATTCTTGGTAACATTGCCTGTACTTTGGGGTGAGGGGGGGGAGGAGGGGTGCTACAAGCTGCCATCTCTAACAGTGAGTTCTAGCAAGAATTATGTGATCGTGGGCAATATTAGTTAACCTCACTTCTTACAGATAAGTGTTGATAGAAACAAAGTTACTATGCTGGCAGTTGTTAGATAAGCGGAACAATAATGGCTCCATCACCATAAAACCCCACCCTCTTCTAGATCGAAAAGTGCTGACAGAAAAAGTTGCAGATCCCATGGAATCATTGCTGCCACCATCCCTGGTCATGTACACCGTGCACTGGTGACGTACTCTGTGTACACTGATCCATAGCAGAGCAGGTTATGTGAGCACTCCTTTAATAAAGGCAAAAACACCCCACATAGAGGTTAAATGTCTTGCCATCGTTAGCTGAATAACCTGGGTAATTTTGTTTGAAGTAAATTAAGGAATTCTCAAAAAAACAGGTGCAGCTGATGGTACAGGTCACATAGCCACAATAAGTTCTTCCACTGTATGACTGGATCTAGTGAAGAATATCTGTTGCTTCAGAAATACACAGGCTCAGTCCTGAACAGTGCTGAGCAGCCTTGATACCTTGTGAACACATGCATGTATGGTGATGCTGGTTTCCTTCTGCTGGCAGAGGATGGTGGGGTGGCAAGGAGCTGAAGCTTTTGATGTATATGGGAAGGAGTAGTGGGGTAGGGAGAGGGGACATTGACCAGAACAGGTACTTTTCTCAACAGACTGTACTGCTCCCTTTTTGAAATGAAAGGGTTTTTACTGTGTCTAAAGTGATAAGCTATGCTCCTGTGCAGATTGATTCACTGATACTTGTGGAACAGACATTAAATCATGTAGATGTCAGCTGGGTCAACCTTCCTGCTAAGTGCAGCAGTCTCAGGACAGTAAAATGCTTTCTCTGTACCTACTTTGGACTCAGATGGAGAGAACAAGGAGGACCGGCCTGGTTATAGTCCAGTGCTTTTCAGAAACTGCAGCAAAAATAGTTGGAAGGGCAAATCTCTGAAAAGTGTATGGACTATGTATCTCCCTTCTGCCGCCCTTCCCAGTCGTATTGCCTCATACGGCTGCTGCTCCACAGAGTAAAGTGCTGTACTTGTTGGTTGGCTAACTTCCAAGGTCCCTTAGCGTTTATCATGCTTATATTTCACAAGAAGGTTATCTTCATATTTATATGCTTCCCTATCCTCTTCTGATGTGCAAAACCATAATTCTCTGAGAACTGCAGAAATTAGTTTATTGACAAAGAATTGATTATTAGTTAATGCCAGTCTGGAAGTATTAAGGGACATGAAAGAAAATGAAAAAACTTATGCAAGTGTATACCTCTTTTCTGCTGTGAAGGGCATTTTATGAGCCATCTGTGGATTTTTAGGTAAAATAATCACTATTTAATCATGTTAGTACTGCAGTGGATAACTCTGTTATGGGACTTTCTATTTATCAAAGATGATAGACAACATTGAAATTGTTTTGTTTTCAGCTGAAGGCTTCTATACAGATATGGGAACTGAGCCTGTGATCTCACTGAGTCCATACAAAGGTCACCATTGCTGGAACTAGTCAGCGTGCTTGTCAGACTAAGAGGCTGCTGGTTGGGGGGATTGTGAAGAATGCGCTATTAGTTATACTGTGGTTATGCAGTTTTTCTGGGTGCAAATAAAACACAATAAGAAGTGATGATGAGTACCATGCAGTATTGCTGCTGTTACATGTATAGCACTGTAAAGGGAAGAAAAAATAATCTTCTGTCAAGCAGAGGGACCTTCCCTAAAATATTTATTTTACTGCACATTGATGCAATTAATTATTTCCCTGATTTGTCTTTTTGCTTTTGCTCTCTATTTTAAAATTTATGGCCAAGTAACTTTTTAGTACACTTGGCTACAAGGTCAGACAGTCCATGCGGAGAAGTAGTGCACTGGAAACTTGCTTATGTGGAGAAGTCTCTAACTGTGACACTAGCCAGACATTTTGTTCTGTATTTGTGGAAGGTATTTCATTCAAAAAAACCACATGAATAAGAAGAGCAGATTCCAAAGGAAAAGTAGTATTTTCTTAATCTCCTTACTGAGCGCACTGATGCTACATCAGTTAAATTGATTGACGAAAGTTTGGAGATACAGGAAGCTTCAGTAGATGCAGAACTGAGCTCTGTATTTTTTAGGTTATATAGATATCAGTTTAAATTCCATCCACCATAGGTAATTTCCTTGTCCCGTAAGGGGGGGTAAAAGGGCCCAAGAATATATCCAAAACACTCGGTATGGCAGTCTAGGGAAGAAGCAGCTTTACGATGATTTGGACTGTGAGCACGTTCTGCTGAATTGCAGTCAAATAGCCCTGAGCATTACTGTGGGCCATCAGCTACAGTGGCAGATTACAGCTGAAAGTTGCATTTAATATTCCAAATTGTGCTGCTTCTTGGTTCAAAAAGCCAAACAGTGATACAGACCAAAGAATAGTGAATACTATTTCTCATGGGTCCAAATGTTTCAAATGCAATTAGTTTGTTTTGTAAATTTAAAGCATAAAGTTAAAACAAAAGCTTGAATAGAAATTAATATCTCTTTTTAAATATACTCTAATGGTTAATTGCTTTTAGTCTTTTGTAAAGGGGAAATAATTGACAGTTAATGTCTATCAATTTGCAACATAACGTAAATTAGAACACATGTTGCTTTTGCCTACAAATTTGTTTCTGTATAATAAAAATTAACTTTTCTGGTAGTCAGAAAATCTCTGAAAAATTTCCAATGTACAGGAACTGAACTGGGAATTTTATAATGGTTATATCAATTAGAAATAATAATTTCAATTATAATATACCATTTAGGACTGCAGTGCTTGGAAGCTGTCTGAAAGGACGCTTCAGTTGGAATATTCAATTAGAAACAAGCTAGCAGTGTTTAAGGATTTTTGCTAAACATGCAAGTAAAACCATGAAAGTGAAACAGATTAACTGGGGCATGAATCAAGCGGTACTGAAAATGTCAAGTGAAACCCTTAGCAGCAGTAAGCAAGAGTAGTGCTGATTTATGCCAACCAAGGACCTGGCCTGCCAAGTGTCATGGCTGTGACAGTCTGCTGGCAGCCTCTGGAGTCAAGGGCTGCAGTGAGATGGATGAGAATATCAGCTAGCCCATTTAAAAGCAGACCTTCTATAAATAATATCAGAAAGATTGGTTCAGATGGCAAGCCAACAAATTGCCAACTCCATCTGGAATCCTCTTTCTAAGTACATAGCAAGGGAAGGATCCTGGGTAAAATGCTGTTTGTGCAGCCCTGGGCATTTAAAATCAAACTGGTAGTCTGCTCCCATGGCTCTTTCAAGAGACTCCCAGCATGATTTCTTCAAGCACAAGTGAGCCTGGGAGAAAAGTAAGATCATTTTAAATCTTCTGCATTTATACCAGTTTGCTTAGGCAGCGTGTCTGCTGCCATCCCATATCCTTTTTGGGTTTGAAAGGGAGAATAAAGGCCAAAAGAGAAAGTAAACATACATAAACATTTCTTGGGTGAACTGCAGAGGGTAACTTCACTGAGTGTCTTGTATGCTGATGTTCCACTTAAGAAGAGAAAGTGTATTAGATTTCTTATACTTATTAAGTATGCAGGTTAAACACTTTTGCTCATTAGTGGAAAATACGCTTGTTATCCAACCCATATACACCTAGATATGAGATACTCTGTCTTTTAAGCTGTTAAGATGATTTAAAGGTTATTTTATTAACACCATTGCCACAGCAGAAGGAGGGCTGGGTTCTCAGAGGAGCTCTGCTTGGTTTACCCTGGCATACTATTGAATAAGGCAAAGGCTACAGTGTTATGTTTTTATTGATTTTCAGAGGGTAAATTACAGGTCATTGCTGTCAGATAAGCTGCCCTGTATTCCCAGTGAACATCATCCAAATACCTTATTCTGTATTATGGAAAACCCATTAGTACTATTTCTCTCATTCATTATTTCATGCTCCTTTCTCAGTTTACTGATTTTCATGTATGCTCTGCACAGTGCCTCTCAACTCACTATACAAATTGTGCCACTCTTTGCTAACCAAACAGTAGAAGGAGCAAGCAGCATGGTTTTCTGAAGTGTTTTAAGGCCTGCCCTGAAAAGTAGAAAGCAGTGGAAAGTCTAAATGTTTAGAGGTATAAGTTTTACCTTTCCAGTTCCTTACTTCTGCAGGTTAAATCAGAATTACAGCAGAAAGATTTCATTGTAGTTAAAGAGGAAATGGAAATTCTGTTGTTCCCACAGCCTTACTGGAGTCAGGAGCCAAATCCTGTCCTCTGGCACATGTGTTACTCTAGCTGCTGCTGCATTACTCTCTGAAACTGTTCTTAGTTCATACTTCTGTTTTCTTTTGTGTTGGGTTGCTTTGGAGCTACAATTCAAAACCTCTGCCAGGAGAAATCCAGAGAAGTAACTGTTCCATGAATGTAGGATTTGGCTCAATGTACTTCTCAGCTTTGCCATTTACAGATACAGCCCAACTCTGCAGACTGCTCTAGGTGCCTTGGACCCTGGTGTTCTGCATGGTGGGGTGTCTGGGGATGCACCTGGATGCTGGGACTGCCTTGCCCATACCGTGACCCTGGCATAGTTCTGGCCCTGGCAAAAATGTAAATGCTGCAGAAACTCCTGGGCACTGGTTAGAAGTTAGCACCAAACCTAATGCTTTCCCAGCAGGCAGTTTGGATGCAGTCATGGCATTTCAGAGGCTAGCAGAGCTGGATAGGACCTGAGCTGCTCTGTGCTAATTGGCCTTAGAGCCACATTACACAGCTTACACTAACCTGTGTAAGCATAGGCAGGTACCTCTGAATGAAACACCAGGTTTCAGAGGTGCTTTCCGTGTTACTGTGAGGGCAGATGTTTTGTCTACTGTCAACATAGAATCCAAACTGAATTTTCCTTCTCTGCTCAAAAATGATGTGTGAGCAAACCCGTATTACAGCCAAATAAGAAGTGTGGCATGCTAAATATGAAATACCATCCTCTGTTACTATGTATGAACAGCTACTCCTGCAATTTAGAAACTTATTTGCTTTGACCTACTGTATTGCTATATGACAAGTTGTACTGCAACTTAATCCCTGTGAGCTTAGAATGGAGCCACTCTCATTGTAGAAATTGTAGTATATGGAAAAAAACGTCTATTACAAAAATAGAATAGTCACACTTGGGAGTAGGAAAGTGTTATACAACAAAAAGTGATAGTTGTCTACTTTTTGGTAACCTGAGGTTTTAAATGT
>JAWWLV010000121.1:59243044-59302793 GCA_035041135.1 Platyrinchus mystaceus | reverse complement strand
ACACTTGGGAGTAGGAAAGTGTTATACAACAAAAAGTGATAGTTGTCTACTTTTTGGTAACCTGAGGTTTTAAATGTGCTTTTCCCCCTTTATACTGTCTGATTGTGATGCTAAATGCTAGTTAATTGAGCGCTTAGTTTGCTAATGGAGAATGGTCTTCCTGGATCAGGCAGTCATGTTTTAACCTTCATTCCAGAAGCCATTAAAATATTAATTTTTTAAAAAAATATATAAAATTGGTCTGCACAGCCTTCATTAAAGATACCATATAATTAAGAAAGAGAAAATGAGTTATTTTGTTTCACTAAAGGTCTTCAGAAACAAAAATCTGGACTAATAATCATACTCTCAATTTTGACATTTCTATACTGACCTGGAATAAGCAGGAAGCTGTATTCAGTCCTCTTTGAAAAAAGGAGGGAAAACAGGTTTCATCTATGCAAAAACTTCCCCTCTGGGAAGGAAAAAAAAACCCCACAACAAAATCTGTGTCTTTTTCCCCTTCAGCCGAGGTCACGTGCAACCATTTAGCAGGAATGGCACACATGCAGTGCTGGCTGCATCTACACTGGGAAGATTAGTGTAACTTTTGTCCTGGAAACTCAAGAGGCATAATCATGGAGCAGAGGAGGAAGGTGCTTCAAGGAAGTGTTGCGTTTCCAAAAAAATGTAGTTCTTCAGATGTAAAGTAGGAGCCCAGGCTGCACTTCCAGAAAATTCCTGGGGAGCTCTGAGAGTAGGAGATACCTAGTTTTGAAAAAAAAAGATGCAAAGCCAGAAGGCAGGAGGAGGAACTGGTTAACATGATTAAGCAACTGTTAGGATAGCATGGGATTACTTCTATTGCATCATGTGTAATAAGAACAAGAGAGAACATTTTGTATATATTTCAGGGAAAGCTTCCTGTCAAGTGGCAGATGCTGGGCTGCAGAGTCTACATTTTGCAATATTGTGACTAAGATTTTCAGATTAAGGGACACAAACAAAGAAAGCAAGACAAACAACAGGTCCTTGGTCCAGTGAAGGGTTGTCCTTTAGATGACATTGGTCTGTTATTTATCGTGAAATTATTATAGATGAAGAGGAAAATAACTTGAAAAGTATCGTAGAAAGGCATACTGGCACCTTGTTCAGCAGCTGATTAGTGACAGTTTAATAATGTTTCATACCAAGTCATTGTGCCATTCCTAAAATTTGAGGGATTCTGTTTACATAAGCTTAAAGTGGAAAACTGACAGAAAAGATTAGGATTTAGAGGAGTTTGGGGTATAGGGTTGTATATGCTATGGAAGTTAGCATGGTGTCCCTGCCCATGGCAGAAGAGCTGGAACTAGATGATCTTTAAGGTCTCTTCCAACCTTAACCATTCTATAAATCTACAGAGAAAGGGGGTGGAAATTATCCTATCTTACAAGGAAAATGGACTGGATGTCACAAAGATTGTTTAGAATTTAGAGACCTTAAACTGATAAACATTTGGCTACAGTGTCTTCAAGCCTTGAGTAGCTAGAAATACACTGTACCACTAGAGAATTTGGCACTGCCAACCTTGTACAATAGTCAGTGCTTTTAGACTGGTAATTCTGGTGTTGGCATACCCAGCTAAACTTCTGTCAGGCTGTTGACCCTGCCTGTTACTCTCATTAACCTTGGGTATTGCTGTCCTAAATTGGTATAGTGAAAATTCACTCCTTATTAGGTATTTCCTCTGGATCCCAAAGCCCAGATCTCATAATCCACCATTAACTTTATCTTCTCTGCTAATGGCTTAATCCCTTTGAATATCTGCCAGTCTCAGGTAAACTTGATCTGGGCACTTGCCAAGTTTCATGTGAGTTAAATCCTCAGGCATCGGTAATTCATTTCACTCACTAGAGAGCTTGTATCCTTTCGCTAAGAAAATTGTCTTATGCCATGGTCTATTATTGTGTTATTCTGTTTCACATCCCAGCAATAATTTTTTAAATGGCACTTTATTCAATTTTTCACTTTAGTACTAACCAGAAGGATTGAACAAAAATGTTTTAAGTATCAGCCATGTTTTCTGCAGCACTTGCTGTGGGTGAGGACAATCATTCAAAAATAAACAACATTTTTTGCTGTCTTAAAAATCCATTACCATCCAGTATAACCTAATGCAATCAAAAAGGTTTTCCTTTCTTCCTCTCTTCTCTCAGCTTGTCTTTTACTTTTCACATACACCTCATTAATATAACGTGAGACATTTTTCCAGCTCAAAATGAAGACTTTATTCTTGTAGTTCTGTAAAATGTAACCTACGACTACATGAGTCCTGGTGATTGAACCCCCCCTCTAAAGCCTGAGATGATCTTTCTCAGTTAAAATGAAATTTGGTGTAGTGTTTTTGTGTTGTGAAGAAGCACTGTTGATCACCTGATGTAATGAAATAAATGTTGCTTTATGTTGACCCCTTTAAATGATCATTTTGCTTTAAGAGATCCTTATCATTCCCTTAGTCCCTTTTTTTTTAGCCATAATATCTATAGAAGGCGTAAAATAAGAAAAGATTATAGGATTAGACTTTATCTAAAAACATAATATGTTTTTGGTAAGATCTGTCCCAGTATAAGCTTCTACATCAGCAGCAGAATGTCTGGATCAACATGGTGATGCACTCAGGCTGTGAGGACAGGCTAATTCTCAAATGCTCTAGGTTCCTGCTTCTGACACCCACATGATAACAGGGTGTGACCCTCAATGTATAGCTATACCTGTGTTCTTGGAGTTCAAACCACATTGCCTGGTGCTGTGCAAGTGTGCATGTGTGCACATGCCATATGTGCTTACCCGTCTCAGGAAATCTCAAAATTATGAATAATATAATTGGCTCTTGAGGGGAGCCATTGCCCATTTCTTTCCTTGGCCTCATCTTTATTGAACTTTTCTTGGCCTCTCTAGCCAGACATAGAAGTGGGAGAGCTTTTCTGTATGGAAAACATAAAGACAAAACAAATTAAAATACTTGCTTTTGATTATACTGTTGGTTCTGAATGTAGTGAAAAGAAATGGAAAAATTGGTTACGATATGAATATCTACCCTTTATTCTTTTACTCTTGAGTTGGAGAAAGACTTAGAAAAATACTGATTTAAAATAAGAGCACAAAGAAACAAATATGAAACTCCAAATGAGAATTAGCCTGATAGAAACAAAGGCCCAGAAGACCAGCTGACATAAATAAGCAGTTTTCCACTGATGTTAATAGGACAGATTTAGAGTTATTGGGATGCTGAAGAGAAAGGACTGGAATTGTCTATACTGTATAGGTAGAGATAAAATTTTGCAAATAGGAAAAGAAGTGTAAAAAGAAGAGAACCATCAATTTTAAGGCATGGTAATGAGCAATCCATTATGTGTAAGTTCATAAAAGTTGTGATGATTAGTTCAGTTTTTGGTACAGCAGACATATTTTTCTGGATTGGTTTCATTGAAGTGTTGCTAGAACAGTCTGACTCACTGAGTTTGAGGAAGTAGAAATACAGGGAAAGAGAGGGAGGGGGAGTTACTCTGTTAGAATGCAGTGTAAGAGCTGTAGGGATTTGCTTTCATTAAAGAAGTGTTGCTAATAGGTACAGAAATGGTTACTTTTAAGGAGCTTTATGTTGTTTCACAAAGAAAATACTTTTATAACTATTTGATATTTAGCATAGGAAGGATGTGAAAGTAAAGCCCACTGGTTTAAAAAAGTAATCAGGAGTCCATTATTCTTGATTTCTGCTGGTGAAGCAGACTCAAGCATAATGTTAATTTTGATTACTAGGTGTTTGTTGAGCAAATGAGGATATTTGCACTATACATAAAGAACGTAGGATGGGGGGAAAATTGGTATTGTCCTCTCATATTCTTATTATTTCAGGGGTTTTTTTGCACTAGATTATAAAGTCTCTTAATTTCATGTGAAGGATCAATTGCATTAAGTTTAGTTTTATGGCATGGTAATGTTTCAAGGTTTTTTTCATCCACAGATTTTGTTACACTATAGCAACTTGTAGATTCCTGTGAATTAGATTAAACAAGCTGTAGTCATACCTTCATCATTCTTAACTCCTTATCTACAGCTATTCTGATTTAATATGGTTGAGGTGACCAAAAACCCCATGGCACAGAGCAGTTTATTATGACCAAACAAAAACACGTCTGAATTTGTTGCTTATCTTGCCTTTGGAATATTTTTCTTTGAACATCAAGAAGGACTTTTTGCAAGGACATGTGGTGATAGGACAAGGGGTAATGGCTTTAAAGTGAAATAGGGTGGTGAGGTTGCTCAGAGAAGCTGTGGATCCCCATCACTGGAATTGTTCAATGCCAAATTGGATGGGACTTTGAGCAGACTGGTATAGTGAAAGGTTCTCCCTGCCCATGACAGGGAAGTTGGAACTACATGGTCTTTGAGGTCCTTTCCAAACCAAACCATTCTATGATTCTATGATTCAATGTTCTTGTAAGCAGTGGGCTTTTAGAGAGGGATGAAAGCTGAGAAAGAGTTTGTCCTGAAGAAGATCAGGAGCAGTAATTTTAAGGGTTCAGAGCCAGAGCATTTAAAACAAAGGTCTAAATTTCTAATCTCCCAAGTATTAAAAATAAATTTCGTATTTACAAACCTGTGTGTGGTAGGACATTTATACACCTACATCTCACAAAATCAAAGTGAAAACTTATATCAAATTCCTGCTTCAAAAAAACCCATCACCTTTAACGTGGAGATTATGTGACAAACAAAAGAGAGGGAAGAAAGAACAAAGCTAAATACATTATTTAAGGCAAAATATATAAAAGATAAAGGGAATTCAGATAGGAAATGCTATGGTAAGTACTTAATGGGGGTTTTTTTAAATGCCATTCAAATTGACTTAAAGGTGTTACATTAATTTTTCCCAAAGCTGTTAACAAATTCAGTCCAAATCTGTAGACTTGATCCATGAAACGAAAGACAGCAAAAATATTACTCATATGTTCAAAAATACATAATTTCATGGTTTGTCCAAGAAACTTATGTAGTGGGTTCAGTTTCTTCAAGAGGAAGATTCTGGGGGAAAAAGATTAGACCCATCTATTTTGGAAGCCCCAAGATGCAGTTATGCTACCAGTTCAAAGCTATGTAAGATCATACCAAAAGAGGCGACTCTAACCTTCTTCCATTAGGTTCTGGATCTAATTAAGTATGGTTACAGAGATGTTAAAAGCACCTTGAAAATGACATTTTTCTGTTAAAATTATACATATTTAAATTATACATATTTAAAATTACTAAAATTATTACGGTATTTTATGGACGCTGTTGGACATCCTCTTGAAGTGCAGTTATACTTAATCTATTTTTTGACAAGATTTCTATTTTCATTTTGCAGATAAAGCAGTATGCAGCTTTCACTCATGCTAGTGTAACTGAAATAATTAAATGAAAATGCATGTTGATTAAAAGTTGACTTTTCTCTCCATAATTTACAAATATATTCAAAATTGCTTTCCCCAAGGAAAGACATGTAATATGTGAGAGACTGTCTGATAGCATGAGTTTGCATGGAGTTGTCTTCTGAGCTCAGAAGAAGCAACAACATGGAATCAGCTGTTAAGATTCACTTATTTACACTTGTTTTTAGCAATCTGTCTTAGTCCAAAAAAGGTTGCTTTTTTTAGTGTACTTGACAGTAGCATGAAGAAGTCTCAGCCAAAATAGCATCCCATTGGAAGCTGTATAGTAACAAATGAATCCTGAAGATGTAAAACTGAGGATCACAGAGACAGGATAGGAAACAGTAACAAGAGGTTAATGTTTATTAAATTACTTCTCTTGTCGTGCCTGTGAGTAAATATTTGATTTTCATGGCTGACTGGTCCATAAGCAGGGACTTGGAGGTTTTGGCAAAACATTTGGACTGTGACAATTAAAATCTGTGTATATCCTATTTTGGTTAGCTGCTGCATTTTTTGGGCTTACACATCCCTCAGCTTGGTGACCTAGCAGGGTGATTTTTTTCCTTCAAGACCATCGGGCTCTGTCTGTGGTCAACAGTGACCAAGGCTGATGGGGAAGCAACCTGCACAGTCTCCCCTAGTGTGTTACATTCTCAGTATTATTTCTGCATGACTGTTGAAGGTGAGGGACTGCCGAGTCTGCCCTGTTCCAGAATGCAGCTTTTCCCTGGGAAACTGGGAAACCTGGTCTCTAAGGCTCTGAAAACAGCAGGAGGCTTGCCCCTTGGCTGCATCCTGGAGGGAGGAGGAGCTCTTCCACTCTCCTTGATAACACTGCTGACCCAAGTGGCCCTATTCCCTATTCCCTTGAGCTGGTAGCACTAGGCAGCACTGTGAAAGGGAAAGAGGGGTTTTGCCTCAGTGTTTCCTATCATGATCTGCCGTGATCTTTTGGTTCTCCCATTGTCACCTTGCACAGTGGATGTTACTGTGGTTATGTAAAACTGCTTTTGTAACTTGGGCTGTTTTTTCTACCTGAATATTGGTGAGAAAATCGAGTAAAACTCACAGCTTTTTAAGCCACCTTCTTTCCTTCAACCATTATGTTATCTTTGCTGCCTGTTACACTAGACTTCTTATAAATTCATTAAGTTTAAGCATTAAACTGCATTAAAGGAGTCAGGAAATTTCTCTGTCAGCAGGTGCCTTTTAATAGGAAAATAAAACCAAGATATTTAACAGAACTCCCTGTGTGCCAGGACTAGAGTCTTACATTACCTGTTTTATTTTGTTCATTCTGAAGACTCATGCCTGTGGCATCACATCCTCCAGTGCTTGAAGAAGAAAGAATAGGTTTAGTAGATCACATCCTATTTCTGCCGTTAGATCACTGAGCTTCAGAGGGTTTTGTGTGAAACAAACCAAACTTTTGCCACGTTTGCCAAGTCTGAAGCTTTAAGGGAGCTGCAGGTATTCCTACTGTCATCACTGAATTTGGCAAGAGCATAATTTTCCATGAATAGCTGCAACACCCTTAATTTCCTCTGTACTAGAAATTCCTAATTTTATCGTGTTTATTGCATAGTGGGCCAAATTAAACAAAAACTCTTTCCAGCAAACTAGAAACCCATGTGTTCAGCATGAAGGACAGATTGTTGTTGCCTGAATTGCCTTGTTAGACAATCCCGTATTTACAATATATGTAAACCTAAAGAAGTTTGTTAAATTTCCCACATTAGGTGGGAGCATCCAGCAACAGATATAGCATAACCATCATGTCATAATGAGATTATAATTTCACACTTCCTCTCAGTGCCTTATTTGTATCAGTTCCTTAAGTGACCACTTTAGACATATTTCATGCAAGTCCTTCTTAATTAACAAGGAAATGTTCAGAGTTGTGACTTTCCTGTCTGTACTTGTTGTGTTGATTAGATATGGGCACACGCTCATGTTTGTCTTCATTACTTTAAAACTATGATCTTGAATCATGTCCAGCCATGCTGGCTCATCTGCAGCCTGTGGCAAAGATGGGAAGTGAATGGTCTGGTGCCTGATTATAGCTTGTTATTCAATTTATTATGGACTATGGACTCTCTGTCTCTGCAGGATGAAGGTGGATGGTATTTTTCTAATGCTATGGTTCTGTTAATATATATGGCCTACCAAATTTTTCTGAAAGTCCTCAGTAAAGAAAATGTTCAACATCTTGGTCTGATGCATTGTACATTCCAGTTCAGTATGGAGGCATGGGAACTTCAGTTCCCACAGAAGTCAGTGAGGTTTAATTTAATTTTGAATCAGTGTCACAAAAACTAGATGTTTCCACAGGCTGCAGCTGGGCACAAGAAGCCTTGCAATAGTCTGTGTCTGCCTGGGCATTATGAGTATAAATGATGTCTTCAGTCTTAGTCTTTCCTTCTAGCATAGAGATAGGGAACCATGATAAAGGCACAACCATTGACATTGCAAAGTATATGAATTCACATGCTGAAATCTGTCTGACGTTTGTTTCATTGGCCTTCCTTGGTTTTCTCCAACCCCCCCCCAATGTGCAGAAATAATTGCAAGTCTTCTGATGAAGGTTTCTTACTTCATCAGTAGTTAGCATACCTGTTGCTTTCCTTCTAGTCCTGTTTTACTACACACACAGTTTTGCTTCTGTACCGCGAGGGTTAATAGTCAATTACAGTGAGGGATTACTATGAGTTGGAGCCACTGAGGAGTCACTATAGAAAGGGAATCTTGTGGTGAAAGCTTTGTGTATATGCAACACCAACTTGGCTCACCTTGGTGTTGTTTTGAGGCACTGCGTAAGTAGAAAGATGAAGTTTTCCAGCATTCAGAAAGAATTTCTTAATGTTTAGTTTTTGGAAAATTGCCTGTGGGGCAACCCATGTGGGGTTTTTTGTTTCTAGAGTTTGTAGAAACTGTGTTAGAAAACTAATAAACCAAAAGGTAGATGGAGCCATGTCTGTTTCCGCAGCCCTCCCCAGCGTGCAGAGCAGAACCTCTGCTGCCAGAGTACAGATTTCCCCACAAGTCTTGGTTACCCATTCAAAATACCAAGGGTCTCTTTTATAATTTTCCCCATGTTGTCATTATTTTGTTGTCAAGAAAGGTTGTTGGAAGGAAAAACAAAGCCCAGTGTGTTGAGGCCACGAGGAGAGGATTGCAGAACATTGTCTTAGAGTGTAGCTGGTAAAAGGTTGTAAAACTGTCTTTTTCTATGAATGGGATGCACTGCAGCTTCTTTCAATTAAATCTGTCACCAAAAAAAAATGGACTAGTCATATAAACAGTAGAGGAATTCAAGTAACAGTCCTGCCTCTCTCCAAATTTGAGGTATCTACATGCACTCTAAGCTGTGTCAGGGCCATGAAAATGCTATACCAGGACCATGATACCTGATTTGTTCCAATACATTATTTCAAAATTCAGATCACAGTCTTGTAAAGTGGAAGGGGATGTACACTTGGAAAGTAAATCTAGTCTAGTAGAGAGATACAGCAGTAAATTTGGATCCAAACTTGGATTTGGATGCAGGCATCTGGTTCATGTCCATAACTGCTAATATCCAGATGTAGGATCATAAAGAGCCTTTTGAATAATTCTGTGCAGTTGATAATTCCCTTTGTAAAAAATGGTGGTCATTTCAGGACAAGGGGTATGCTTAAGTTTCAGTAATAAACGCTGCTAAGCATGGATGCACTGAGGTACACTCACGGGGTATGAATTTGTTTTCATATTTTGAAAATTACATAATAGAATTCTGGGATAAAATGAAAGGTTTTTTTCATTTTATTCTGAACCATGTGGATGAGAAGACAGGGGAAGTTTTTTATTCATAGGCACAGAATTAAGTATCACAGCATTGGTACAAAAACAGTCTTGTGGTATATCTGTTCCCTTTTCAGAACAGAGTTTACAAACAGAGCAAGTCTGAATTTTGAAACCTTATTTTTAAATCTGAAACATTCATATCTGCAATGACTTTTACTGATATTCTGATAACTCCAATAACGTAAGACAGTCCTCACAAAGAAGCTTTTACCAGCTGCAAAGGAATTGTATTCAGCTAAGAAGCAGGAGAACAGCAGATGCATGGAGGGAGAGATATAAAAGGACATGTAAGTGTGTTAAATATAGATGATCAATACTCAGTTTTATTCCATGACCTTTTTGTTTTTATCAACAGTCATGAGCAGGAATGGTACAACAGTATGCAGCTACCTTGCCAGTGAACGACAGCATTGCAGACAGTCCCACAACTGCTGTTTAAGGATTATGAGAATGTAAAGAGAGCATCAGGGAATCATATAGCTCCATGTTGCAGTCCACCAAGGTGGCCAGATGGATAAATCCAAGGACAATCTTCATGCAGGGATGTACATGCATTTGCATGTCAATCAGATGTTGTTTATGTCTTTCCAGTGGGAGTGCAGAGCTCACTTAGGGGGAGCTACAGACTTGAGCATAGACTGTTGATGAGCCATGAATATCTCAAAATATTAAAAGTAAACAAAAAAAAAGTAAAATCATTCTTCTGTAGCTATATAAACTCTACATTTAAAAAGCTCATTTTAAGTAATCTTTTTTGATGCTTGAGAAATTACTTACAAGTGCGCTATCTATTTAGTTTGAAATTATAAATGCAACACTAGATATATGGATTTTATACATATATATGTAAATGAGAACTGTTTTGCAGAAAGTATTTATGAGAGAAAAGCTCTGTCCTTTTTAAGACTGTAAGAATAATACATGATGTACTACAAGTAAAATTACATTCTGAGTAAATACAGTCACTACTGTTTTGTGGTATCTGGAGGCCTCTGTGACAGATTAGTCATATTCTGCATATTAAATACTACAGGGTTGAATGTAAGAGTGGCTGAGCACCATATTTCCCATTGATTTTGTTCTGAGTTGCATGGACTGATCATTAGTGCTGTGTGAGTAACGATTTCTGTGACCCATGAACAGTTCTGAAAAATGAGAAACTCTGCAACTAAAACCACGATATTTCTTTTTTCCTAGTGAGTAAATAGACTGGGACTTCCAACACATTTTTCAAGCATCTTTGCTAAAAGCGAAGGAAATTAGGAATCAAAGGGCTGCATTCAAAGGGGCTTGTGGGATCAATTCAGAAAAGCTGTGAGGAGATGCTGCTCATATATATCTTGGGTATTCTGAGAGATGAGTCTGAATTTAGTCCCTCCTTTCTGTAGGTTAAAGGATAGACTTAAACCCAGGATTTAGACATAGTGACATGGTAAGCAGTGACTCAGAGAACATGGAGCATGTAGCTGTTTGGTTTTGGGAATAGTATCTCTGCCTTTGTTGGACTTGCATATTAGCCTAAAATGTTTCTTCTTGGAAATGCTAAATCTGTTTTTAATGTTTTATCATTTTTTTTTAATTTGTTTTTAGCCAAAACTATCCACATAGATACCCTTTCAATATTTCTAGAGCATTTTTTCCAAACTTCTTTTAAAATGTAATGAAATGCTTTACCAAGGTCTAGTCTTGATTGTTCAGATGGAGAGTGCAGTTCTTCCTTCCCCACAGTAACAGTGCTGTGGAGGCCCAGAACTGGAAGAGTTTGGTATGTCTTGCTGTTCCAGAGTGGGATGCTCATGTTAACAGCTAATAAAGGTGCTGCATCTGAATATGAAGAATTTTGTTTACTTCTCCCTCTCCTCCTTGAATCCCCATATGAATTATGTTTTATCAGTGAAATCGCTCCCAGGTTTTGCAATCCACTAGAAACACTAATAAAAGTATTTTGTAACTATAATCTATATGTGCAGGCAAACCTGAATAAATTTCCATAAATGAAAAAGGGCAAATTTAGGTAATTGAACAGTACAAAGCTCTGTGTTGGGAGCATACAGTAATATCTCTTTCACCAGATGAGTGAGACTAAGCAGCCTCCTATTACTGTTTGCACAATGCAAACTCCAAAAGAGGACATTAAAAGTATGACCTTTAAATATAAATGGAGGAAGACAATTATTTACCTAGTGCAGGAGACTGTGAAGTGGCAAATGGCATGGACAGTGGAAATTGGGCAATAAAATTTATTTTTCATGGAATGCATTCTTCATAAAAGGAGGATTCTGTAGTAGGCTACGTAGTTTATTGGGAAAATGTTTCATGGAAAAGTACCATTTCAAATTAGATGTCACGATGTATGTGAATCCTCACTATGTATGTAGTTGTTTTGTTGTAAATGTTTATTCTTATGAAGTCTCAGCAAAGCAGGGAAATGCCAGCTTCTTGCTTTTGTCAGCAGATATCTAAGAATAGACTGCTGGAACTTGCAATCCTGAGATATCAGAGCTTTAAGTTAGAAGACAGAAGAGAGGGCAGGGGGAGTATATGTTTTTTCTAAGTTTTATGCTTTGTTTACAAAAATATTTTTAACCTGTGCTTAGAGTATTTTAGTAATTTTTCCCATGAGAAACTCCTGAATTACAAGCAGTTAATAAATAGATGGATGTTGGATTTATTAAGCAAAATCACAAAACAGAGGCACCTAAATGCTACTAAAGTGTAAATCCGTTTTGTGCCATGTTCTTCATCTTTACCCAGATGTCACAATCGTTGGCCAGAAGAATTTAAATTTGCACGCTTACTCTTCTGAGTAAGTGTTCATAGTGTTAAGCTGTTGCTTTTAATGGAGTGTTACAATACAGATAAGCAGTGAGATCTTTTTGATCTGATATACTGTATACATCTTTATGGAACGCTTTTGTTTCTGAGCTTGAGGGAGGGGAAATTACTTTTTACAATCAGGAAGAGGCAGCTAATAACTTAAAATCCAGCTCAGACAGAGGCTCCTGATACAATTGCAGCTGCTCTCTTTCCATGGCAATGAATTCCTTCTCTTGTCTGTTGTGACGCATAGGTGAAAAACATGCAGCAGAGCCAGACGATGCAGAGCTGGTGAGCCTCAGCAAAAGGCTGGTGGAGAACGCGGTGCTGAAGGCTGTACAGCAATATTTAGAAGAAACGCAAAACAAAACCAGAGAGACTGATGGAAGCCCCATGAAAACTGAAGAAGCAGCAAGCGGCAGTAAGAATGGGAGCGACAAGGACAACAGCAAGTGAGCACTGTGCAAGAAGCCCGGGAGCAAATATCCCACCAAGAATAACTACAAAAACGTGTCCCAGCTCCCTGCTGAAATTTGCTAAGTGGTGCTGGGTGACAGGAACTCTGCTTTGTGAGTCTCTTATCAAAAGTTTGTTCTGAATTGAAGGACACTGTCTACTGGTTTAATATGTGTTTGCACTGCTGAAAATCTGTGAATGCTGGGAGGGATGGACAGTGGAAAAAAGACAAGAATGGTGAAGCAGGCAGCTCCAGTCTTCACTTCCTCTTGATACCAAGAATCCTCTCCTTGCCTTTGAAGAGAAATGAACCTTTTGCGTTTGTCTTCTGGATTGTCATGAATGGCTGTGGAAAAGGCCTTGTCATAGGTGGAAGCGATGCCCTCCGCCCGAGGGTTTGGCACTGCCGCAGGGCTGCTTGCTCCGTGTGAGAGCACGTGCTGTTTCCTAGTCAACAGCAGTCAATCCCAAGCTAAAAATTACCACTACAGATATTCATTGCAGATACTATTACACAGTATGTAATATGACAGGAATTTATCCTAAATGTGACACTGTGCTGTTCTTTACTTTTTGGTAGCATTTGTTGATGTAAATTATATTTTTTGATGAAGTATCTTTTTATAAAAATTCAATATGGGCAAAAACTGAGCACTTAGTACTGTCCAAACCAGATACGATCTCTTTCCGTACATTAGTGATTCTAAATGAATTAGCTGTTTTAAAATGTATTATATTGTTCCTTTTCTCTAGGAAAGAGCCATGAAGCAGACTTAGCAAAGGAAGCTTTACGCAGAGAAGCACAGGCCCTGTTACCCAGACTGAATCAGATAAAGGCGCTGTTATCCAGTCCTGAGACGCGCACAAAAATTAGCAAAGAACTGTTTGAAGACAGGCACAACTCTAACAGTAAATGGAAAAGTTGTATTGACTCTGAATCTCCAAACGCATGACTGTAAAATCTCATCAGGTTGTTTAAAGACAAAATATTTCTACAAGAAATTTATAAGATTGGTTTGTTGTTCCTTTTTAGCTGAAAATAGGAATGGGTGTAAATGGCTCATGAGGAATCCTACAGAAATACTTGCACAGAAGGATTATATTTCATAACAATGAAGTACAGCCATTTCTCAGCACTGCTTTGAAACATGTTTGAGTGTGCAGGTATATGTCATGACTCCAAAGTGGAAAAATACTGGTTTCAAATAAATCTGAGCAAACACTGTGCCCTTCCTTTATCATTGTAAATAACTCAGTTTTTTCTCATTTATTCGTTCCCTAACAATGGTATACAAATACTAAGAAATAGAGGTTTTTAAATACTTCTAAATGTATATTTGAAAAAAACCACCCTCTTTTAATTATCTGCCTTTTGGATTTGTACTGGCATTTTGGGTTAGTGTTGTCTATTTTTTATTGTTTTTTTAAACAGCACTTGAATACTTGTATAGATGCTGACATTTTTCTGCTGATGTTTACACTAATGCAAGAATGTTTTAAATTTCAGTATGAAATTCAGGCTCCACTGATCTCAATGGCATACTCTCATGGGCTTTAATGGAGTCAGGATGCTGCAATTAAGATTTCTTGTGCAAATAATAATATACCTTGGGATAATATTTGCTTTTTTACTTTTGTAGAATAGTGGTTTTGTCTTTCGTTTTTGATGTTTCCTCCATCTCTGCCTTCTGCTGCCTGAGATGGGGTGTCAGTTTGCTCTCATTGTTCCCTCCACACACCTGCAAGTTTCACTGAAGATTTGGATGATGTACAATAATGCAGGAGTAGGTCCAATATTTGCATTTTTTCTAAACACTGTCATAAAAGCTATATAATATGTTGTGATTGGTACCAGAATTGTGCTGTTAGAACAGCTGTGTGCATGTTCTTCATTGTTCTCAAGCAGTGTTCATTTATCTCATGTCAGAGCTTTTTTTTTATCTCATTTGATATATAGCAGTATATTCTGAGGTGCATTTCATACGTGCCATGTTCACAATAAAATATTTTTCCTTTGCACTGTGTGTACATTGTCACCTGTCTTCAAATAGACTTAAATAAAATTTAAGTACTTGCAAGTAACAAGGTTGACGGAATCGTGCTCCTATGAATCACATAATTGAATTGACTGCAGATGTTGAGTTAACGTATTGATCTAGAGCTTGGGTGCCGAAATCATGCAGAAGCTAAGCCTTATTGTTTTCAAGGCCAAACTTTGAAGCTCTAGCAATTAGTTTATATTCTGGGCAGCGTGGGTTTAGAAGTACATACTGGGTGCAACTTCCCAGAGGTCCACTCTTCAACATCAAATTTGAGTTTAAGGAGTAGTCTCAAAACACTCTGGAATGATTAAAAAAAAATAAATCAGAATCTAAAATCATCCCTGGAGATCATTGAAAGGTAGCTTTTTATATGCTATCAAGAAATTTAAATCCCACTTGTGCATAAGAACACAAAACCAAATACTCAGCTGTGAAAACAGGAAAGGAATTTATTGTATTCTACCTGAATCTGTCAGCCTCTATCTGATAAAGTTGTCATCTCCGTTTCCTCTATGCAAGTCATTACCATGATTAAGGGCCTTTTTATATCATTCAGCTTGTAACAGTCATTGTTGTCACATTTCAAGTAAAACTATAGAAATTAGTCACTGAATTTATGTCCAGGCACTTTGATAGGTGACCTCATTATTAGAGGTCCTGCTCATTCAGTTCTTATGGATGGCATCAAGAGTAGCGGCTCCAAAAAAAGTTTAGGAGACTTAGGTATCATTTGAGATGTGCCATAGTGCTATAGTGAGTCTGACACAAAGCCTAAAGGAGAGATGGGTTCTGCTGGATCAGGAACTGTGGGATAAAGGACACTCCAGAGCCTCTAAAAAGACACTGTATACCTCTGTTTAAGCAACCAAAACCCGTCTTTAGTTTTCAGGTGATTTGAGCCAGGAAAGTCAACAGGGCTTTTGTTTCTGAACCATTCACGTTCTTTTAGAATGCCAAGCATAGCCTTTATTTCTACTTTTGACAAGACATGACTATTAATTTACTCAAAATTCAAAACAATAGGGTAAAAAAAAACTTGCATCTGGATTCATTTTCTTATGACAACCCTTCCTCTTGTTTTCTCAAATTTTATTTTTTTTTTCACTGTCAATAAGACCTGGCTGCCAAATTGAAGGATAAAGCTGTTATATGGAGCTGTGAGATGAGCACTGAAGGATGCAGATACATAGAAACTGAACCTAATATAGGCAGGTGTGAAGCTCTGAGCTGCACCCACCAGAACAAATATGTTGCCTTCCTCACACTCACAAATCATTTTCAGACAATTCTGTTGCTTCAATAATCACTTCTTTTGGGGAATGTCTTGAGGTAGTGATGCACAGGTTATTCTGGGAAAATGTTGGCATTTCAAACAGATGGTGCAAGTTTGTCCATGTTTTGTTTTCAGTTCTACCTTCTCACTTGCACATCTTCAAGAGTATTCCTACACTGCCGATTGTAGAGCTGTCTTTGACAGATTTAAAAGTAGTAGCTCAGCTTCCAGGACCAGTATAGCTGGAAGTCTTTGGACTGCCCATGACCCACTGAGAAATTGTTCCTGACATCTATACTTGGTCTAGGCATAGTATTGTGGAAGTTGTGGAAGGCACATGTTGAATATCTGAGCAGGCCATGCTATAAATTGCCTACACAGTTGCGCTGTGCATCAGAGGTGTTTAAGGGTTGATAGAGTAACCAGAGAGATAGTAACTCCATGTAAGTCCTGGCTAACAGACACCAATTCTCTGATGAAGGAAGGGAAACTGTTGTAGAAACCAATGTCTCCAAGCTTGGGAGCACATGGCATGAGGATGCTCAGTGTGATAGCTAGGTAGTAATGCACCAGCTGAATGTGCATCAAAGTCTTTGTGAAAAGGACACTAAATGGCATTTCTGTGTTGACTGAAGGTGATCTAAAGCTAAAATGATTAGAAATTAAGGTCAGATTCAGTCACTGTATCCAGACATACAGTTATTGGGACCCACACTGGATAATGCCGTGTATCTTTTGATGGTCCTACTGCAGTAAGTGTGGTGCTCTGGTAAAATACTACTTTGTGACAAGGTTATGCAGTCTGTAAGTTAGGATTCAAGAGGCTACATATTTATAGAAATTTCTAGTTATAACTCTGTGCACCTTTGTGTGTACTATTTTAGCCTAAAGACCACGTAAGTGTGTCATAGATCAGTGTGTGAGCCATGCTTCATTCTGGTGACAAGAGTGATTTTCTGTTTCATTTTTATGTCACTCTGGACATGACTCATATATTCTTGTTAGACTATTTATACAGTCAGGAAACAGGAAAAATAGATGAGCAGACCCACTGCACTCAGTAGAGCTTATACATTGAAATTTAGAAAAACATACATTTGCTTCTTAAATTCAGTTATGTCTGAGAATATGCCTGTGAAATCAATTGTAAACTGAAACTTTTTCACTACAGATGAAATACTACCTGCAGAGCCAGCTGCAGCCCCGTGGAAACCAGAAAGGAATCTGTTTGCTTCAGGTGGAGACTGATAGCCAGACAGTTGAGGCTTGCTTCACTCTGCTTTTAGCCTGGTACATGGTTTTGCACAATCTTTTTCAAAACAGTTTTTTATCTGTGAATGCCCTCTGCCTCAGTTCAGCTGTTAGTGGTATATTGTCTTGGCCTGAAAAAATGAGGGACTGAACTTGCACTGTGGCTTTCAGCTGTTTCCATCCCTTTGGCAGTGGGGGGAAGTTGTTGCTGAAATCCCACAGATATTGATATCTTTGCAGAGATGCCTCTGGTCTCACTCAAAGTGCCAGAGGTCAGAGGAGGGCCTGCATGGCCATTTGCTGAAGTCTTCATCTGGCAATGAGTACTGTCTGATCCTGAAGCAGCCAAGACAGCCCAAAACCACCGGACAAAAGCAGTTGCTGAGGGATGCACCGTCCCAGAACCGACATGGTGAGTGTGTCAGCTGCGTGATCAGTGATCACTTGGATAAAGTAAGTGGTGTTTTAGCTTTATGAAAATTGTTCCAAGTAATGGTCACATAGTAATTTAATTTGTGAAAACCTTTTGGAATTTTGATTCTTCTGTAAGTTTTCGCATAGTGACAAGGGGTAATCTCTGAAACTGTTGAAGATGCACTTGCTTTCGAAGAGCTCTTTAGTGCTGTACCATAATCTTCTGTAGAAACACTTTGCACTTGTTATTTCAGTTAAACAAAGTCTTTCCTGACCTGTTTTCAGAGACAAGGAATCACACTATTCTTATGGGAAAGGAAACTGAACCATGAAAATAGGAGCATGTTAGTGCTGACATGTGTTTTACTCTGCTGTTCCTTTGATCAATACAGTTTCTGTATAAGCAAGTTCTTAGCATGCACTCATCATCTCATTTATATTCTCCTCATGTTAAGTCCTTATAATGAGAACATTTGTACTGAATGAAAATCAGTCCCGAGAGACAGCTGGGCTGAGAAATAAAACATACTCATAGTGGAGCAATAATTAGAACAGTACATAGGAAAACAAAAAGTGATATGCCTGCCATTCCTGGCATAGCAAAAAGGGCACTCTGGCATTGATAAGCAAATACTTCTGCAATAGGAGGCTGGAGTTGGACTGCTGGTTTCTGGTCTCTGCTCCCACTGCTGTTTATGTGCTTTGTTTAGTTACTCTTGGACGCAAAATGCGTTAGCAGAGACTGGGATGTGGAACTGTTGCTTGAAGGGACTCTCCTCATTGCTGGAAAATAAAACCTCTTTTTGCTCTTGGTGATTAAGGATTAAAGCAATCCAAAATGCAGAATTAAGGTAGTTAAAAGGAGATTATTAAGAAAAGACACATGAGGATTTCAGTAGAAGCCTTTTTAAAATGAAAGTTGGTCTTCTTTCAGATAAGAAAGGCAGAAATGGTTTGAGGTCATGATTGACTCTAGAGATTCTGGTGGGGTTTTTTTTAGCAAAATTACAATTTGAATTAAAACTCAGGGTAAGCATTGTATTACATCCTTTTTACTTTTATTTTTTTCTTTTCTTAGCCATACAGAGAACTTCAGGCATTGAAACAGTAGAAGAGAAGAAGAAGAAAACATGCTGATACGATTTAACTTCAGTAATAACTTAGAAAACCAAATCATTACAGAAAAACAAAGCCAAGAAGAAATACCAGCAACGACTGATAAAATTCAAAGGTAGCTGCCAGTGTAAAAAAAAAATATAATAAGTGCAAATGTTTAGAAGTATAAAGGATGAAATAAAGCAAAATTGTAGCGTTCTCTGCATCTGGTCAGTCAAATGATGCACACCTGTGTTTGTCACTCCTCTGTACTGTATAGGCAAATGTCCCATTTCCCAGTCACGTTTTCCAACCAGATACATCCAAGGGGGAAGGCTGAACAAGCATGTGGCTGTGAAATACCACTCTAGCAGAGCGCTGAAGTGGAGGGCTACAAGAAATACTGCAGGGCAGAGGCTAAGTCAAGGAAAAGTCAAGGCAGAGCTCAGGGAGGTCCTCTGAACTTCTGTGTCTAGAAATCAAAGTGGAATAAATAGTCAAATCCTTAAATCTGCACACAGAGCTACAGAAATTAATTGTAAGTGACCTTAAATTCTAAGGTGTGCATGCTGCCAGCCAGCAGAGCAGAGTGGGCAACAAATCTCTTTCTTCCAGAAAGAAATGGATGACTGAATGCTTGCAATTGGATGAAGGCTGTGGCTGCAGCTTTGTTCTTGTTAAGTACAGGAAATTGGAATACAAACCTCAGCAAACTTATTTAAGTTAATTACTAAAAAAGGTCCATGGCAAAACCAGGCAGAACCATCAAGTAAATATGATAACTTGATAAATTAAAAGCTGCTTTACCATTTTGCCCTAAAATGAGATGTATCACTTCACTGGGATGCTGTTGTTTGTAGAATAATTGCTAACAAAGGGAATATACAGAGAATAGCTAAAGTACCATCCTAAATGAATAATACTGCGAAGGTTAGGAAGGCATTTCAAAAATGAAGGTGCAAAAAGGAAAAAACAGATTCATTTTTTAGTAAATCCAGATATTCTTAACTTCATCCATCCCAGCAAAATTTCAAGTGCAGGACAAGCCTGACATTACACTTACAAATATGTTAATCACGGAAGCACAACTAAAACTGCATTTTGTGGTAGATGTAGCAGACATACAGAAATATATTCATTGCTAATTGAGCTAACAACGCCAGTTATCTGATATTTTTCCTTCATATCTATTCTATAATTTTCCATGTCAACATAGTAATACTTTTTCTAGAGATACAGCAAAGGCACTGAAATACAGAGAATGCACTTAATTTGTACCTTAAGATTAAGAAAAAGGAAATAATAACTTTATTAGTTGTATACTGGACACTTTTTGCATTTTCAATATATAAGGTTTTATTACTTTGAAAATAACACAGACAAAACAAGTTATGGGACATCACTGGATTTAGTGGGTTACACAAAAGATAGCCACAGATCAATTTGTCTCATTTTATCTTGTTGCTATCCTATAACTTCAGACTATTGAAAGACCACTTTTCATCTGTCATAACTGCTTACTTACTTACTAAGGCTCTGGCTTTTTTACTACTATAGCATTTCTGGATCATCAGTGTGAATTAATAATTTACATACATCCATAATTTACACCAGGGAGTGTGTTGGAGTAACAGAGGCTGGAGGCGATGGGATCAAAGGGAAGAAGGATCTTCTGTGTAGTCAATGAAGTCACCACGGTCATGAAGAGACATTAGAAGACCATGTATGGGGAGGCTGATGTCTTGGTAGAGCAATGTGCTCTATCAAGCTGGGGGAGCAACCTACATTGCCAGCACAGGAAAGCCTGAACTGGAAAGATGAACATGATCAGGTCCTAGCTCAAAATGTGGTATGGCCTCTCTTTGAGATCAGTTTGTGTGGGTATCTTTAACCAGGCATAAAGAGACTCCACAAACTGGACATGCACAACTCAAAAGCATAAAGTGATAATTTATCACAGAACACATTAAAAAATGGGATTTGACAAACTGCTAATCTAAGTTTTAACATGTTCCCCACCCCAAAGTCTCTCTGCTGGCCAGGCAGGCATTGAACAGGAGGAGAGGGATCCCTCTCCGCAGTCCCCTGGACCAAAGCCTCCATGGTGCTGAGCTGCCACCTGCCACCCTCTCTGCTGCCGCTGGTCCACCAACCGTGTGACCCCGTGCTTCCCACATTGCTGACCTTCTGCCAAAGTGTCTTACATCTTTCTTGTCAGCCTCAATCAGAGCTGCACAGGGTGGCATGTTAGTGCAAGACCTCGGTCCCAGGCTGCATGAGCCACAGTGTGCTCGGCAGTCTAGCCACATCCATGTCTGTCGTGTGCTATTCCTCACACCAGCAGACATTTCCGTTCAAATACTACATTAGTCTATGCATGGGTGGATTAATGTTACTATTAGTATTCCAGACTCAAACTGGTCCTTGCAAGCATTAGATTAAGGAGGTTTCAGCAAAGAGTTAACTAACATTTGTTAATCATTATTCTTGAAAGAAATCTCAGAGCACTTGGCTGTGCCAAAATATTTGGCATTTTCTTACCCTGTCTCCTTTCCTCACTCCAGAGAAATTCAAACAGAAGTTTGCTTTCGCCCCAGCTGGCCCCAGAGAGTTAGTCACAGAGGCACAGGAAGCATATGGCCAAAATCAAATGGATTCCTAGGGCTATGGGCACTGAACACTCAGATAAAATCTCCATATTGCACATAGTCTTCTCCTTTCTCTGGTTTGCCTGGGAGTCATCGTGGGAGTCATCCAGTGCTCCTCTGGCAGAGGCTATGCCACATGGGAATGCTCAGTTTGGCTGTTGTGTGCAATTCATCCTTCACTAACTGCGTTATTTAGATTTGTAGGTTTGTAAAGACCAGTTTAAAAATAAACACAAGCCCAACAGGGACCTAGCACAGTCTGGTGTGAACACATTGCAGCATCTGAGTTACACTCCCCCGATATCAAAGAAACTTCTTATCCTACCAACACTTAGCCTGGAAATCACACAAATAAATTAAGAAGCTTTCAAAAGAAATGAGAGAGAGAAAAGCTTGTCAATGGGTTTAGCTGCTATTCAGACAATTTATTAATGGTACGAGCAGACAGGCCATATTATGCACACAGCACTTGTATTCCCTCCTCTTTCTACTGCAGCTTCAGAAATCCACATCACATAAGTTACATGACAAGAAGGGTTTTGCTCATTCATGTGAAGACCATATGGTGCTTTATTGGAAAGAAAAAGAGGCTCAGATTGGCAGCAAACCCAGAAGCTATGCAAACCTTGACTAGGAGACACCAAAGTTAGAAAAACTGATTTCAAACCAAAGTAATCATCAGGTGTTTCTTTCATCACCCAGATTTCTGTACTGGGAGGACAGAGAGAGAAGTAGAATCCCAAAACTAAACCAGTAAATATTTATGGAGTGGCCTGCTGCCGTGATGTCTAAAGTAGCCCTGTTTTTAATCAGGCTACATTAGAGCGTGTTCAAAAACTGCAAATGTCCTTCCTACCCAACTGAGGTAAATTTGTCCAACAGTCTATGGGAAAAACATAACCAGGATGGCACATTTGCATTAATAGACATGAAAGTATACTTAGGCCAGCAGTGAATACCTTTAAAACTCTTGTTCTGAGCCTCTGGGATAAACACAGTTAAATAATGGCGAAATAAACCTGCAAGCATACTTACAAATTCATTCCACAAGTCACATTGTTGCTTTTTATGGGATCAGAAATCATTATGCATAAAATTATGCAAGAATAATCAGCCAAGTTTCTATGACAAACAAAGCATTAGAGAAACTTACAATCAGAATCACAATATTCTGAGTTGGAAGGGAACTCAACACTTTTTGTCTGGTTTTGACTGTTTCCCTTGTGGGTCCCTTCCCACACAGAATATTCTGTGATTCTATGATTGTATAGCTTTTCAGAGCCAATTGAGAATAGGAGATCTGACCCCTATCTTAACAGATATTACACATATCAAACTGTAGTTTACATGCATTAATGTATTATTTTAAATCAAAAATTTCCCCCCTCTGCTTTACTCATGCAAATGTAAGAACTGAGTTAACACAAAGATCCATGTTCCTGCTTATAAGAGCAATGAATGGCTGCTTCAGCTGAGTGTTTCTTTCCCTGGCACATCCTCCCTGGAGTTTCCAGTTTCCAGCAATCAACCCTTCAGGGACTTTGTGAGTGGGAACTTGCATCTGGAACTGGAGGCTTTGATTACTAGCCTGATTAGCAAAAATGAAAATTATTTCCAAAGAGCAGAGACATAAGACAACAATAAAAGACAGTTGAAGTCATAAGTGAATTAATGATCTAAAGACAAACTCAGTCCTATTTCACAATAATAATTTGAGTGTTATTTGCTATAGTCACAGCTTCCACAGAAGTAGAGCTGGGCTGCAAAATGCAGAGTGGTTTGGGTTGCTCATATGCCCTACTTCTATGGGCTACAAATCTGTGTGCACATACTACACCACGGTTCTTAGCATCCTGTAGCAAGCCTTGCCAACGCACTTTGATACGTAGACTGACAGCTGTCCTTTCGTTGCTGTGCTGGATCAGAAATGTTTGGCTGCCAAGGCCAGGGAGATGTTCCCAGCAACAAGTTGATGGACAGCTCTGTTTTTCAAGACAGGACTCTGCAAATCCTCGCCACCTGGGAGGCCCAGAGACCATGGCCTTCACCTGAGGAACAGCCATGAGGTTCTGCCTTACATAGACATAGTGCCTTTAGCAAGATCAACTTCTCACAGGCAGGCAATCTGGGTAATTTACACACTCCCAGGGCAAATATATTTCAACTAAACCAGAGAGTTAAATGCGGTACATTAGATAAAATAGCTAATGTATGATAGATCTGTGAATCTAGAAAAAAAGACTTATTTTGAAAGAAAATATTTTTAGGGTGCTGTTAGGTCAGGATGAACTGTTGCCTGAATAATAATTACAATTGAAATAATAGTTTTGTTTTTCCACTTCGTTTGTGGGTGAATTAGCATTGCCACAGCTAGCAGAGAGTCTTTCTTCTTAGTGCACCAAAGCTGCTAACTGGAGAGAAAGTATAATTCATATTGAGTTTCTGTTACGCTCCTTTCTTATTTGTCTTCTATTAAATTACGGCTCTTCTCAAAGACATGTCAACAGGCCGGGTGCATATTATTATTTGGTGCTTCTACAGCCTGGATCCTTCCAATATATTTTGTTGCAGTAAGGGGCATCACAGGAAGTTGGCAGTCCCAAAACAAGCAGAAGAAGGGAGGGGTTTCTCATACAGGAGATAATCGACCTGTGGAACCTATTGCAGAAGGCTCTTGTTAGTGGAAAATCTTTACATGGCTTAGGGGGATGAATGGATGAGTAATTAGACAGGAAATCCACTGTGGATTGATATGGAAACCACATCCACTTTAGGAAAAGCCCAATTGTAAAACTGTTTTTGTTTTTTAAAATATGAACTTTTGTTTATTTCAGTTAGTGTGTAAAAGCTGTGAGCTTTGTTACCCTTACTCCTTGGGCTTTGAAAAGTTGCTCTACTGTTCATTTGATCGTATACAGGACAAGCATTGTTACCTATCTGTGATCAGGTTCAAATAAAAATTTAAGGTTGGTAAATTCAGGGGAGCCTGTTGGAGGTGATAAGATGTGCATATCTCTCCTCTATAGCCCAAGGGGTTTTTCATGTTTCTTTCCCACCACTGGCACAGAGAATTATCCTCCTTTGTCCCTTGCACCCGATTTTCTTTTATTTGGGAATATATTTTCTTCTCAGATGGAAACTGTTTTGTATTTGTGTTTTTATCCTTGCTGCCCGTTGTTACACCTCTCTAGCTCTACGACAGACCTCCTGGGCTGATGTGACTAGAACTGAAAACACTGTTGTCATTCCAGAGCTATATATGGCCTGACATGACGATGTTTTCTTTTACATTCCCTATTTCTTTCCTAATAATTCCTAACATTCAGTTTAGTTTTTTTGATCACTGCCCTGAACTAAGCTGAAATTTTCAGAGAAATACTCACAAGGATTACAATATCTTTTTCCTGGGTAGGAATAGCTCATTTAGAGACCATTATTGTGAATTAGGTGCAATTAGGGCAGGTTTTGCATTAATTTGTATTTATCAGCATTGAAGTTCTTCTGCCATTGCATTATTTATTGATATTCTCACAAAATCTTTTCATGGGTCTTGGTAGACTTAGCTTTGACTACTGCAAATAATTCAATGTTATCAGCAAAAATTGTCTTCTAATTCTTCACATTATTTGCATGATCACTTACAAACATTTATGGAGTTCTACAGTTATTCCATTTCCTATTAGTCTTCTAATTTTATAATCATAATTGTTTAGTTTCCTTAATGCACTTTGAGGAGAGACATTTTTAAAATTATTTGGTGATTAGCTCATCCTTAATTGTATGTTTGTTGATATCTTCAAATATCTCCAACAGCTTTTACTCTAAAAGCCATTTTGATTCATTCCATGTGTAACATATTTACATTTTTCAATGTTTTCCAGTTAATCTGCTCAGTATATACGGCAGATTTGTCTCCTTGTAGTTCTCCAAATTTCCCCAGGGGTCTTATTAAATATTGATGTCACATTTACCACTTTCCAGTCCTTGGGATCTGAGGTAATTTTAAAGGTTTGGTCATTTCAAACTGCCCTAGGATTGAGTCAAGCAGAAATTGCTCATGGTCTGGTAGTCAGACTTCACCCCATTTCAGAGAAAAAGCAGTGCAGACTTAGCACCTCATCAGATAAGCAGCACCCTTCATTTGCATCAGTTCCTTTCAACTCCAAGACATCTGGATTTGTTATGTTACTTACAAAGTTTCAACAGAAAGTACTAAGAACAAGCACCTGCTGCCAGTGGCCCTAATAGACTGTACCTTTCAATTGAAAAGTTTTAGAGGTCCTTGTGTCAAAATATGCTGTGAAAACTGTGTTAGATCCTTTATCAATACAAGTGTAACAAATCTGGCAAGGATTACTTAATTTCGCTGTATGAGAAGATCGAGTAGCCAAGCTCATGTGCAACTGTCTAGTTCTCAATTCAACAGTTACCAGAAGAACTTCGGACCATACATGTCCTCACAAGCAAAAAGAAAGAGTCTTTTTTCTCTTTCAAATGAACAGCTTGGCTAACGAAAGTTCCCAAGAATGGGTTCACCTCAGGGGAGAAAATATGGGTACTAGTGGAGGTCAAATTGCCTGGGCCTCTCCTTTCATCCTTCTGCCAAGGCTCATGAGGTGAAATCAGCTCACAAACTCAGACAGCACTTCACTCTAGGAAGGAGGCAATGAGAGATCTTCCAAGAATTTATGGTAGCTTGAGTCTCAACTCATTTGCTCTTGACTGTATTTAGATTTAGGCAATTTGAGGGGTAGGAAATAAGGATCTGAGAGAGAATTTAACATAAAGGAAAACGCTGCATGCTAAAGTTAATGATATTTCATACAAGAAAATTTATTTCTGGCCTTCAAAAAGAAAGCTGCTTTCAATTTTCTGTTGTGTTAAAGTAATTTTGCACCATCTGGACTTATGTTCCAGTTTTCAAGCAGGAAATTTTTTAATTCCTGTGGAACCTGCATATCTTAGTCGCAGTGATCTCTAAAACTCAGTTACAATAATGATAGTATGTAAGGCAGACTAAATATCAAGTATGAAATACTAGACTGATTTTCTCTTCAGAGATTCCATTTCTTTAATGTGTAATCCTTGCAAGGAGTCTGTTATGGCACTTTCCCTTCTGCTAGTGGTCAAGAAGACTTGAGCCCATGACTTGATCCCAAACCTGCTAAGTATACTTGAGGTGCTGCCTGCTATTTTAGCACTATGGAAAGCAGACCTGAAAGACTCAAGGTCCCATCAGCCTTTTGAGGGATGTGACAGTAACAGATGCAAGAATCCAATTCAAGTCTTCATTTTCAAATGCAAAATTCAGCACTAGAGAAGATCTTTGGTGAATGCCACCAAAGTTTTATTGACTTGAGTATATTCTACATCAGGACAAGCCTACCTGAAAATTTACCTAATTAGGGTTATATTTTCCACAATGACAGAGAAACAGCTGTATCCAGACAAAAATTTTCTTGTATATTTAGACACAGTCTACAGCATAAATCTCATTTTCAGGAGTACAAATGCTTGAACTTTGGTTCACAGACTATGTCATCTTAATATTTAAAATAAATTCAAAACAAATGCAGAAGTCTCATGCCTCCAGTTATCACAACTGCCGCTGATAAGTAATCCTGGCCAATCCACTTAGAGATAACAGCAGGTGTTTAGATAAGCAACTAAAAAAGCACCTAAATCTTGTGCCTGTGTTAGAACAAAGGTTTCCTTGTGATTACGGGGGTTTCCTGCTTCTGTTTGGTCTGAAAATACTTTGGGAACAGTTAAACACAACTATGCTGCAGTTTCAGTCCTAGCAGCATCTGTGAAACAAAGAACAAAACATGAAAAACCAAAAATTAGCAAGTCCTGAAAATCTCATAACATTTGTTTGACATCAGTTATTATTTTGAACTTAAAATCTGAAGCAGAAATCTTCCATTGAAGAAAAGCTGCTCACACCTTTTTTTTTCTTGGAATGATCTCTTTTCTTTCACAGAAATGCTGAAAATAGCAAGAATAAAACATCTCTAAGTTTTTCCAGCTGGGTGTCTTTGTTCAGTTAAAATATTCTTAATCTCTGATGTGTGATCTGATGCCACTTCTTTGCAGGCTGCATGAGTCCTCTTCTGACCTTGTAAATCGAATTTATATGTATACTTGTCTACAGCTCTCATTTGCAATGCCGGAGGCAATTTAATTGTTTGGTACTTTCATTAGTCCCCTATCGATGGGTTCCTTTTCCTCCCTGCTGTGCACAGAGAGGTACATTTCCTGTTGCTATTTGCTATTTAACCAAACCTTCTTACCATTTCTTTGGCATTTTGATGATGATCTTACTAATCTTACCTGGTTGTTCTTAAAGCAGCATTTTAATTTAACATTTTATTGAAAGCAACCTTTTAAGCAATTTTATCTGGCCCTGCAAGTTCCTCTACTCGAACCTTTAGTAAATCGCTTCTCCTCTCTACCTTCCTCGCAGCATCTGTTAAACTGAGTACAGGGCTGAGAAGTGGGAGGCTTTCCTCACCTAGCTAGAGGCATTCCTGAACTTTGGCATGCCCTCTAAGGCTGCTGTCTAGTGCACACTGGGAAGCACAGCACCCTCACACCCTATGGGTGTCATTAGCTTGGACATTGGGACCTCTAGGATCTCAGAGAAGAGTCTGCAATTGCCTTGTGACCTGGTTGGAGTCAGGTGAGAGAGCAGCCACAGGAAAACCCTGACCTGCCTTTTTCCCATCAGGGGTTGTTATACGAGATCACTATGATACATTACCTTAAAACATAACTAAAGCTTGCTTTCATTGCATAAAGGCACAGCACTCCCATCCAGATATGTCCATTCTTCCAGCTGGTGCCTTCTGTCAGGACATTTGCTTACTCCTGGGAAAAAGGGATCTTCCATCTAGGTGAGAAGCACCTTTGGAAGAAGAGTGCTTCTGGCAGCTGGGGCTGCACCAGGCTCCCCAGCTCCCTATGGTCATGCTAGGATGCCTCTGCCTTGTGTTTTGTGGTTTGCTCCAATTCTGTGGTCTTCAGAGAGTAGGACTTTCTTTTCTCAGTTTTCAAATTAAAAATCTCATTCACTTCAACTTTTTTTATTACATTTGTTTTGTTATGTTTTGTTTTATTTGGGTTTTGAGCTTTTGAAACAGCTTAGACAACTATAGGTCTAGGAGAATGTGTTATTTAGATGCTCACTATCAGAGGAGAAAAATAAAAACTTCTTTCACTTTTTTTTATGGTAAATCCTAACAAATTCATACCATGCCTTTTAAATGCTATTTTTAAATTGTCCATACTCACATGTAAGAGTCCTAAGGTGAATTCCTGGAGCAGTGACCAGTTGTAAGGCAGGAGCTGAACATGGTCCCGCAGTCCATGTAGCTACTGAGGAACCAACTTGGCCCCTTGAAGCAGATGATCCCCCGAAGTCTAGACATTTCAGACACATGTCCCTTTCCCTCCCCACACTCTCTCTGGTGTAAGTGGCAAGGGACAGAGGTCTCTGGGGGTAGTGTGGCCTCAGAGGCCTCTACCAGGTGTCCCCAGGGACCTCCTTTTCCCTAGGGGAGGTAGTGCCTGCAGTCACCCCAGTTCTGCCAGGAAGGGCCCCCCCAGGACCAGCCAGGCTGAGCTTGGTGTTAAAAGAATGAAAACAGTGGGGAAAGATAGCAATTTATTCTACCAAACCACCTTAAGAGAGCTAAAGATACAAACATGTTTTGGTATGCACAGTACACCCCATTTGGTGCCTTACCACCAAGTACTATGGATGGGGATGAGCTGGTACCTACAGGATATTGAGAACAACTCCTGCAGCTGCTGCTGCTGCCAGACACAGACAGTCTCCAGTGCAAGACGGACACATGTTTACAGCAACACCATTATGGGGCCAGTGGTTACTGGTGGTTGCACCAGGCTGATAACAGCAGATGCATCAGAAGACAGCAGGCAGCTGCAATACATCACTGTATGGTAACTGCAGTAAATTATTAGGCTTCAGTTGTTTGACAGCATCAAGGTCTTCAGGCTTGTTTACGGATTTATTGATTTACTCTTTTTAATGAATTACTCAGACACGTAATTCTCATAGTGACCTTAAATTCAGATGAGAAGACTGGGACTCACAACATGCACTTCAAAAGGTGTACTAAAACTAAGGAACAGAGGATGGTTGAGCTTCCTAGTAAGGGAAAATTATGTTAAAACTGCCACATCTGTGTATTCTCATGTGCCCAGTCTGCAGAGAACAGGACTGAAAGTCATTCAAAGTGCTGAATCCTTCTGTCAGAATGCCTCATCTTCAGCCACGTGTTGTTTAAGAAAAAGTAGGAATAAGCATGAACATTGATTTATGATATGAAAGATCAGATACTGAAATTTAAATAGTTAGAGACTTTTTTTAAAAAAAAGTAATAAGGCAGACATGGAAAAGCAGTGATGGTGAAGTTCTCCATTGCAAAGGCATTTCCTGATGCCACTGTAAAATGTCATCTGAGTTTCTGCCTCGTCTCTGGCAGAGAAATCCTCCTGCCAAAGTCCCATGTTCCAGCATGAAAATCCCAAGTGTCACATAGTATATCCCCAAGAGTTAATATCAATATGGAAGCTGTCGGTCTGGTTTTTATTTCTGGCTCTTGCCCACACTTACCAGCACTTCACATTTGTCCAGAAGATTTGTTTCCATGGATTTCTTCTTTTTCCTCTATGCCCTCTCACCTGTTGTGGTTCAGGGCAGGCAGGCAGAGCTGTGCTTTGTCCCCCTGTGAGCACGTGCTGGGACCAGCGTCTGTCACCGCAGAAACAACAACTCTCCCTGCTGTTGTCACTGACAAAACCATTGCCTGGTGCAGGTCATCTGGCACACATCTGCAGAGTCCTGCTTCATCTCGGTTTTGTAGAGGTCTTCACTGACAGTGATGAGGCCTGAGCACTTAGTGGCGAAAAGAAAGAGATGTTAGCAGTGTAAGGTTAAAGACAGCAAAAGCCTCAAGCAAGGGACCCCTTCTCCTGGCCCTTTTGGGCTCAGCTTTGCCCCAGGGACACAAGGGAGCATCATGGAGTGAGTGCTTGGAGCATCTCCTTGATCTAAACCCAGCATCAACAGATGTCTTCTTTTCCTGCCAGCACACGGTATTTCTCAGCTGCCATGCTGGGAGGAGAATGGCTACTGGGCTGGGGGGACAGTGTGCTACCTGGAAGCAGGAGACACTTCCCCCTGGTTGGGACACACCGTTTCAGCTCAAGACTTGGCTAGAAATGGCTTAATTTGGTGCAAAGCTGTTGCCTGTGGAAACAAAGTCACTGAACTTGCCTTGGGACTAGTTCATCTTCCTTCAGGGTAGTCGAGCGTCCCATGTGAGCCACGGCCATTCCTGAGCTGGCTGAGGGCCCTCCAGCCCTGTCCCATGTTGCAGAGCCACCACCTCCTTTACTGAACCTCCCTGCAGAGCCCCTGAATGCCATCCCGTGCATTTAAAGTGACATGCCAGTAGTGCCCAAGAAACCAAGACCTTGGTGGTCTCTGGGGCCCTGGGGGTGCTCCTGGCTGTACTTAAAGGCGTCTCCAGGTGACGGCAGCAAGCAGGATAGGTTACAGCCACACAGTCCTCAGCATTTCCGATACTTAAAACAAATACAATTCTCTGATGCAGTTTGCACGAATGAGAAAGTTTTAATAGCATTCAGAGAAAAAAATGGCATGATCCTTACTGCTTTGAAGAGCTCAGGTTTTTGCGGCACAAACCCTTTCATTCAGCTCCCCTCCCCAGAGCTGAGCTGCTCAGGATCCTCTACTTTTGTTCTCACTTCGCTCCGCAAAAAAAGTGCACAAATCCCCGGTGGATGAGGGTTGACCAAGGCAACACAGCTCCTGGATTGCCAGATACCTGGTGCAAGATACATGGCAAGCATTTAGCATTGTGCATAGCTGTTCTTGGAGGTGTCGTGGGTTTACTCTGGGCCAGAAGCAGCTGACTGAGCAGAGCAAATCACCGGGGCTTATTTGGCATGGGATGAAGCCCTGGGCTCTGGAGTAAAAATGCCATTAGACACTCAGGGTCCGCAGATGGTGTGCGTTATGTTTTCTCCCTTCTGCCCAGTCCACATGGCTGGCTGTTGAAAGTGGGATGACAAAAGCAGAACTAAAGCAAACAACCCAAATCATTACCTTTTGGGGAGGCAGAACTAAAAGGCAACTTGGAAACTAAGTGTTTTAAACAGGCTGAAACAACAGTGAAAACACGGTGCTGTAATCATTGCACACAAGCATTGGCTTTGTAGGAATACCGAACTGAGAGGGACCAGCTTGTATAAAAGTAATGGATGGATAAAAAGGGGATTTATGGAAGCCATTCCCAACACATTGTAGCAGATTTAAAACCTGCTGCAAAAGGTCAAACCCAGCAGGTATAATGTGCTGGAGAGAAAAGCAGGGAGTCTTAGTCATTGCCCAGGTTTTAGATTCATTGCAATAAATGAAACCCCTGGACAAACGCAGAAAACGGACCATGGTCAAGAGAAAAAATGAAAAGCAAGCCCAGAATACTCAGTGCATTGAGTCCTGTCACACTGACATGCTGGAAGGATTGCCTGGACAAAATCAGTTCAATTTTGTGTGGGCAAGCAGGATATACGAGTCTGGCATGTAAGCAGTTGTGAGTGTCAAGGCTACCAGGACATCCGTGTCCTGCATTTGGGTGCATAGCCCCTGAGAAAAGGGAAATAGTTGATCTGAAGTAGACTGCAGATCAGCAAAATAGCACTTGTCAGACATCTCAAACCATTTGCACACCAGCCAACTCCTGAACTAAAGCATCTAAGCTGAAAGGCAACAGATCAGGTTTTAGGTTGTTGATTTTCATCTTTCCAAAGACTGGAGAGGTGTCTTGCCCATGCCCAGCCGTGTGATGCAACAGGGCTGCTGTCACTGGCTCTGTCTCCCTGCCCCATGCAGTCCCACTCATTTTGCATGGTAACACCCACCATGGGTCCCAGCCCTGTTTTCTACAAATGCTTTCAGCTTTCTCTGGAAAATATCAAGAGGTGACAAATCCTTCATTTCTGTAAGCAGCTTATCCCACTAAATACTCTTGCTGATAAGAATGTGATCCTAATTGCTGATTGGATTTCTCTGGATGTACATTCCAGGAAGGATTTTTTATTTTTTTTCTGATAGATTAAAGAAACTCTTTTATTTTCCACTCAGAAAGATACATTCATCCTGGAATCATACCACTATTATTACCACAGTTATCATTTGATAACTGAAATGGACTGAACAAATTTTATCAGGAATTATTCTCCATTTTTGTTTTCCACTGTTACTTTTCCTAGGAATTGTAGCAAGCTGCATTATCCTCACAGATAGTCTTTTGAAAACTATTGACACTATATTATCACTCTTCCACTGCATCTGAAACTTCTGTGCTGTTAATAGGAAAAAGCCTTCTAAGCAAACTCTTTTAGGAGTTGGCATTAGATTGGTTATATCTACTGAATTTAAATTATTCCCTCAATTTTCTTAACTTGTTTTGGAGTTACAAGTCACATCCTTATAGGATACAGGTAGCTTAACCTATTTCCAAATACAGAAAAAACCCTGTATTGAACATGTAGAATTTTTAAATTATTCATTGAAATGAAATGATTGATTAGTTGTCAATGGGATTCATAGGTAAGTGCAACCACTTTTGTTAGTAAGTGTCTCTAGTTTTTAGTATTAGGCAGAAATTTCAGCAGCAGCCAGGAAGTTTAGGATCACTAATCTTATTGCACATCATCAATGGGGTTTGTGTCACTTTAAGCAAAACAGTCAGTGCGTGGGAGATCAAGCAGAAGTGATGCTTTGGTGGCTAAGGGAGCCTAAGGGCCATCAGCACAATTCTTGGAAGAAAAAAGCTCATTTACAGACACATTCCTCTGGGAGATGAGACTTATGTTGCTGATCCATGGGCAGCATCCCTTGCCATACAAGTAGTCCTGCTGTAACTGATGAGCCAAATAGTGGAACTTCTGGATCTCAGTTATACAGTTTGTCTCCAACAACTACGTGTGGCACAGAGGCACTGAATGGCAGAAGGGCAATCTGTGGGGAGAGGCCACCTACAAATGGCATGAGAAGCATTTGTTAGTGAGAACTGTCTGCTGGGTTTTAGCTGCGAGAAAAACACTCTGGGAGATCTCCTAGCCAGCAGCACTGTGTGAGATGATATCCAGTGCTATTGATGTGGTGGTTGCTATGGGAAGTATGTTTTGAGAACAGCATATAAGAGCAGGGGGATAGAAAATCTCATTAGAAGAATTTGTGAGCTGGTTGCACACAGAGGAAGGTAAGGTCACCAAACCAGAGAGTGCAGTGCAGCCTGGCTTCAGTCAGTGGCATTCAGATGGCTCAAGAAAAAGACATGGAAAAACCCCTGAGGAAAAAATTGGGGCCTTATGGAACCAAACATGAATGTGTGAGTTACACACCCTCGAGGGATGAACTTCACAGGGTTTCACTGGCTCTATCCAGTATGTCAACAGCAAAGCTGAGGGTGCTGACCCATAGAAGGCACCTATGGCTTCTCTGGCTCAGCAGTGGGGCAGCAAACAACCTGGTCCCAGCCAGCTGATTACAGTGCATGGCAGGGGAATGGATAAAAAAATGAGACATCTTGTATGAACAAAAGCTGTTTTGGGAAAAAATAAAGAATTAAAAAACAGAGAGAGGAAGGAAGAGTAGAAAATAGGCAGTGAAGAGGGAAGGAAGATCATTTGAGAGGAAGGAAGAGAAAGAAAGGACAAAAGAAACGAAGGGGAAAAAGGGCAAGAATATTAAAAAAAAAACACAACAAGTCACGCTATGACTTTAATAAATAATCGTCTAGTGTTTGTAAAATATTTTTATTTAGGAAATTAATCTATTTATAATCCATTTTCTTTTAAAGCAAAAAAATACTTTAAAAATAGTAAGATTATTTTTAACTAATGGATGGCAGCCACCAGAGCATACAGGAAGGTGTGTGCTTACAGAAACAGATTGCTCTGAGCACTCCAGCTTGACTGAATGTGAGGCAGGTCCAGTCTGGATACCATGTAAACAAATTTCATCTTGTGGCTCATCTATTCAATTCACAGGTATGCAGTTTCCAGCCTACAGATGGCTTGTGTCCTACTAGTCTAGAACATGAACATAAAATAAGAGTACTTATTCCTCCATTAACACAAACTTTCAGTATGCTGTCTCAGTTTTGCTCCAGTGTCTTCTTTGGACTGATGTTGGGTTTTTTTTGCTTTAATGGCAAATATCTAAAGCAGAGTGTTATTTCATCATTCATTAGTTCAGCCTATTTCTTTGATAATAACAGGAGTCTGGACCCAATGTGAGGACTGATAAAACAAAGAGATCTTATTGGCAGTAAAAGTTGATCAGGCTTTTAACAATTTCATTGGGGGTTTTTTTAGGAATATTTAACAACTTCAAAGGAGAAACAGATCTTTGAACACGCATATCTGTGTTAGACCAAACCATTGCTTCAGGCATGGGAAGGAAAATACTACAAGCATGATAAAATTACTGGAACACTCTGTAAATGTCTTCCTTTGTTTCCCCCCCCCCCTTCTATTTTACACATTAGAAAATCTATGCAAGGCTTGCCCAATAGTTACACAATTGTACAGCTGAATAGCACATGCAAATAACAGTAAGAGTATATATTCAGGAAGGGAAGCCTTTTCAGTTATTATTAGTATCATGCAATCTAAGGACACAGCAGTCAGATTTTTGTAAATATTCATTCACATGGTTTCTATCCTGAATGTGAAAAGGAAATGCATTTTGCCAGGAGTGCTTCCAACTCTTTCTGTGAGCAGGTGACACCAAAGGCACAGAAAATGCTCAGAACTTCCTAAGGGAAGTCCTATTATTAGAGATCTCCTGCCATGCTGTCCATTCTTACTGATAAATACTTTTTGTTCATTTGAAAGACTTGTAAGGTTCAAAGCCTAGAGAGGAGATATACCACAGTCCCATATACCCAGCAAGTAGAGCAGAGATGCCTACTGTCTTGGCAAGTGGAGAGGGAATGCCAGGAACAGAGCAAAGAGCCACATCCTGCATCTCTGTTAGACAGTGGGAGTGTGGGAAAAAGAGATGCTGTTAGCCTCTGATGGTTCATTAGTCTATTCCCATGGCATGATTAGATCATTTGGGTCAGCTTTCTAAAGGCTCCAGATGATTGAATTAGTAAAGGATGGGTCAGATTATTTCTGCCTTACTGCCATCATTACAGTGTCATAAACATATCAATTAAAAGAGTTTGCTCTGACAGGATTCCTGCTGTTTCTAATTCAATGGCTCCTATTGTAAAGAAAACCACCTTGGTAGTAGCCCTGAGGAGACTCTGGAGGCTGAGTGTGGTGGGATGCCACAGCTTGGGAGCCAAGGAATACCTCTCTTTGTCCTGGGCAGAGAACACGTGGCTGGATATGATGTAAAGGAAGGGGTGCTATGTGTGGTAAATCTTTTATTTAGCCAAGTAAGAAAATTCAGCTGAGCTTGCTCTTGGGACCATGCAGACTCCTGAAAATTTTGGGGGCATTACCCAGCACCTTGGGCTTGTCTCCCCCCTATTAGATCAGTCCCACTGACTGTACTAATCCTGCTGTCATGGCCCCCTCCCAGCTGGGATTTGCTGCTCAGCTCTTTTTCCCAGACACTCCAGGTATATGTTGCAAAGATACAATCATACCATAACCATGGTGTGCACTGGGCTTTTGAGACTTAACCATGAAGACCATTTGGTCTCACACCTAATGCTTTGCAGAAAAAAAATTATGTTAGACTGAAAAGGTCTCATCTGTATTTCCTGGAATCAATAAGATCAATGCTGTGGGATAGCAATACGAGGAGAAAACTATTATATATGATGAAGCCTTAACTAAATAACTGTGGTTAATAGCCTGCTGACTGCAGAATCACATAATTATTAGGGTTGGAAAGGACTTCTAAAATTATCAGTCCAACCATTAACTCAGCACTGTGGAATCCACCGGAATCCACCGCTAAACCATGCCCCTAAGCACCACATCTACGTGTCTTTTAAATACCTCCAGAGATGATGACTCAATCACTTTCCTGGGCAGTCTTTCCAATGCCTGACCACCTTTTCATGAAGAAATTTTTCCTAGTATCCATTCTAAACCTCCCCTGACACAACTTGAGGCCATTTCTTCTTATCCTGTCACTTGTTACCAATTAAACTTTTCAAGAACTGGAGAGCAGTTCCAAATACTACTTTCCAAAGAATTGTCGTTAAACTGCAGATCAGTTCTCTGACCTAGGGATCATGAGATCTTAAAGCTTTCCCATCAGTCACCACACATCAGGAGTATTTTGTGGGGGTTAGCTACGATTATGATAATTTGCAAACCAAATCATGTGTGGAACTCTTGCATCTAATACATACCTCTCCTAAAGCATGCTAGGAGTTTTCAAATGGAACCTGAAGAATGCACAGATCTTTTTTACTAATGCCTGAAAACCATTAAATTCACAAAACAATACTTGGTTGACAGAATTATCAGCATTACATGGCTGATTCCTTAAACAAAAACTGTGGAAAGAGCCCTTCTACAAAAGGGTGTCTGCTACAGCCAGGGGAGGTCTGGGCTTGCTTTTGCAGGCTGACTCCAGCTGATGCCTTGCCAGTTCATTGATGTAGCACAAAAAAGCACTGCTGCACAGCTCTGTCCATCTGGGTTGAAATCATCACGGCTTGTACATCTTGGCTACATGAGTGGTCACATTTATGACTCAAAGAGTACTCCTACCTATCAGATTGTCCTTCCTGTCAAAGCTTCCTTTGTGTTTGCTTATTCTCCCTGTGCTCAGAATCAGTCTGCTTTTATATTAGATATTTCTGCTACCTTTTTTCAGTGCACTATGCCAATGCATTGCTGGAGCACGAACCCAAGGTTATGTTTCTCCGAGCAGACATGTTTGGTTTAGTTATCCCTGTTCCTCTGCACACCACAGGTCTGGGGCTTTCAGCTGGGCTGCACAAGCCCCTTGTGGCCACTGCATCACCTCATCCTCCTGCACAGCACCAGCACTTGCTTTTTCACTCACCCATTTGTTGTGGAGGGGACCACCAGTGGCTGCCTGGCACTTGCAGTACTATTAATGCTGCATAGCACAACCTTTGTTGCCCTTTAACAGCATAAGCACCCAAGACAGAAGGGCATGTACTGAGCACAAGTTTGGAGCTCAGGCATGCTGAAGGAGGACGCTGACAGTAGGAGTAGCAGGTAAGAAAGCACAACCGCAACTAAGGTAGAAAAAGTGTCTTCTTACCTATGGGACAAAGGTCACTGTCACAGGTTAAATTTCAGATGTGAAAATAGGAGAAAAATAAATACCCAACTGACAAATATAAAATGCAAAAGGATGTTGTGTAGAACTCTATGGAATGATTTGCCTTCTATTCTCTTCTCCTCTGAGGGAGGAGTGATCCTACTTAAAGAAAGTACACAAAAGTCTTTTCTTTGCAAGCCTCAGGTTTCCAGGGCATTTATGGTTTAGGAAAGTGATCACAAAAAAAAGAAATTCTTAATTCATATACATGAAGATCTTCTATTCACCTTCAGAAGAAAGGCAGAAACATCTATAATCAGGTACCCTGAACGTCTCCAGCTTTGTTAATTGGTTCATTTCTACAGGGGTCTGAATCAGGATTGAAGTTTGTATTCACCAGATTGCTCTTGCCCTTATCATGGCCCAAAAGGAAAAAGATATGGGCTTAGGCCAACCTGAAAATAAGATCTGAAAGCTGTTTTAAAAGCTGTCATTTTAAATTGGAGTTATCAGTACAGAGAATTAACAATTGTCAAGTCAAATCTATGGCTTTCGGAGACCTTTTTGCTTGAGGATATCTTCTTCAGTCTTACATTTTCTCACGTTTTCAGTATTTCTGCTCACCACCAAGGTAGTTGTAGACAGCTGTGAACGAGGAAGAGGAGGAGCGAGGGACAAGGGACTCATCTGTAAATTCTGACAAGAAGAAAGCCCTGTTCAGGCTCTGGAGAGGCAGCCTCTATGGTGTGCCCTCTTCCTGAAGGGAAGGCATGGCTGCCACAACCCCCATGGTGCGAATGCAATGCACCCTAGAAGAGCAATCTCACACAGCACTTGGGGACCAGGTTGGTTGTGCAGTGTGCTACATTGCTAATTAGGGGCTCTTGAAGAATGCAAACCTACAGAGTCTAATTACTGCTAATTCATTGCTTCAGTCATTTAAAATCAGAGTGAAAGGGGAAAAAATACAACCGTTTTAAGCAAGTCGAAAGTATTAAATTAAGCAGATTGAGTCTCTCATTGGTACTCTCTAATCACGGTGTTACTTCTGCCTCTGGTGAGTGGGGCTTACCTGGTAGCATTTTCTAGAGACAGGAAGACAATGAGACAAGTACCTGTGAAAAATGTTGGGGGTTTTTTTGTGGTTTTTTTTTTTTTTTCTGGACCTTGCCTAGAGTGACACATGTTACAGCTATTATTTTTATTGTATTAAAAGGAGAACACAGCCAACATGCTATGAAAAGAAAATATGGAATCATAGAATTCTGTAGTTTGGAAAAGACTTTTGAGATTATGAAGTTCAACCATCAACCCAGCACTACCAAGTCCACCTCCCCTCCCTTTCCCTTTCCCTTATCCTCTTCTCTTTCTCTTATCCTCTTCTTTCTCTTTCTCTTTCTCTTTCTCTTCTCCTCTTCCTCTCACATATGGTATTTTAAGTATTAAAGAGCATCCACTTACTCCAGACATCCCTCACCGCTGAAGTGGTATCAGGTGATGAAAGCCATTGCCTTTTTTATATCTTGCTTGCTCTCCTTTGGAAGCATAAAATTTCATCCTCTTTTGAAGATACATCTTTGCGCTTTCATCAGTGACACCAGCCCTTTCCTTCCCTCATACCATGTCACTGTAATTTCACAGCAAGCAACTGAAAAGAAAAATGTCTCAGTTCGTAGGCAGTCTCTGCTGGAATGGCAGTGCTATAAAAGGGCTAATTGCAGATAGGAGGCCTGCTGAGTTACACATGCTGAACATGAGGTTAATTTCTTATGCCTTTCCCTGGCGGTCCCTTGCTGCGGTGCTTGTCTAGTCCATTCCAGCAGTGCTAACATAGAGATTTCTGTGAAGGAACAGATGGGGTTGGGGCAAGGATCTCACTCTACTGGAACCCTGTAGTGAAGGTTTCCCTTCACTGAAGTACTTTCCCTTTGTTTGCTCAGGTCAGGATGCTTGGCTTGACAACCTGCCTTTTGGCTAAATATCACATTTTTAATACCAGATCTACAAATCCGCAGATGAAGGATATCCTTAGTTCTTACTAGACCTTCCCACACAGAAAGTAATTTGAATTTCAATCAGGGTAGAAAATGTAGTGTATACTCAACAAAGCAACTGAAGGCAGGCTGAGAAAACATAAATGAGCTTCATTTCAGTTGCTTTTAAGTTCATTCTGTATAATCCTTTCAGTTCTTATTTACTGTAATCAAAATCCATCTGATGGCAATTTGTTGGTAATTGTGCACCACAGTTTGTTCAACATTTGCAGAAAAACGACATGTTTCTGAAACCTGAGGTAAACTCCACAAATACTAGAACTCTGTATAGAAGATGAAAAGGCCTCAGAACAGGATGCATTGTTCTGCTCCAGAAAAAGGTATGGGGAAGAACAAATAGGCAACAATGGCTCCAAGCATTTTTTTACATCAGGATTATTCCGAAGACAAAAAAGTTCAAAGTAGATTCAGTTCTTCAACTACTGTGGGATGTGGCAGGCTAAGTCATCTGTATTCAGCATCTCCCAGTGGTGAAGGGCTTCCTCTTGCCCTTCTCTCAGCCTTTGGGTGGGTGATGGAGAAACATACTCTGCTGTGATAACAGATGTGGTGTAAGGAGAGCTGGTAGCACCAGTGGGCGGGTGTTCAGGTCTCCTGATGAACTGAAGCAACGAAAGAATTTTGACCAATTTGCTCAGCTTCAAATACTGTGCAAAGCACCTTTCTTGGCATCTTTTCTGTCCACACTGCTTTCACTTCTCACACATCCTCCTTCACGCAAAGCCAGGTTTTATTGCAGGAAGGGTAACAGAGGTGGAAAATGCCTGGTGTTTCATCATCAATATTGCTGTTTCAAGTGTTGAATAGGTTCTTATTAGTGGTAATACCAGGTGAGAGAGGCATTAGTTTGAGTTTGCCAGGCTGAGATCAGTAAGGTCACCTACATCCTTACACGTGTGGCTTCTTTCTGACCACACTTGAATAGCACATTAACCTTGATTTAACTATTACACTGGCACAGCACTTTTTAAACTGATATAGTCCCTCCTTGGAACAGTGATGATGTATTTATGTTTGTAAAGCATCATGTAAACTTATAGGTCTGCCTTAGTCATGAGCAATAATGATTGTACCAAAGGTCAGAACAGCGTCCAGGCTCCATATGGCTGTAAGTAGTAAGCTTGGTATGAAAAAACTATTGGAGTTATACACAGGTAACTTGGTCATCTCGGGCAAATCCAGTGAGACGTTATCCTGGGGAGAAAATGGAGCAGCCAGTGTGAAAGAGCAATTTATAGGGGCTGAGCAGCATGTGCACATCTTAGGCAGTGGCTGCAATTCAAGAGAGGCATTCTCCCTGCAGCTCTTGACATTACTGAAAATTTTCAGGCACTGAACTGGTTTAATATCTTGGGACAGGCTGTGATCTAATTGTTCTCTGCCTCCACGTAAAAGGTACTTAATTTCTGTGCATAGTCTTTATCCTGGAAGATAGGATAACTTTGGATTTATGATATGATCAGGGAAAGCACTTTTTGTGGTAAGCCTGAAGCTTGACCAATCTAATTTTGAATAAACCATTCCTATCAGAGGGATCAGCTATTGCCTCTGCCCTGGCCTGAAAACCACATCCTTTTGCTTTGCAGGCAATAATGTTTTAAAGCTTCTTTAACACCCAAAAGGACTAGATCCTTGCATAAACAAACCAACAAAGCTTGTTTGTGAGAAGTCAAATCCTCCATGGAGGTCTAAACACTCTGCAGCTGAGAGACACATATGAAAGCTGCTTTGGAATAGCTAATCCCATTTAAATCCATTAAAAAGCCTCACAATTAAATTTGCATGCAGCCAGCGACAGCTCTGTCTCTCCTGAGTAACAGTGGGCTTAGAAGGCTGGAGAAAATCAGGACCACTTTTTCACCACCACAATCCCACTAGAAGTTCTTCCCTACTTTTTTCCCAATGGGCTGTGGAAAAAAGGCACTGCTGCTGAAGGGCTTTGGTGGCAATTTGATGGAGAAAATTCAAAGCAAGCAAAGTACAAACAGATCCCCCCCAAAAAAGCTATGTGAGCTAAGTAACCTCTCCCTGAAGAGACAAACCACTGAGCAAGAGATAGCAAGGGCCAGGCATAGCTCCTGGTCTCCCTCCCAGTCCAGGGCACAAGGCTGGATGGGCTGCAGAATATTCATGGGGCTGATGAGTGCCTGGCACTTCAGGCAGCACAGTGCAGATGCAGTGAGAATATTTCTGGGGTGGGGTCAGCACAAACAAATGGAGAAGGCAGTAGGTAGTACAAAAGAGCAAAGCTTTGCTGATGAGCAAAGCTGCTGGTTCAGGGACAGAAGAGACCAGATGTTAACTGGGCTCCCAAACACCTCTAGCAGTCACTGCTCCTCATTAAAAAGCTGCTGATGGCAGAGAGGTCACTTGGCAGCTCTCTGGCTTGAGAGAGGGAAGAAACATTAGCTTTGCCATGCAGATTTAGGGTCCCACCTGTCCTGGGGTACAAATGATCCTTACTGAAACAGATGGCTGCCATGGACTGATAATTTGCCAGGGGCTTATCTCTCTGTGTTAGAAAAAGCACATCTTCCTGCAGCCATGCAGAAATCCTGGGTTTGGTTAAACAGGCATTACTGTCTGCTTTCAAATATGGGCCAGCACCATGTGTAACAGCAGCTGTGTGTTCCCAAAATATTTCCATGCAATTAGGTTGCAAGGAGACAAAAGCAGCCAGCCGGACTTGCTTCTCCTTTACTCTGCTCCAGCCTCAGGGACTTGCTGTGTGCTGACACCAGTCTCAGAAGCGATGCTGCCTGTGAGGCTTTCTGCATTTTCTAACTGAACCTTGCTTGCTAACTCCTGGAGCAGGGAAGGCATCCACATCCCTGCATCCCTCATCTTTTTCCTGCTAGCTTCCACAGAAAGTGGAGCAGGGGGTCACTGAGAATGTTTTTGTGATTTTTTTTTTGCAGTTATCATGAGCATATTAATACTAGATTGTTCTGGGTTTCATTCAGGGAGAGAAAGTAAAACAAGTAAGACACTGTTTCAGTCTGAAAAGAACTAACAAGTCAGGAAGACTCAGTGACGACCTGCATTCAGAAAAATACGTGAATTTTAAAAGTTGTTTTCACAAGATCAAAATACAACAAGTCATCTTTTTGAGAAACAAGACTAACCCTTATCCAGTATGTGTCAAAAAATATTTTATGCTTTTATCTAAGGACATCAAAGTGCTGCTGTGCTCCACATGGTACACTGTATTCCCTTCAATCTCCTCAATGCCCTTTGTACCCCTGCATTGCAAGTCCTGCTGTTCCAAGGAGATGCAAGCTGACATGCAGAGCCAGCTGCTGAATGTGTGCCCTGCTGGATGTATGCCTATCGTATTATCATATTGAGAGAGGTGTGCCTGTCTTTCAATGATCTAGAGTAATGATTATTAATCCTTCAGCTGTTCAGAAATACCGTCAGAACAAGCAGTTTTAGCGGAAGAGAGCAAAGAAGGTGTGTGCTTGCAGGTGTAGTTGCTACGTTGTTCCTCCAAATTCTCCAGGCACGAAATCATTACATGTCTAATTAAGTGGCAATTACAAAAGCAACACTCTGTATTAGTCCCCTTGGCACTAAGGATATTTCTAGATGTTTTTGATCTCACCTTTCCACTGAAATTCAGGGTGAATTTCTGAGTTTTTTTCACTGACTTCAAAGGAACTGGAGTTATCTCCATGGGGCGATAGCCAGGATGAATTCTGCACACCAGTGTTGGTAAGGCTGAGTGTTTAACTGGCTCATGAGTGGTAGCAACACTGCCACTGAGGATTCAATTTGTGGAATATATTACAATAGTAGTGTGAAAAAATTACTCTTAGGTTTTGCAAATTGATACACCAGAGCTTTACACTGGGATAGGGAGGGGCCAATTTGCACTTCAAAAACCAAACTATGCCCTTGGATATATTTGCCAAGCTCTATCAGAAATTAAGAAGGACCGTGAAATTAAAGAAGATACAATTTAGCTGAACTGTGTCTGTCTAACTACACTATTTAGATGGCTAATACCTTTGACTGTGCCTATTTTACTTACATCTTCCATAACCCAAGTTTTCAAATGAGTTTCTGAGTGTTCAAGCTCTCTTAAGGAGAGGAAGCAGTTTGAAGGCTTCTCCAACAAAAGTCTCTTAAAATGATAGATATCAACAAGTTAAAACCTCAAATCTCCAGTTTTTTCAGAGACTGGAAAGAGGGTCCAAAACCTCATTTTTTTCCCAGCTAAGCTACTTCATTTAGTAAAAAGGTCAGTTCTATCTACAGACCTTGTCTTATCAACATGCCTAAGAGTAAACCACTTCTTTTTATGATATGACTCTTTAAAATGTTCCTGATTGAAAGCCACCAGTTTTCTGTAGAGTGAAGTGTTCTCTCTGTGTCTCACTACTTCTTCCTTTTTATATCAGTATTTTGACTGAAAACAACAAACTTTTCATTGTCAACAGACTGGCAAGATTTTTAACACAAACACAAATCTAAAATAAGGTTGGTATTTTAATTCATCTCCTCATGTCAACAAAAAGAGCAGTGAAAAATGATGAGTGAAGTATTCCTTTTTCATTTCAACCCATTCCATACAATGAAGTGACTTAGAGCCAGTCTCAGATATTTCTAAACCCCTGTGATTGTGTGGCAGGTTTTGCCCAGCTGTGAAACAGAGAGAATGGGTTTCTCTTCTGCAGAAAACTAATTCCAGTGAAGGATTTTCTAAAGCAGTAGTAGATCTAACCTTAGTAACAACAATTTGGGTACTGAGGTTATTTTAGCTTTGTCTACACTAACTAAATAGAAAAGTCTACATTAAAAGAAATCAATTTGGTGATCTGGCATAAACTGAGAGTGCATGAAGATGCCAAAGCATAAACACAGTGCTACCTTTCTTTGTCCTGCCTTCCTCTGAAACAGGTATTTGTAACACTGGCACATACACTATGGAGGTTTCTGTAATGCTCGGGCAGACTAGAGTGGGGCAGAAGCAAGAACAGGATCTGAATTCCCACTATTTTTTTTGGTTTTAAATCTGATCGTATAAAATAGTTTTTTAAAGCAACTTTTGCATTTGTTGTTTTCTTTTAGACATTTTTTAATGTGATGATAATGCACCACTTATTCCTCTCCTTCCCCTCTGCCTTTCTCTGCACCCTCCCATTAGTGTTTCTGGAAGATGAATTGCCACTGCTGCCTTTTGTCTTCTCTTTCCCCCTACATGCAAGGACCACCACTGTCCCTGTTTACCTGTGTCCTCTCACAGTATATCCATCTCTGCTCAGAAACTGCGTGATGTTGAGAGTCAGAGTAAGATTTTGAATATAGCTCTGACAGATTTTGCCTTGCACCATTTTAAAGCCTAAGACAGATGACTACAATAGCAATGATGGCATTAGAATTTTAAGGGGGCATTCTTGGTGCCAGAAGAGAGAAATAAAATAAACCATTTTCAAGTTCTGTACTTCTAAACAAACTCCAATCATTTGATATATTTCAAGGCAGCAAAAAAAATGTAATAAAGAAAGGAGATTTCTGGATATTAAACCTGTTGAAAACTGAATACCTTAATATCAGGAACTGAAGAGGAGAGGAAATGTAGGGGGATGTTTACTGTTTTAAGGCAAGTCAGACATTAATTTCTTTAGTTGACAGTAAGTGAGAAATGTCACCAAAGTGACTTATTATACTAAAATACTATACAGTAGATCTGCAAATGTCTTAGGTGAAAAAATTACTTCTCATATATACAAAGATACTTGATAATCACTTATCTGAGTTTCAGAAGCAGCAATAGGATCCATACTAGGTCTTAGCTACAAAGGGCTTTTTCCTACATGTCTATCTGCAAAGGCATTGTGTCTAGCAGTGCAGCTTGCCAGCTTAGCCCATAAACATGCAATCAACTTGCAGTGATTTTCTTCTGTGAAAAGCTAATAAAAATTTTTCAACTCTATAAAGACTCCAAGGTTAAAGGTAAATATATATTCTAAGAGAGGAACAGTAGGAGCAGATGGAACATTTACGGTTTATAATACAACCTTTCACACATAACAGTAAAACATTGTTACTTTCCCCCAAGAAAAGATTTTTCCAGCAAATTCATATGCTGAGACCCCTGATTAGCTATTGTCTTGCTAAAATACTAATTTACATTTACTTAATCTAATGTTATAGTAGCCAGCACTATATCTCAGTGAAGAGACATAAAAGATATACATGGAAAAATGAATTTCTCTTAATCAAAAATACTGTATGGGATACATAATTTTAGAACGTTGTGCTACAAATCTGTTATTTTCATGGTCTTGCTAACTGACATCCCCTTTCTGGAAGTAGGAACACTGTCACTTTTCAGAGTTCACAACAGTATTTATTACCACAGAGCCCATAACAATGTCTCCTTACAAATATTTTATCTAGTTTTACCTGTTATCTACTTATTTTCCTGACCTATTGGATTATAGAATAATTTAAGGTGGAAGGAGTTCCTGGGACAGTGTGACTTAGATCATGTTGTTCAGAGCCCACTGTAGTCTAATTGTGAATATCTCAAAGAGTGTGAAGTCCATAACCCTTCTCCTCAGCAGGTTAATTGATGATTTGAATCTAAAGAGGACTGGGCAAAATTTTGTGTTGTCAGTTATCATTTGCCCACAGCTGCACCCTGCCTGTTTGCATGGCTTTGTCCCTGTGATGTGCAGCATTACATTACTGTGTGTTACCTTTCCCCTCCAGTCCTGTTTCCCAGAGCTTGAATGAGCCACTGTATAATGTTGAAACCCTGAAACATATTCAGTGTTCTCTGTCCTCCTCAGCCTGATTGTACATATGTGCCATTGGATGCAGTGATGCTGAGGCACTGAGCAACAGCTGGGAGCAGCTGGGCACACAGATCTGTCCCTGTCCCTTTTCTCCTCATATTCCTGTGCTAACCTGAGCCGTTTCAGCTAGCAGATTCAATGCAAAGTGAGGCTGAAACTGAACTATTGTGGTTTTCTCCAGGCTGTGCGAAATATGACTTTGTTTTTGATTTCTTAGTGTCAGATTCTACTTCTCAGCCTTGCTGGACTGCAGGCTGAGATCTGAGATGTCCATTGCAGTTATGACCCTGTGGTCTGGCACACTCCAGCTAGGAGGAACAGCTCCTCCTCAGAAACATTAGTATGTATTGCTGTCAACGTTTGATAGCTGTAGGAAGTAAATCTATTGTTGCTGCAAAATATTTGCTCCCTGAATAAAGTGGCAAAATATATAAGAACTCCCACTGTGCTTTAATAATCCCATGGTTCTGAAAAGCCACCTGGATCTTGTGATTAAAATACTGATGAGCTTGGTAAATTAATACAGTGATGGTTCAGCATCGCCTTTCAGCATTTAGCTTGACTGCTGTGTCTGGTGTATTTACAGTGGGCTAATCCCCAGACTTACAAATGAAACAGACTTCCCTGGGGCATTGTGTGTGATATTTTTCCTTTTTTTTTTTTTAATGGGAGATCCTGAATGTGATGAAAACAACCAGCTGTACCTATAGGCTGGGGAGGCCACAATGCTTTTATTTACCCTCCAGGTGTGAGCAGCTTGCAGCCAGTGTGGCCAGCGGGGTCCTTTTTAACCAACATCCCTCACTATGTGTTATGAATGCAACAGTGAAAGAAGCTTCATTACATTCAAAACTTGAATCCACAACAATCTGAAGCCTGTGTTGGTGTGTCTGGTACCATAAAGCTGACTTCCCGGGGGAGGGCTGGACCTCTTCCAAGAAAGGCTTCAATAACACAGGAAATGGAAGGAAGGATAAGAAATATAACAATGCTGAGAGCAGACTGTAAAAGATAGATCATCAGATAGTGTAAATTCTGCTGGCACCATGGATGTTAATGAAGAATCAAGACCTTTTCTTCCTCCAGGCCCAGCTTGAACAGAATATTGATTGCTTTACAGTAAGTTCTTGTTTACTGCAGCTAGATTTAAACACAGAGCTGAATGATAATGTGGAAGTGGAATTAGAAGTTTCTAGAAAAAAAACAACATTGTAGAAAAAAAAATAGGCTCCAATTCCACACAGTTAGCCCTTAAACTATTCTATTTTTAAGCCATAGGTCAGAGCAAAAAAAGAGAAAAGAGATACAAGATGTTCTTTTTTACCACCAACACAATTAATCCTGGACACAGCGCTGAAAATGACCTTAGTTCTTACACTGGCTGCAGATAGCTCATGTAAAAGAATCTTCCAGATTATCACTACTTTGTTATCCCTTCTCCTTGTCTCCCACACCCAAAAGTGTTCAGAAAAATCACTGATGTTCCTGGTGCTTCTGTCCCCTTGTATTGTCCCAAAAAACACAGCACTTTAAAAGCCCCAGACACTAGTGCTGTAACTACAGGAACAGGAATGCAAAACAGGCATTGTGTCACCCATGTCAGATAGCTGAAAATGCATCAGGATGTGAGCCTGGCAGCACGTGGCAGTTGTCAAAGCCAGAATGCTGTTTGTGGGCCTACAAGCTGCCTTCTCCATTTGTCTTTTTGACTTACTGAAGAAGTGAGCAGAAATTGGAATCCAGAGCAAGGGACTTGAGGCAATGGCTCTTTGATTCCTCCATTTATTTACCCAACTTTATGTGCAGCTCGGTACTACTGTAAGAACGGAAACACATGAAGTATTTGTGTGTTTCTGGATGTAAAGTGCCATTGAGAACATATTTCTTGACAGTATTCACTGTCAGTGATCATCCTTTTTTCTGATGACAGGCTTTTACATAATGGAAATAGTCCCAAAAGGTCCTTGATAGCAGAATATACCCCACTGTGTACTACCCAACTTGCTGGTCCAGGCATATTCTGTGCACCTGAGAAATGATAAACCATTAATTTGTTGGGGTTTTTTCTCCCTCTTGAATTTTCAGTGGACTCAGGGCACTTCAGGGTTATCCAATGTCATACAAACATACTTTGCATAAAGAATCTCTGAAGCTCAACTTTCAACAGAACATATGGATAAGCCAATAGAAAAATGGAAAGGAAAGCCTTTCTAAAGGCTTTTATGCAGAAAGTAGTAGAATTTTAACCATGGTTTTTTTTCCCCATGAATTATTAACATATGCCATAAAAACGCTATAAACAGAGGACAAACAGGACATTCTGAGAGAATTTCAGAGTTTGATTTTCTCCTAGAAACCAGAAAAAAAAACACCTCTTCAATGATACAGCTATTAAAATAAGGCCAACCATAAAAGCTGATAAACATAAGGAATTTTACTCTCTAATGTCTGTCTCAAAAGACAAAGAGCCTGTTCCTTATGTAATAGAAACAAAGTTTATCATTCTGCCATTATGACCAAGAAATAAGGATGAGTACTCAGGAAAGTAGTCAGACAAACTGGTGCATTATATAAATGTCTTCTCCTGAAACTATTTTTCTAAGATACCGAATTAATGCGTCTCCTAGAGATAAATATTTTTGTTTTTACAAATTTAAGTCCTGTCATAAATATTTCTCAAGAAGGAAAAATGAAGCCTTTCCCGGAAGATTTTTTCACAGCATGTTTTCCAAACGTCAAAATCAACAGCAAGTCTTCCTTTGCCTTGCTGTTTTCTAACAGGCTGAGCGACACAGCCATTAGCTTTAACTTGGTACACAAGTTGTTTTAAAGAGGTCATACAGAGAGGACTTAGGTGTTCTGCAATGTTTCCAGGTTTGCCTGACTCCAGGACAAAACATAAATAACTCCAACACTAACTTGGAAAAATTAATGAGGGAAGTAGCTCTTGCTCCAGCAGACAAAGGATTCTGATTCCCACAAGTAGCATGGGGGATATTCCCCTGGTCAGCCCACCCAGGACCAATCTGACTTCCCAAGGTTCCAGGTTTCCAAACTGCCAGTTAGAAGAAATCTTAACCTAGCCTGAGTAACACACTGAGGAAAAGCAAGAAAGGAAAAGACCAGAAACCTTGACTAATATTTTCAGTTCCTTTCCTTCTGTAGACTGCAGTTTATCTAAATGCAGACAATTACTTTCATTCCTGAGGCTATCAATTTTCCAGTACCAGTCAGTACCCTGCCCTTAAGTCGATCCAGACAGAGAATTACACTTGAGAGAAGATGGGCTGCAATTAAAGGCAGCCACTTTCATAACCTCTCAGGTGCTACAAACTAGAAAAAATATCCTCAGTTAGTTATTGGATTTTAGAGTACATGAGCAGCTATGAAGATTGCAGGTGTGGGTATTTGGTGAGTCCTCTTTCTCCATGGGGTTCAAGTCTACATTTGTAATCAGCTTTCAGAAGCATCCCATATTTTTTGTGTTCTTAACTAATTAAATTTAAAAATAAAATAAACATTTTTTCACCTTTATCTCATCCTAGTTTAATCTCTGTTTTTGTGATACTAGTACAGTCCTACATATATGTAATTTATACATAATATATAATATTATAATAAATATATAATATATATTATATATATTATAATATTATATATAATATAAATTATGTAGAAATAAATATGCATATCTTGGGGGTGTTGTGCTCAAAATGTTTTTACTGCCTAAGTAAAAAAGTTTTAACATCACTGATCTAATTTCTAATTTCTAATTTCTAACCAACAAAAGCTAGGGGTGGGAGGGCCCAAAATCCTGCTTCTCACTTAACTTCAGCCATGCACTAGCAGATTACATGAGACAGAAACATATCTCTTTGTCTGGATCCTAGCTTGCGGCTCTGGCTACAGTTACGACTCTGCTTCTTGTCAAATGGCCTCTGTTTCATTGCATGTGGAACTTTACAAAAGACCTAAAGAGCAAACATGATTTTTCTGCCATGAGGCTTTCCCGCTTTGTGGTGCAGCCACAGGTAGGAACTCCTGGCTGGCTGCTATGCTTTCTCACTCCTATAAACAACCCTGACACCGAACATAAAAGGTGATGGCACAACCAGAATCCATTATGTTATAACAAACATTATAGAAATAGGCATCTGACCTGCTGATGATAAATCCCTGATACCTACTGGGCCATTATTTCCATGATTTACACCATCTGAAAGCTCTGTACCCAGTGCTGCAGATAGCACAGGGACTTTCTGCCTGTATGTGAGGAACACAGGAAAGACAATGATGAAAAACACATGTGGAAACTTAAAAGACATTTGAGAAAAATTATAGCTATCACTGGAGATTAAAAATTGATAAACGTACCATTGGAGGAGCAGGGCTGTTTTCTGTGGTGGATGGATGTACACTGACTGCAGTCACAGGAGCTGCAGTGGGGAAAGTCCAGCTGCTGGGACCCACTGAGGGACTGGTGAGCCATGGTCAGAGCCTTTGGAAACACATGGTGGCAATGGAAATACCACCAATTCGTTTGTTGTACATATGACCATGGCCATAGGGCTACCTAAGGAAGTGTTTCTTGCAGCATTGCAGCATTTTGTCTTGCCAGCCCTTTCAGCATTGTTAGCAATTTCTCCATCTTTTCCAACAGAGATATTGAGGGGATTAAATCAGTTGTCTGTGGTGTGTCAGTCTGTGTCAGTAATTCCCCACAAATGAGGAAAACTGCCTAAGGACGACTTTTGCCTCTTTTATGCCCGTCAGCCCAATATTTAAGTCTCTGTGAAATACATCTTACACTGTTTTTGCTGAAATTTCTTTACTTTTCTGCTCTTCATTTGAAAAAAAATACAAACACAGTTCCAGATACTTCAGTGAAATTAAGCCAGCTATGACTGCTTCATAAGCTAACTATGCATTTTTGTACTCCACATTGCACTCCACATCTCACAACTGCTGCTGCCATGAAAGCATCTTGTTTATAATTTTGTTTTCAGATGAATCTCCACAAGGAATCATTCTCATTCCCAGTATCCCAGCAGATGAAACGCCGACAAACTGCAGTACCTGATTTGTACATTTTATTCTCTCTATGGAGCCAGAAAACAGCAGTCACATATATGAATCTCAAGATGATTCCTGTCTAGAAAAATTGAATTAAGGCTTTTCAGTTGAAGTAGAGGATGCTTACAGTACAGAAATAGACTGCTTCTAGTCAGCGAGATTAAAAGAAAGAACAGCTCAGCAATAATGAAGTTTCGTTGCAGAGTTATCTCTCTCTAGGCAGCAGAGTGTATTTCCATAAACTAAATAGAAAATTTTCTTCTCATCATTGCTGTTCAGGTCAAAGACCCATTTTTTAATTCCTTTATCTTCTCTTTCTTTTCCTTAATTCCCACACTGTCTTCTCTTCTGTGTTTTATTTGAGAATCAAAGAAGAGTAAAGTGTAGGAAAACAGAGTCAGTGATGTTATAGCATATTTAGTTGTTTATATGATAGCATATTTTTTCAGTGCAAATTTAATGGAGGGGAGGAAATGCCCTTTAATAGCACTATCTATTGCAAGCCACTCTCTGAAAAGGTGTTATTGCCTCTTGGACACTTAAAATCAATATGTGAGCTGGTTTTTACTAAAATGGTTGTCCTGTAGACCTCACTATCTTCTCCTTATTCTCTTTAATACCTTCCTTGACCCAGCCCTTCTTTTGTCCAGTCAGCTCCTGAAAATTAACCTGTCAGTTAATGGCACTTACAAAAGTAAAGATTATCTTTGAGCCAGATAAACCGTGGGATCCAGCTCATGGCATGCCCATCTGAACACTGGTACCAGTTTGAGGGACACCAGAACAACATGTGGCCAGTGGCAGGATGAAAGGTGACTGAGGGAAGAAAAAAATCCCCTCTTTTGACACTAGCCCACCCTTAAATCAGCTTTTAGGGATGGCAGAGCAGAACCCTGAGCCAAGCAACAGGAGTGCAGTCAGGGAGCTTCCCTGTCAAAGCCATAACTTGTACTGCGTTGTTTTCTATGCAGCACGTTGGAAGAGGTGTCTGAGCTGTCACAGGCAGTCACTAGTCCTGAACATAGTATGAGAAGAAAGTACCATTAATGAAATACTGAAATTGCAAAAAAGTGCTACTGCTTTCTCTAGTCTCTGATTCAAAGTCTCAAGATGAGAAAAACTAAAAATAAGAGGTAAAATCCTGGATTTCTTACAGCCCATGGAAGTACCAAGGCAGAGTCAGGTTTATGCTCCTCAAGCAGTGGTATGGAACATGGACAACGTGAAGTATGAATCTCATGGCTTGTCAAAAATCCACTGAAATTAAACGGAACCTGTAGAAGATGAAAATTTTTCCCCTGAAGTAAAGTCACAGGAGGAAGTCTTGGCAAACCAGACTGTCACTGTCTCCCTCCTCTTTGCAGAGCAGACATATGACAGGGTATGTTGTCCCCTTTATCATACTGCAGGGGATACCCAGGATGTCCAGGCCTTTCTACATTATTTATTAGAATTATTATTTTTTCTGTTGTAATTATTATTTTTTACTGCAACTATTGCTGTTATTGTGATGATGCTGTATTTTTAACACCTCAGTCCTCAGTAAGTATTTAAATAGTATCTTTGCCATCTTTTGCATTTCACTATCCCAGTTCAAAAGAATAAAACCAGGCGATGTTCAGTTTTTATTTTTCCATGATAAAATAAATCTCAAGACATTTTATACATCCCTTCAAGAACAACATTCTTGGTTAGGTTATCCAAGCACAGAAAAATGTAGGCCAAATGCTCATGCCTTTCCAGTGGTGAGCATGGAAAATAACAATATTTTTGATGGAAAAAGTGTTGCAGAATACCTACAGTGAATACATACTTAAAAACTAATTGGACACCCTTTTTTCCCCCCACACGTACGTGAATGTGGACAACTATCAAAGTATATGAGATGGTAACTACAATATATACACCTCTGTGCAGATATAAAAGCTAGGAGAAATATCTATGAACAAAGAACATGAAGAGCATATTTTCTAAATTCTTGCTCAGTAATAAATCTATTTATCCACATGCCTTGATATCCAAATAACTCATTCAATTAGTATACCATTGGTTTGTCAAGCTGGCATGGTTTTCAACTAAATGAACAGCAAAGTTTATGAACTCTGCCTCATTAAGCTATTTAGGGATGGTACTTAGCACCAAGGAAAAGCAAAAATAGAGAAAATTATCCAAGCAGCCTGCAAGGCTGACTATTTCTGAGTGCCTTTGGCTACAGCCCAGGGTGACCACCACGCAGCCTCCTAATCCCACTCCAGCCAAGGGGCTGACTCTCTGCTTGCCTCATTTGGGAAGCTGCTGGAGCAGGCCTCTTTCCTTGCACAGCTTTCTACCCTGTGGATGAAGACACGATCTGAGTTAATACCATCCCATTTTTGCCATGACAGGTTTTTGCTCATCTCTCTTCATTATGGGAGGAGTCAGAGATGCCTGGGAGTTGCTGTGGCACCACAGCTCAGCAAGAGTGGGTGAGCAGCACCCACAGGGACGGGAGAGCCCACGGGGACCGTCACTCTCATGTACCCCTATGCCAGGTCGCAGGGACCACACTCACTGCAAGCCCTTAAGACAGCAAGGGAAGACTAGTTTTGCTGACACCAGTGTTATGTTCAGCTGGAGGAAATGAAGACGGAAAAGCAAAATATTATAATAATCGCATGAGAAAACTTATCCATATTTTATACTGATGAGTGCTGGCTGGGGAATGAATTCCTTTGCATTTACCAGCAGTTTTTAAACATTTAAAATATTGTATTTCTATACACTACCTGAACTTCTGCACAATTTTTACACAGTGTCTGTAATGAAATTCCAACAAGGTTATCTGGGACTTTCTATGTAAAAACAGCTGTGATTGACTCACTGCTTCTGGGTGTCTAGAAAAAAATATATGCATGGCAGTTTTTGTAGCTCTTCACTAAAAGCAGTTACAGACATCTCTGTATGTTTGCATCAGTGTGACTGAAAATGAATGCAAAAACCACTTTATTCTTATGCTAGATCTTGCCACTATAAAGACACCACACACTTGTTCTGCAATGAAAAGCAGGACTACATGGCATATTTGTAGGTTAAGTTCTGAGCAAAAAGAGTGTTTGATAGAGGTTTACACATAGCTGTTGTAAATTCTGTTTTATCCTTACTAATTTTGTCTCTGCTTTTGACTAAATAATAAATCCCCATTGAGTATCTGAATGTATAAATGCTGGCAGGACTTACTGAGTGGAATACCCACCAGTGTTATCCATGCTGCCAAAGGGAAAAGCAACTCCTTTATGTTGTACAGCTTAATTCCAATCAAAGCCTCTTCTCCAAAGCCTTTCTGAGGCCCATTACAGCCATTGTCTTGCTCAAGCTAAGGAAATTTCTCAAGGCCATATCATTAATAAGATGCAAACGTGGGCAAAGTGCTGAGAGCTTTGGCCCTATCCCTCACTACCACACCTCTCAGGGCAGAAACAGATGTGTCCTTCAGACTGTCTTCAGGGAAGGGTGTCTGTTTTCAAAGCAAGTCTTCACTTCTTTCTGGATCCCAGAGAAAAGTGGAGCAAAACTTGCAGTGCTGCCTTCTGCTCTGTGCAATTCTCAAAGAACCTGGTGCCAGCCCAGCTGTGAGTGATGTGCAGAATCACAGCCTTTCCCCCTCCACACACAAGTTTTCCTTGGCCAACAGCCTTGACCAAAGAGCCCTGGGTTTTCAAACTGGTGAGTCTCCAAGGGTCAGATTTAGTGGCTTTTAACAGCCACAAAAAATTTGGCTTCAGCTTCCCCCACCATCCTCCCCACGCCCCCAATCCATCACTGACTTCTAAAGAGCATCTGGTATTTACTGCTGGAGAACGTGGGCATAGGGCAGGGAAGGCAGAAAAGGCTCAGAAAGAGAAAAAAGATAGGAAACACAGGAGGCACATAGCACAGATAGAGTAAAGGTTAGGACTGTAGGGAGGAAGCTATGAAGAAAGTTAGTGTGATATTTAACTCTGTAACACTATTGGTTCATTGGGTTGATTCAGGAAGTATACTGCTATTAAAAGCTTTTCCAGTGTTAAGAGATCTCTCACGCACCATTCCCCTGAGCACTTTCTTCATGGAGCCCTGTAAGATTGGGTTACAAAGTGAAGGAGTGTAGGTACCACCTTGAATTCAGAAGCAGCAATACCAACATTGTTCAGTTTTTTTCCATTGTTGTCTAGAGCCCCACGGCATCAGATGATACTTTTAAATTCCCATGTATGGCTTCAACAAAGAGATCAGAAGTGGAACAGGCCCACTCAAACCCATAATTTCCCCATTTCTAATACAGAAAATATGTGAGGTAACCTACTGCTTCAAAGCCAGGTTTTTGGATGGCTGTAATCAGCCTGAACACCAAAGTCACATGTGTAGTCAAGTAAAGCCAGTCTGTCACTGTACCTACAACAGTCCCAGCACTGTCAGCTCTGTTTATTAAGTGCTTATCTGAAAAGGAAATGGGAATAAATCTGTCTGAGAAAGCCTTGAATTACGTCTCAGCATGTTCTGAGCAAGTGCTGGATGCTCTTCTCTGGTGTAGGAGGTTGTGCAAACTGACACTTTGCCTCTCTCAAAGGCTTTATGAGCACAGCTGAGGAGCACCCAGGGGGCCAGATCCTTGCTAGCTCACTCCACAGCCCCAGCACCCAGGGTGCTTCCTTCCTCCTGTGTAGGCTGTTTTGTAGGTGAAATATTCGGGATAAATGAAATGCACTAGGGAGAATAGCTTGCTTACAGTATGACACTCTGACAGGACATTCCCCTTCAACACTGAAAGGTGTGATTGCAGTTTCTGTAGTTACACCTGAGTTAGTGTTAAACGGGGCAGCTCAAAGACTGGTGTCACTGAAGCACTGGGTTTGCCTGGTCTCACTGCCTGGGCACTGTGAATTACATTTCTTGTGGATTTGGATGACAGTTTTGCAGCTCAGGTGTTTCATGCCTGGCTCAAGACTCCTTTACATCCTGTGTTCCCCAGTATCTTGCTCCTGCAGTCTCATCGCCTTTTATATATTTTATACATAATATAAATATTTAAATTATATATAATATATTTTATATAATATAAAATATAATAATATATATATTATATTAGTGCTGACACTGTCACTTCTGCAGTTGCATGGTGACCCAGGTCCAGTGGAAGAATAAGCAAGCTGCAAGTGACCCCTAAACTTCCTCACTGTGCTATGCCTCAGCTGGAGCAGCTGACAGCCATGTTGGGGTGAGTGCAGTCCTGGAATAGGGGTAAGGGGAGAAGGGAAAGGGCTGCATGGGCTGGAGCAAGCCATCTTTGTGTTGATTCTACTGTCACAGAGGTGCCAGAGGTGCAATGGTTAATGCTCCAGCTACCCACCCACAAGCCATTGCCCAAATAGCAGGTGATGGTGCAGTTTCCAGTGCAGGTAATTACATTTAAATTGGAACAACTGGCAGAGCCCATGACTGCTCTGGGTCATAGGTCCAAGATGCCACGCAGGGGAGGATAATTCTGTTGAGCTTTATATGCTGTCTGTGCTGTCTGTGCAGCAGAGGGCCATGAGAGCAGCCAGAGCAGCACCCATTTCTGCCTTGGACAGACAAAGTCTGCCACATTGCCAGGGCCACCTGTTTTACTTCCCTGGTAGCCTCCTCACACAGCTCTGAGACATCCCTGTGGACAGGAAGTTAGACCCAGTGGCATTTGTTAAATTGGAGTGGGACCTTTAAACTCCTCTTTTTTCTCTGATATGGCTGTTTCCCATGGACAAACTGACTGGTTAACACTTTTTTTCTTTTTGTATTCTTCACTGCCTTAGTTTTTAAGAGTCAAATAGCCAGGGATTCAGAGACAGTGAGACCAGGAAGGCTACCACAGATATCTATCTTTATCTTCTATAATATACAAACCACAGGACTGCTCTGATTCAGTCTGTTACTTTCAGGCTTTTAGAAAAATCTAGAATAAGCCAAATGGGGCATGAACTGACTAACTAGGCAGTATGTGCATGTGTGAGAGAGAGCACTGACTGGCTAGCTGGCATCTGTGCTAGACACCATGACACATAATCACAGCTGCCTTCCTCTGCGCAAGGGAATGATTGATTCCACACAGTGCTCTGCCCATTTGCTTGTTGTTCAGACACTTAGGGACTTGTCGTATCTTCGAGATTTCTGTTTTCCCCCTCTCTCACCCAAGTAACTCTGGTTGTAACTGGGCAAACATGCTAAAAAGATTTTAGAGTTGCCTGAGTAGGAGAGGAAGAGGAAAAACAAGAGATGGAATTGAAAGATTTGCTAATCATAAGAAAACATGTGAAAAATACCTGATATTTGGCCAGCCGGATTTTCCAGATTTTAAATTTGTTTAGTCTAATTATCATATATCTCTGTTACCCATGTTAGTCAGCTCCCTGACTAACATACTTTTGAATAAACTATATAGTTTAAATACCTTGTCTTCTTTCTCAAGAAATGTGTTTTTCAGTCCCTCAGTAATTTCTGTGGCCCATTCTGAATCCTCTCCAGTTTCATCATCATCTTCCTTGAATTTGTAGGCATCAGATGATGCCTACAAACATTTCAGCAGAAGCCTCTCTGTGGGCATGACACAAACCTCTGTTCCTTTTGCTTTGTGCTGCTGTAATCAGGATACAGCAAAGATGACAGCAGGTGGTTTTGCTATCACCATTCTGAAGCTCATGTTCAGCAGGTGATGTGCTAGGACCTCCAACCTCTGCTACAGTCCTCCCCCAGACTTAACTTGCAGTCTTTGTAGAGACACATTTTCATTTCTTCATAATTGTTTAGTGCCTCTTTTATTTCTTTTAATAATTGCAAATGACTGCATTTCTCCAGGCTGTTACTGAAGAGTTTTAAATGGCATAATAATAAAAATTGATCTCTGTGGGAACCACTAGAAATGTAACTATTAAAACAAAAATCTCCATTACATTTTGAGACCTGCCAACAAGTTTTTAATCCACTCTGCCTCTTAATCAAAATGCCATACCATACGACATCATACACACTGCAGAGTCTATTACAACAGCCACAGCTAGTTTTTACAATCAATCTCATAAAATTATCAGTAGATAACAAGGTACTTTTTCATAATTGCACTTTGTTCAGCATTAAATACACCTTTTAATTTTGTATTAGTTGACTCTCAGATCAGTTATAGAGTATTTTACCTGGGATTAGTTTTAGGCTATTGGACTTATAATTACATAGGCCCTTTTACTTGTCTTGCTTGAGAAAATTGGCAAGGTACAGCTGATTATTTGGGTTTTTCTCCATGGGTGCAGCAGTAGATGTTTATCCAAGATATAGCATGACCTCAGCTGGACTGTTTTGGGCATTTTTGAACTAGAAGATGAATGTGTGAGGCATCATCTTTTTTTGTAGGCTGGAAAGCTGTTGAGTTCTGGTCCACTGCACGGCTCCTTTGTTTTTCCTGGGCTGAAAATTTTGGAAACGGAATGTTTCATTCTCCAAGGTTAGATGTGACTTATCCAGAGGGAAAAGAATGGAGAAAACCTCAGGCCTGATATCAGGAGAGAAGGGGGAGAGTATGCAGGGAGGTTGTGGTGGTGCAGGGAGCGTGGCTTGGGGCCCCACAGTGGCAGCATCACTTTTAGAGTCAGTGTGCAGGTCACAAATTCCTTCTGTTGAACTCATCACTGCTGCTTCCCTGAGTCTCTGTCCTTTGTGCTTATGACCTTTTTGTGGCGGTGTAAAAGTCCTGTGTGTATCTCTATACTCTGTTCCTTTGTGTCCCACTTTAGTTCTTCATTAACCAATGCTGGAAGGGGTAGAAATACAGCTTGTTGTCCTTCTGTTTCTTACTCTGAGTCTACCAAAGAGACCTTACATCTACTGAAGCGTTCAAGTTCTACTCAGATTTCTTGAAAAAACAAACTGTCTCTGCCTGAAGGTCATGGAGAGAGGCTGTTGTCTGCTTGAGATTTGTCTGCAACGACAATGTTGTTTTTCTATTTTTTACCTTTGGTTTCCTCAAAAGGGATTTGATGTACATCACGAATGCAATAGAAGGGGGCTCCTAACTAGAGCCTGAAGCCAAGGAGTTTAGGTGAAGCTGCAAGCCTGTATTCATTTTCACTAGCAGAGTGTGGAGTAAAGCTGACACCGGTACGAATCAGGACAGCTGGTGTGTCTTCTATGGACTTGTCCCTGGTGACATCTTTGTGGGTCAGACTCTGAAATG
>JAWWLV010000121.1:59221510-59241280 GCA_035041135.1 Platyrinchus mystaceus | reverse complement strand
GCTCTTACTGTCATTCTTGGCTCTTCCACCAAACTTCTCAAACACTTCTGTTTTCTTTCTAGCTTTCAGGCATCGACCATAACCAGTCCCAGCTCCTCTATGATTCACCCCCAACATTTTGATTGATCAATATACCAGATATGTCATCTTAATGTTCCCAGATTGGGTCCCACAGCCCTTACGTCCCACATGGGTACAGTCAAGGGACAGTGGAAAGGACATGGAGATGAGAGGAGCTACCCAAGCTCTGCAGCAGCATTCCAGCACCCTGGCATCCCCGTCTGACTCCCTATCTCAATTTCTTCCTCCTTTTTCCAGGAAACTGGGGTGCTGGTGAGGGCTGCAGCATGCTAGGATCTGTTGCAACAGAGAGCCTGTGGACTCTGGGTCACAGTGCTGCAATATGTTTTTTCCTGTTTCTCCTATATTCCAGGCAGGTAAGAGCACCGGTAAAATCAGAAGGGATGCTCTCCTACTCCATGGGGCTCCTTCATCAAACTGAGTGGCTTACACAGTCTGTGAATCCTCCTTAAATACCTCATCCAGCCCTGGCATTTTTCTGCCAATGAGGAAAGCATTGCCAAAGGATCAGGATGGGAACACCTATTTTGTTCAGTTACCCCTTTTTTATTATGAAGGATTGATAAGTACATAAAATGTATCTTTCACACATTAGAGGAAAACAACTAAGAACTAAGCTGCAGATACAAAATGACATTTCCTCTGTATCTTCCACAAATTGACAACAACTATTTTGTATCACCGACGCTGCTTCACCAGTATGACTCATGGAAGAAGGGCCGTAAGAAAAAGATGGAGGAGAAAGAAGAGAATCATGGAAAGCATTTGATCAGATTTGTACGTTTTGGTATTTTTAAATACATCTGCAAACATGTACAAAGGACCTTTTAATGTACAAAGAACCTCATTCTGTAACTGACCAAGACATACATGTTACAAAATCCTATAAAAATCAATTGTAAGACTGTACTAGACAGGATGGCTATCTTCTCATAAATCTCATTTTCCAGTTGTCCAGCCGCTGGGAAGAGAGGATCTCCAAACAAAACAGCGTCTGTCAGGTTTAATCACTTCCTTTAGCTGTATTCATGTAACTAACAGAAGGGAGCCAGTTAGTATATTGTGACAACCAGTAAAGAACATTTTTTTGAGGGGAGCGTAAAAAAGGTAAGATATGTTTCAGACATCACAGCCAGAGGAGTTGCTGCCTCTAGGACCTACGCCAGTCATTAAAAAGCCAGGGGAATGGCACTCTTCATGTGTATTTCAGTGGAAACTGTGATCATGTCCTAAATATCCAAACACAGCATTTTTTGTATGCTTGAAGGGAGGTTGTGAATTGCACCAGAAAAACTTTACTGAATTATTGCAAAACAGAATTAACAATAAGAAAAAGAATATAAAACAGAAACAATAACAGACAATAATTTCTACATTATTTTACTTTTTTCTTCTGTTAGATGGAGAGCAAAAAATAGACGCATTTACTGAAAAGCTTTTTTGTTAACACTACAGATAATACCAAAATATGCACTCCAAATGCAGTGAGCTGTTTGCATTAAGAAATCTGTGTGTTATTTAGGGTGGAGTAGGAAAAGTAAATCTCCTATCACTCCCAGCTAAACCAGAATCAGGCATTTAGGATCTTTTGGTTTACCTGAAAAGAGAAAAACCAAGGTTAGGGCTGGGTTAATGACCTAGAAAAAGCCATTTATGGAGAGAGGAAGGAAGGAAGGAAGGGAGGGAGGGGGGAAGCCCTAAGTAGTCAAGCCCTAAGAACACTAAACATAAAGGTGGAGGAAGCTGTGAAATCTTGATTCCACTCACTTTGGGACCTTGTTACACTAAATAAACTATACTCCCAGAAGAACAAAATGTTGTTTGGACAGGCTCTGGGTATAAACAGATTATTTCTGAAGCTCAGCAAGGAACATATTTGACTCATCTCTGTCTGTGAGGGCTCTTTGGCACCAAACTCAGTATTATTAAAACTTAGGGGAAAAAAACATGTAGTAGCTTACTTAGAGATGCAGAAGATGGTTAGTAACAATCAAATGGCTGTTTGAAGAGACCTGGAAATAATACAAGACTGAAGGAGACTGGCAAGGTCACTGAACCACAGATCCCAGTAACTGCATCAGGTGATCATTTTGTTTCAAGCCTGGTTAGATTCAGGACTAATACATGTGCTAGTCATTCCCAGGTGAAATTTAAATAAGGGACAACCATTTACACAGATGACATATATGTGATATAGGTTTGATTTTTGTCTGTGTCACAGTTTGACATGTAAGGGCATTTTGTCTTGAAGCATGTGTCATCAGCATTATGATGTGCTGATGACACATGCCAAAGTGCTCTGAGGGAAAGAAATTTCCTGGGGAAAAATTACGCACAAATGGCTTTTTGCAACTTCTTGGGGACGAAATGGTGCAAGAGAGGACTTTGGACTCTTCTTGTACCAGGTCATAATTCTTGATTTTTTTTTAGTTCATATATGTCTTCCTAACAGGTATATGTTTTTAGGCGGTAAGGATTAGTATTTCAGGTAAGTATTTAATGATAGAAAAGTTGCTTTCCTCTGGTCCAGATCTCTGGATGTGTGTCACAATAGCTCTGTAATAATTTGTAATGCTAATGAGCAGTTCATGAAACACCATGACTCAAAGGTGGAGATATTTCACTGTATTTTACTTGCCTGACTGTTGCTTTTTACTTTGAGGTTTTTTTCACTTAAGTTTCTTAGGACTCCAAATTTTTGTTCCCAGAAAAGACCTTGCAATCTGATAAGTACAAGCGATTTGTTCCAGTACTGATCAGACTAAACATGCATGTTTTGTTCTTTATGTTTCAACAATGAAGTCTTTGTGGTAGGGCATGGCTCCTTGCCACCCAGGAAAGAAAGAACAGAGAGAGCCCAGCACCGGTGCAGCCATGCAGCTGAATGCCGCGTCGATCAGCACTTTCCGGGCACTCTGGGGCATGTCACTGTGCCAGACGTACATACGTACTGCACCATTAAATCCATAAATATGACCTACTGCTGGTGTGCAAAGGCAAGTCACGAGTTTTTGACAGACCGAAGTATGATAGGAGGAAATTGTATTGACTTCCTCGTAGCAAAATTTTTGTTTAAGGAATTATGAGTGAAGTCTGTGAAATCATCAGACACTGCCATTGTCACCGCTGCTTTCAGTTACTCTGCAGTCCTTCAGTGTGGGACAGCAGGCTCCAAAACAGGAAGGTAGCTACAATGAGGGACTGCATTTACAGCCAAAGCTGGGGGAGAAGACATTTGTCTCGAAGACCCTTCTGTGACCATTCTTCACAGATAACTTTTAGGGAATGTTTGCAGGAGAAAAGTCGTTCCTTCTTGGAGGAGAAGGATGTTTTCAGTGTCAGGAAGGGATTCATGGGCTTTTCCAGGTAAACTCCTGTCATGTAAACTCAGCTTTTTTAAATTTTTTTGGGGGGGGGGGTCGGGGGTGGGGAGAACTCAAGGTTTTTTGGGGGGAAGACAAAGAAAAAAAGATAATTGTTTCTTAGTAGAATTTTGAGACTGAAAAATAAGAAAATCAAATGCCAAAACTTTTAGACTGAAACATCCAAAAGCAATCACACTGAGATACAGCCCTTGGACACTTTCATTAAGTCTGTTCTTCATCTTTCCATCTCTCTATTTGTTGTCTGCTTTCTAACTTCCCTCAATCCAGACATATTCTTCCTCATAGAGAAAGAAAGAAGGGCTAAAAAATGATGAAAGGTCAAACTGCGGAATTGGAGAAAAAGGAAAGATGATGAAAAGGGAATAAAAAATGGGCAGGAATTAGTTGTGTGTGTTTTATGTCCATTGAACTCAGATCTCCCCTTCTCCAAGGTGTGTAGTACACAAGGATCTTCCTGGACCATGGTGTATGGGTCCTGCTACTACTGTGGAATGCCTCCCTCAAAGTAATCAAGTGGAATTTGAGTTTTAACCTTCACTATTGAGCAGGAATTCATAGCAACACTTCACAGCTTTGATGCTTAGAAATCTAATTTCCAGATGTTGGTTATAGATGGCTGGTTCTGATGCCTTAAGATCCTTAAGATCCTAGTGTATAGAATTTTAATATGGTTTTTAACAGTTCCTATCTGCATATTCTTGTGACAACAAAACAACAACGCTGTTTTTTAACTTCAGTAACTCCTTTCATGGCTGTATGATGTTGGTGTCTCATAGCCATGAGTAATGAATGCACCCAGGTCTTGGTTTTGTTAATGATAACATGCAGTGGAAACTTATATTGTCAGCTTTAAATGTCTGTAGCTGAATAGTAGGAGTGACATTTAGGTGCTAAGGAATGAGTGTTCTGTCAATGCTTTTGGGGTGAGACATCCTAAAATAGACACAATTAGCTTAAAATACCATATGGTTTCTTACAATTTTATGGTCTATTTTACTAAAAATGCTCCAGCTGAGAATGAGATTTTTCTCTTCTTACTTTATTTGCATTTCCTCTTCCAGTCTGAGGATTTCGCTGCATCCCTTTCTTTGTGTCCATTTGTATCTGCAGTAGAAGACAATATAGAGGTACTCTTCCCAAATCTCCTTAAAAGAACCAAGAGCAACAGGAAAAAGTAACAGGCAGCATATGCAGAGAAGAAAGTAGATGGAGAATGAATGTAGCAGAAAGCAAACCCAAAATATCTCTTCAGGGATCATTAAGACACAGAAATGTATTAAATTCCTAAAAAAAAAAATCAAAACCCATGAAAAATATGTCACTACGACAAGAAAATGAAGACTTTAGATTCTCTATACGAAAGCTGTGTGATTCATTGAGGTTTCCAGTATTTCACTTAAAATACTGCATCAAGTAACAGTTGTACTCATAAAGGAATGCAAGCAGAGCTTGTGCCTAAACCCCCATGCTGCTAATGGTCAACAATTTATCGTGAACCCTACTATTTTCTGATGCAGAATTGTACAGTAAAGATCAAAACAAACATTGGTTGAGAATGTGAAACATAAGTAACTTCAACATGTAGTAAAGGGACATTCTTGCCTCATAACCCTTCATCTTCACCACAATCAGACGGATTTTTTAAATTGTATCATGACGTGTTGCATCACTCTGGGAGTGTCAAGGATGTTGCAATCTAGTCACAAATGATGAACATGGAACTCCTTTGGCCTCTGAGTCCATCACTGGTGTCTCTCTTGTACTCCTGACTCAATTCTTCTGGTTTAGGAATTTGTCATGAGAGAGTTAAGGACATCTTTGCATGAAACTGCATGGATTTTGTCAGAGCGAGGAGTGTATAACTGATTATCACTTTGTGGTCTTTGAAGCTGTGTGGGCTCCTTTGTTTCCCCTTCCTCCCCCTTTCTGAGCATTATGCATATTTCATTGATTTGAAAATACATTCAAACTAGACCTTACTGAGTAAGAAAATAATTTTTACCTCAGTGGGATTTTTTCCCCACTTAAATCAGTGCCACAGGATTGTCCTGGCATTAGGATCTTTGGGAATTCCAGATAACACACTTATCTGTCTGCCCTCTTAACAGCTTTTTATACCACATTCTTTTTCTGAAGGATCAGCAGTTTTACTTGGGAGGACACAGGGCTGGATTCTGCAAGAAGTGCATAAGCCAAAGGTATTAAAAAAAAACCCAAAACCCCCAAAACCAAAACAATAAATGAAACAACCTGACTTCAAAAGCAGTCTCTATATCATCCAAGAACAAAGCTTCTCTGGTATATTCTGAAATGGTGTACATTTACCTTTCTGTGGAAAAGTTATATATCCTTCTTGATCAAAGCCTGTCATTGCTAGGTTTCAAACTGTGAACTTAAATGTTTGCAAAGTTTTCTCACTCTGAATTCAAAAGAAATATAACATTACACAAATTTCAACTTCTACTCTGACAGTGCCTTAAGAAACATTTTTAGGATTAAATATTACGTAACAAACCAATCTCTGTCACCTGTCAGTGTAACACTATCTGTGAGTGACATGCTGCTGACTTCTTCCCCAGAGGGAACCACTAGCCTATTTCTTTAGAAATCTGTTATATGGCTCAATCAATGACTCCTCTGTCTGTTCCCTTGACTATTCATTAGTTCTAATTAGAAATAAATGCCTGGAAGAGCAAACTGGCCCTGCTCAGTTAATTTATTGATTGCAAAAATTAAGACAATAATCAATAAAGTCCTCTCATTTCTAGAGACCTAAGGCCCTTCATTGCTGCTAAGGACCACTGCTCTTTATAGCTGTTCAGTAACCCACACTCAGAGACCTCTTTTCTAGTATGCTAAATACCCTCCACTTCCTATTACTTGGGGTAGTTAAAGGTTGAAATAGCCCAAGTGATGAAAAACTTAGCATGCCTTGTGGGGCAAGGACAGCAAAGCAGCACCTGACAGCTTCTCCCGACTCACTGTGGTGCGGCAAGGGTTTAGCCCAGTGTCCAGTGGGATCTCCTCCTGCTCACTGTGCACAGACTGGCTGGGGAAACAGAGGGTCACATGCTGTGTCCTGTCTGGGACACTAGGCCATTTTAACCCACTATCTGGGATAACTCACCTCAGGGCTCAGATTTGTTGGTGTCTGAGATTTGAGTGTTGCTGGAAGAATATTCCCCACTTCCACCTCCCAATCAAGTTACTGTTCTCAGTTAGGTGAAAGTTTAACATAAATAAAAGAAGTAATCCAGGATCCTGACCCACATTGACAGTGTTTAGTCTAAGTGTGAGAGAAGGGGTTTCCTTCTGTACGTATTAGGGAATTCAGAAAAAGTAGGTCTGGACTATTGAAGGCTAGGATGTGAGAGACAAGTGTCAAAAACACACAGCATGGGTGTGTCAATCTCTTAATTAAAGCAAAATATTCAGCCAGATTCATGTTATTCTGAGAATTTAGGAATTTAGGAGGGAAGAGGAAGTGCATCTGGGAGTATTTTCCTTGTAACTGAATTATCTAGCTGAAAATAATAATAATGATGGTGTTGTTTTATCTTGAAAGCCTGGCTATCAGGAAAAGATTTCAAGTAGAATGAAAATGGTGTATTTAGAAAAAGGGTCAATGGAAGAATAATTATCTTACATGAACCTTCATCAATTACTGGATTAGAGTTTACTTAAATCAGAAAAATGAAATTTTTTGCATTTTAAGTAAGTGCTGTTTTAACTTTCAATATTAACCACCTAAAACATTAAAAAGTACATCAGTCAACTGGACCACAGAGGTGACCATAATCAACAAATGCCTATTGGTGTCGTAATATCTGGCTTTCGTGGCTGCTAACATATTTTTAAATAGTGCTTAATTAAAAATGTAAGGCCCTTGTACAACTGTCATTGTAGACACTGCCCTTGACAGGAAATTATACCTGTTCAAACAGCATGTAGAGCAAGGAGTACATTTGTGTTCTGGTGAGTGACTATAACAGCAAGGACGACAAAAAAAGCCTTAAGCCAGAAATAAGTTGTCTGGGCAACAAATTAGTCTGCTTTGTGTTTGAGGTCTTGCACAGAGAGCAGTGTCCATCCAGAGATGGACATCCCCAGTCTTTGCACTAGGACCACTTTAACTGGAGTACGGAGGGTAAAACCAAAGAGCTGCAAGTTAGGAGATACAAGTTATACATTTACAGAAATGTAGGCCCAAACTAAAAGGTCTTCTTCTTTCAACATAGAGAAAAATTACTTCCCAGGGACAAAATTATATAAATTTGGAGAGAGCATGTAATTTGAAATAAGGTGCTCTAACTCAATGCATTTTTGTTAAAAAAAAGGTCTCCACAGTATTTTCCATGTTGAATATTCCTTCACCCTAAGAAACCAGAAGAGGAGAGGGGACTAAACTACATCTGTTTATATGAGCATGACTTTAATCACCTTACTACTAAATTTATGCAAAAGGTGAAGTATCTGCAGTTCAGGTAATTTCAAGCAATCCTGAACTGTGCTTTTTAGATAGCTTTCAATGATGTCATGAGAACAAGTACAAGGAAAACACGTTTTCCCTTTTTTATTCCTCTGCAAAATACTCACCAAGTCCAAGGAGCTCTCCGGGAGCAGGAAGATTCAGGGGAAATGTGCTGCTACTTCTGTCCTCTCTCCTCTGGGACAGGTGTGACTTAGGCTGCACAAACCTGCATTCCCTGTTTGGCACCTTTGACAGATGCATTTGATGACCTACTGCTGCAAGATGAGCCGGGAGAATCTTGGAGGCATCAAGGCAAAACTTCCCTCCTTTTTATATGAACTGACCAGATGCCATAACACAGAGCATTTAGATAGCCATTACGTATGGGGGCTCGCAAAGGGAGACCATAAAAAAATTATTAATCATGTTACAGTCCTTTAAAAAAACACCAAGCAGACCTGCTCATTTTCTTCAGTCTTCAAAGAATCACTGTCTTTAACCACCACAAAAGCTTTCTGATGATGGTGGGACCCTGGCTGGTTGCTCTTCTCTACATGGTGGAGTAGAAGGCTTCCTATGCCTTTCAGGGTGTGCCTGTGGAGGTCCTGGTAGCAGATAAGAACTAAAGGGGAACACTTACTTCCATATATTCAAGAGCCCTCCCTGTTGCCAAGGTCTTCAGGGCATCAGCCTCTTCAGTGTGCATAGGAATTGTGGTGGACACATGCATGCCTGCCTACCAAGGGACAGGACAGTTTGCTACCCACTGTCACATCCTTCAGAAGCATCAACCCTCTCTCTATGGGTCAGGAACGGAAATATGAGATGAAAGTCAGAGACCTGTGGGCAAGACTCATGTTCCTGATTTGCTGCAGGGATCATGTAGGTGGTAGCATTGCAGCCCACAGCAAAGGCTCTGCCTGAGGGGGCACACGGCTGGCAGAACTATGCACATTAAGAAAATTATTATTTCAAATGACCAGTCTTCTGAGATGGTTTATGGTGTCTGACTTTTGAACATTTACATGAAAAGACAAGGGAAGGAAAAAAAATATGGGAAAACATTTTAATGTCAAGGCTTTTTTGACAACACATATGAACATCAGCCCTTTCTGAGCTTTAAGCTCAGGATCAAAAAAACTGTTGGTTGCTTGAGTTTTCCTGCCGGAAAAACCAAAACCTTGTAGTGCGCAGGGAGCCCGCCCTCACTTGCTGGCTTGGCAGGAGAGAGAACAACAACTACACAACAGTATAAATGCACTTCTGAAAAGGCTCTTAATTAAAAAAAGAAAAAAAAAGGATTGTATATATCATCCACATGACACTGACACATTCCAATTTGTATTATATGACACATACTTGGAATATTTACATGACTGATAAGCATATTAATAAGCCAAGCTTTGACAGGAAAATATATTTCAAGGCTTGGGTTTCTTTGACATAGAGTTCTTCTGTTCTGGAGGTAATTAGTGCTGCCTGCTTTCCTCTTGTTCACAGTAGAATTTTTTCCCATACTAAAAAGATTATTCATAGCTTTTAAAAATCCTGTTCAGTTAAATACAACTAGTAAAGAGTAACAGAGCACATGTCAAATAAGAGACAAAGAGAAAATAAAAACTCTTTAATTTAAGGAATCATTTGAAAATCAACTCTGCATTTTGTTTTGATTCTGAAATAGCTGGTAATGAATATTGATTTTGATGACTACTTTTACTATTTTTGCTAGACTATGAACTGTATCCAGTGTGCCACTGAATAGGAATGAGCAAACCAGCTTGGAAGAAGAAATGTTTGCTGCTCCAAGCATTCTCTGAAACCTTACTCATTTAGAGGATGAAACCCAGAGTACATCCAGCCTAAGAGTCTGAACTTCAGCATCCACAGGAGCTTCTGGTTTAGTCTCCATAAAAACTAAACCCACACCTTTTCTTGCCTGGTGGCCTTTTCACTCAGTATGCTATGCTACAGGAAAGGTGGGTCCTCTGTCTGTAATCCGTAGGTTGTGATAAGTGTAAATATGTCTTTAGACACTGAGATTGAATAGTTCCATCGTTTCTGCTGTAGTAATGATGGAGGCAACCCACCTTCAGAGTGATTTTTCTCTATCACAGTGTTGTGCAGTGTGTCAAAGACAGAAGAGTTCAAATATCTGATTTTGTCATTACTTTTGCAAGGCAATCACTCAAAAATTATTGTCATAGACTTTCTGGCTTGTTTCCTGCAGTTCAGACTGGAAGGGCCCGGTCTTGGGTTTTTCTGCAAACCGCAAAGAGATTGTGACAGAAGACAAGCATATGTCAGACACATTTCTGCGGGTCCAGCTGGGAGTAGGTGTCACTAGCAGAAAGTCTGCAGCAGAAATCAGCAGCAAGCTGGGAAATCCAAGTGGGAAGGTAAAAAGAGATGTTCTTTCTTAGTAATTTTAAATCAAATTGACCTAAATTATTTTGAATTTTTACAAGCATGAGCAGCAGTTTAATTTGCTAGCAATACTGTTAAAACACATAGTTAGTACTTATTAAACTGTCCATCTGTTTATGGTGGTACATCATCATCTGTAATGGAGAAGTATCCTTTAGTCTGCCAAAACAGAGATTATATTAATCTATGATAAACTGACAGGGAGATATGTTTGGGATTTTTTAATCAGACTTGATTTTCCATACTTCAGAAACCTGGAATTTGAACATGCGTAATGCCTTCCTTATTACAAGTTGTAGCCATTTTTTTTTTTAAATGAAGAGCCACCAGTATTTTTGCACATCTGAGGTGTCCCAGAACAATTAGGGCTGGAAGGCACTGCAGGAGGTCATCGGTCCAACCTCTCTGAGCAACCTGCACCCCTGCATGACTGTTCTCACAGGGAAAACTATTTTCAGCATATGCCCATTTTCTCCAAGTTCTTGCCATACACCACTGGGAATAGCCTGGATCCCTCCTCTCACCCAGCACCCATAGGTGCTGGGAGGGCTGCTGTTAAGTCCCCCTCAAAAGCCATCTCTTCCTCAAGCTTAACCAGCCTCATTCCTAACCTTATCCACAAGGCACAATTTCTGCAAACCCAGCCACTTTGGGTCCCCCCCTCTAAATTTTGTCCAGTGAGATAACTTATTGATGTATTTCTTGTCATCACAGGTCCAAAACTAGACACTGCATCTTGAGGTGGTTCAGTTAGTGCTGAGTAGCGAGAGAACTAATTTCTCCTCTTAGCCTCCTTTCCTGCCAGGACACACTGCTGACTTGTGATGAGCTAACTGGTCTTCCTCGTAGAGCTACTCCCTAGCCAGTTTACATAGCCTACACTATTGCCAAGGGCTCTTCCTTTCCAGGTACAGGACTTTTCATTTGTCTCTGATTAATTTCCTAAGTCAGTCCCTTCCTGCTCTCTGTCTAAACTGTCTAAACTCAGTCCTTGAGTGGCTGCTCTCCCACTGTGGGTATTGATGGTGCCCCCAGTCTGAGTTCATCTAGGTGCATACAGTCGCCTATTCCAGGTGATAAAGCTGTCAAACAGGACAGGTCCCAGGATGCACTTCTGCAATTTTCCTCATGTAACTTGCCTATAGGTAAAGAGCAACCCATTGCCTGCTACCATTTGAGCACAATTGTTCAACTCTTTTTTACTCAGTTGCCTGCCCATCCAGTTATTCACAGCTAACTTGGATGCAAGGCCATTGTGGGTCACAGAGTTGAAAGTCTTGCCAAAGTCAATGGAAACTATGTGCAGTGCTATCATAGAATCATATAATCATTAAGACTGGAAAAGACCTCCAAGAACATCAAGTCCAACCTTTGATCAAACACCACCATGCTCTTGCCTCATCTGCAAAGAAACTGAACTACTCAGGCATGACATGATTGGTAAATCCATGATGGCTTTTCAGTCATCTTCTGCTACATATGCCCAAAATATGTTCCAAACCCAAATAAGTTTACAATATAACAAGCAATTCTTCCTCCACAAGAATTAAATGTCTCTCTGTCTTTTCAATAAGGCCTTCTAGGAAGCCACCCTGTCCATCAGGTGCTATCGGGAAGCCCTATTAGCATTTCCAGAAACATTCTTATCCTTGAGGTAAATCTTCCAGCTCGGTGTTTTGGTTGCAACTTTTGTGATGCTTTAAACCTCATCGCTCAGATTGTCTCCCAGCTGTGCAAGAGATTCATGCTCTTACATTCCTTCAGTATTTCTAGAAAATCCAAATCAAGGGCATGGCAGGAACAGCTATGGTAATTTTTTCTTCTGAGAGGAACCAAGGTGCAGGATGGTAGGTGGAGGCTGGAGCATGCTCAGTTCTTGCTCCAGCAGAGGTCAGGAGTAAGGTTAGTCAAGTTGGGTGTCAGGACATGTGTACTCACCCTTTGGACACTTTGGAGTCCACCAATGTAGATGTAGGTCCTGTAAAGCCAGATAGCTGAGAAAAGTCTGTGTTGGTGCCTGAGTGGAAGAGACATTTCAAAACAATACTGCACCCCAATGGAAAACCAGGTCCACTTCTGCAGAGACACCAAGGACATGCACAAGACACGTACTGTTTCTTTCTTGGGGACTGGCATTAAAATATTGGTAGACCCAAGCCTCACATATTGTTAGCTAGTCTTTGTCAGGTGAGAAGGTGGGGTGTTTTGATAAATGAAGTGAACAAGATAAAATCTAACTTGGCCCAGTCACAGGAGTCAACAGTCTTGGCAAAACACTTAGCAAGCACTGGTGGCTATAAGAAATAGAAGGTAGAAGAACTGTAGGTTTAAAAAACTTCTGAAGTATGTCACTTAATGCACCAGCAGCATAAGCCGTAACTTCAGGAGAAGGGAAGAGCACCATCTACTGAATAACAAAGGCAGTTGTCACTTTTCTTACGCTTTCATAGAATCATTAAGGTTGAAAAAGATCTCTAAGGTCATTGAGCTCAACCACTAACCCAGCACTGTCAAGTCCACCACTAAACTATGTCCTCAAGTGCTCCATCCACACTTTTAAATACCTCCAGGGATGGTGACCCAACCACCTTCCTGGGCAGCCTGTCCCAATGCTTGACAACTCTTTCAGTGAAGACATTCTTCCTTATATGAAATTTAAATCACCCCTGGCACTTGAGGCCCATTTCCTCTTGTCCTATCACTTGTTACCAGGGAGAAGTGACTGACCCCCACCTTTTTACAATCTCCTTTCAGGAAGCTGTAGAAAGCAACAAAGGTTCCCTCTGAGCCTTCTTTTCTCTTGGCTAAACAGCATCAGTTCCCTCAGCTGCTCCTCATCCGACTTGTGCTCAGACCCTTCAGCAGCTTCACTGCCCTTCTCTGGATATGCTCCAGCATCTCAATGCCCTTCTTGCAGTGAGGAGCCCAAAACTGAACACCTTCAGTAGAGGTTGCTCGTTCACAGACAAACCAGCAGATACTGGGAACTGTGTGGGTCACTGGGAAAGTTACTTAACCTGTGTTAACAACTGGCTGGATCATATCAAGGAGACAAAAGGATTACATCCCTCTCAAACCTTTAAGACCTTTCTAGAACTCTTAAATTCACAATAGCCATAATATCTGAATCCTTTCTTCACCCTGCTGTCTATTACTTACATGTTTATCTAGTGAAGCTAACTCATTAAGCTGTAAAAATATTTTAAAATTAAAAAAAAAGAAAGCAAAAGGGGATTAGTTAAAGATTAATCAATTATACTATTAATGCAATGGATTATGAGCCAGCCAGGAAATCACTTATTTGAGTTGACCTTCTTTCCTACTATTGTAATAATGTGCTCTTCCACCCATCCCCAGTCCTTTTCTCTCCACTTAGATATGCTCTCAGAATAAAATAAGCCTCAGATTTATATTTCTATAATTTTTTGGTCATGACTTTATTATTTCTTAGTTTTGCTTTTTAAAGCACTTGCTAAATGTGCTTGTAATATGAAGCTATAGTAATCCACCATCCTCCTACACTGCAGTCTGTTCTATCCTACACCACATAAAGACTCCTTTGCTGTCACGGGGTGGGAACTGTGCATTGAAGCACCTAAAATAGATTCAAAAGGAAAAGAAGGGCTACAAAGAAAAATGGGAAGACATTCTGAGTGCTTGTTTCTGTGCTCAGGACAAAACTGTATTTTTACATCACCATGTCTTTTGAAATAATTACTCCTTTACAAGGAAACTTGAGATAATCTCACTGCTTTGATTCATTTTTTGAAAGATACAACCTTCTTAAAAATTCACTTCTGAACTCTGGCCAGCTCAACAAGCACAGCTTTATCAGCTCTGTAAAAAAAGGAATAACAGATCTTGAACCAGAGATGCAGCCATTTTATTTTAAAAGTCTCGCCTGCATGTATTACTTGCGTGGTGCAAAGTGCCGATCTCCAGAACACAACCATTGCCAGAGACAGCATAATCACATTGAAAGCCCCATCTCCATGCTTCCTTAGCTGCTGGTACTTCACTAAACATTTCAGCAAAATTACATAATGACATCTAATTCACTAATGCCATGATCCAAATGAAAACAATACATAACATGATAACATTTTTTTTCTTCTTTTACTTGGAAGTAATTTTAAAAATATAATAAAGAATTCCCAAATAGATGTGTTTGTTAGCTTTGGAAATATAAAACATACCAGGAACAAACAGTACGATCATATCAAAGTTCTATCTTTCAGGAATACAACTCATGCAATTTTTTTTAAAGTACAGAAATATATCAAGTTAAGTTTTATAGGCAAACAAGCAACAAAGCCTGATCAGCTTGTCAGTTCAAGGATGATAGTAAACGAATTTCCCATTTCATACAGATTGCCACAAAATCATAACACAAGTCTGACCAGAGGTCAGAAGAAACTTCAAACAATCAAAATTAAAAATAAATAAATAAAAAACAAAAACAAAAACAATTACCCCCCCCCCCCAAGGTTATCAGTAATTCTGGTTTGTTTTTAACAAAATATTTCAATTTTAATTTATCTAATAAGTATTTCAAAACACATTTCAAAAACTATACCAAACCCCCATTTTGAAAGGAAAAAAAAAATCATGGTGAATCATTTTTATTCTTTCTGTTGAAATGAATGCAGTGTAAAATTCTTTTGAGAAAATGTTAACTGAGAAGCAGTCTCTGACAGAGAGGCAACCTTCTTCTGAGCCATCTTACTGCAATTGCCTGTGATCTCTCTGCTCATGCCCTGCTGGGTACTGTGTGTTTCTCACACACAGCCATACTACTGTCAAGATGACAGCAAATATGGGATGATTATTAGGGAAAGTCCTTGTGTGGACAAACTCTCTGCAGTGATACGCAAACCCCGCTCTTACTTACAAACTGCTGCCAATGGCTCTAGTGTTACATTTTTCTTTGGATTGGATTGACAAAATCTCTACAGTGTGGCACACTGTCTGCGGGATCTCTGGATACAGTAAACCCCTGCAATTGTAGATGCCTTTGGGCACTGGTACCATCTCGTGTCTCTGCCTCTCAGCTTAGCACACACCATTTTATTTTTGAAAGATTGAAGGATCAGGTCATGCCTCAACTCCTAGGAGGGAAATTGACTGATTTTTATGGGTTATGATCTGCAGAAGGTCATGATGCAGATGTAGACATGTCTCCTGATGAGGCCTTCTGTAAAATTGATGAACTGCATTAAGACCAGAAGTTCTCCACAGAAATATCTAATGTCACAGTTTGGTTTTTTTCTGTAACAACATGTGGAGGCAGAAGAATGTATAACCTATGCTTTGCAACCTATGATGCTGGAAGAGCATTGCATTCTTCCTTTGGTAAGCCTCTAAGTCAATTTGGATTTAACCATTTCCTTAGCCACACTGAATTCCTGTTGGGGTTACTGGTGAAGCTCAAAGCTAGATATGACACCCAGCTCCCAATCTGGATTTGTCAAGTAGTTTAGTTCCACCTCAGAGAAGGTAATGGCCTAAGGCTATGATGGTTTCATTCAGAGGATGGGGACAAATACTTACGATATTCTGGTTTCCACAACATGGGAAGGGAGGGTGTTTAACTTCGTCCTTTTGAAGCTGACCTTTCTGTGTTGGTATCTGCAAAAAATTTCTTCATTTGTGGGAAGCTAAGCAGACCTCTTCCCTGAAAACTCAGTTGCTTTATAGTCTTCCAGATACCTGAAAGGTGCCCACATGCTCTCCATTCTCACAGGAAACTTGATGTGAGTAGAACTCTGATTCTGTGATTGGATAGAGGTAGCAACTCCAGTACAAGAAAAGTGAAAACACAGTGGTGTACAAGAGGAGAAAGAACTCTACAAATCTGAGATACTTTTTAGAAGAACAAAGCCAAGTGCAATTCAAGAAGTGAAAAATTATACACAGGAAAGCAATTGCCCAAGTACAGAGTAGGGGATGCTGGTTAGAGGGTGCCCTGTAGAAAACACAACATTCTAGACTTGATCATGCTCTGAGAGCAAGTTAAAAATAACCATCATCCTTAGGGGGAAAAAGTGGAACATCATCTCAGAATGTAAAAAATGGAGTATCTATTACAGTATAGCAATACATAATTCCTTTGGTTTACTCAGTACTGGTGAGACCCAACTGCAGAATTAAGTCCATTTTTGGTACTTCAGAAAAGCAACTGAGCAATGGGAGAAGGTCAGCTAAAGAGCAACAGGAATTATCAGTGGTCTAGAAAGCACAACCTAAAAAAAAAATTGGAAGGAATGTAAATTGTTTGTCCTAGATAATAAAAGAAGCAGAAAAGATATGACACAAGTCTTCATGTACTTCAAAAGAGAAGATTTTAGAAGAAAGGCAGTAATTTGCTCACAACATTTACTGCAAAGAAGACAAGTAGCAAATTGTCTCCAGGAGACAAAAGATCAACATTAAAACATCAAAGGAGGATTGTGAAGCTCTGAAATTGATATGGTAATATTTCCCATTCATATCTATACTATATGTTCTTATTTACAGGCACAGAAGGTCTCTGTTGAAAATTTTCCACAAGATTACTTCCCATCCATTCCACTGACAGGTCCACTGAGAGATTGATCATAAAGTTAAATGAAACGGTCGTCTGCTTCTGAGGAGTTAGTGCTGCCCTTCACTGTATTACTAGGTGAAGATACATCACAGCAAAAAAATTCTTATATGAAGATGTTCTCCTTACTGTTCACTGCCACCATGCTGATTTTGTTAAATGTGCATTCAGAGACTAGGCAAACACAGACACATAAGCACATAACTGCTAATGTTGTCACTGTTCTTAAAGGCGATTGCCAAGAACAATTCACTGAAGTGAGTAATTTGCTTACTGTGTAAAGAAAATTAGCACCTTTGAAGCCAAAGTCTGGAAAATTAAGGAAATGCCTTCACTATTACATACTTTTGTGAAACAGGCAGCAATTAATCTATGTGGGCAGAAGTGTACACTGGGTCAGAATAGACTTAGTAAGAGGATCTATTACCCTCTGTTATCACTGAGAGGGTGGTAACTGATAGGTACTACAGATGCTTTGCTTTAGCATCCTCTTCTTGTGATGTGGTCAGCTTAGCTGCAGCTGCAGATGCTTTTTTTGTGATTAAACTGTGGTTTAAAAAATTAAGGAGCCCTCAGTTACAACTGATCTTTCCTTAGTTACCAGTGACCTAAAATAACACAAATGTGGTGGAACCAGCATGGATGTTACAGGATTATTCCCCAAGATCACTCAGGATGCAGCCCTCACTCAAATGACATGGTCCTGGGGACTATGGGGGGGAACAAACCCCCACCCCGGGCTCTGTGCTGAACTCACAGAACTGGTCTGAGCTAGAAAGTGAAGATCTTTCCAAAAGTGATCAGCCTTGACCAAAGCTGTTCCCCTTTGGAGAAAGAACTGAGCCATGCCAGCTGGTGTCTCAGGAGTCTGCACACACAAAACACACATGCTTCAGCAGCAGAAGTCAGTGAAGAAGGATAACCGGCTAACCCAGTGTCTTTTGGAGCCTGACTTACTTATGCATCTTATAAAGCAAGACCTTGCTTTTTTTGTGTGAAACCCGTCACTGCTAGCTGTTCACCAGAAATAGTTTTGGAAGTACAGATTCTAGAAACCTAGCTGGCCTGGGGAGGAAATAGCCCAGAGATTTGGCTCATGGTGATTTTCAGACTGTGCTCTGATTTCAAAAGCCCTGCTTGTGCACAAGGCAACTCAAGCAAGTGCTGTTGAAGTGCTCAGCAGAGCCAGCAGGGTTGTGCCACTGGCTGTGCTGGTACCTGGGGCCCATCCATGTCTCAAGTTCTGCAGGGCTTGCAAGTGGGATGAAGACAAGAATTATGAGGCAGCTGGGAGCTGAATCTGAAGTGATAACAGAACACACAAGTGTGATAACACACTAGTGATCCCAGAAGACTATGTTTTCCTTAAAGGAAAAAAAAAATATTCTTTGTGTAGAAATTATCCTTAAATACCTTATTGTGTTTTGGGAAGTATATGAAAGATGTAGGTCTTTAGGAGGGTGTTAGGTGAAAAGGGGATAGCAGTCAACCAGCAAAGAATTGTGTCTTCTTCATGAATAAATCCCAGCAGCATTGCAAAGCAGGAACAGTAGAGTGTGTTCAGCCAGGAAGTCCATCCTTAGAGGAAACTTCTGTTCTCTTCACGTATTATTTGTAAGTACTGTGTGAAGCTTGAACCTTAACTATTTTTCATGACATACAATTTGCAGACATACCACTGTGTTTTACTGTTCATGAGAAAAGAGAAACCAGCATGAAATTTCAGGTTTGGAATGAGATGTACATGTTGGCTGAGATATACATTATATCAAATAAGGCTTAACTGTTAATTTATACCTTTACAAAGGAGCAAAGTATGAGACGACATTGCTCTGCAGCCCCATATGGTATCTAGTGTCCATCCACATTGGAAAAGAGAGGAAAAATAATTTAGTCTTGGAGAACAGGATGCTTTTCATAGAACAAGTGCTACGGCTGTTCCTTTTAATAACAGGAGCAAGAAAGCTGAAGCCCTAAAAACACTCTAGACATGGTAGCACTGAGAACAGTTGCAGAGCCTAGTTACTCTGCTCACAAACACAGACACTTGAGCATCAAATCACTTTTCAAAATATAATGACACACTTCAATGTTTTATCTTTTAGTAAAATTCTGCCTTTGAATAAGGAGATACTTTGACCTTTAATTCCTCCTTATTGATATGGCTGGAATGTGTCCATATGGCTGATGTAATTGCTAGGCCACTCTTGATAATTTTTGATCAATCATGAAGACTGGGAAAAGTGCCTGAAGACTGGAGGAAAGTAAAGGACAATCTTGACTTGAAGAAGGGCAAGACATGTACAGGCTGGTTAACCTCACCTTGATCCCTGGGAATGTGAAGGAGCAGCTGATCCTGGAAACTATTTCCAAGCATATTAAAAACAAGAAAATCATCATGAGTATTAAGCATGCATTCACCAAAAGGAAGTCATTCTAGACCAACTTGATAAATTTCTATAATGAAATGACTGGCCTGATAGATGAGAGGTTATTTTCTACTTGGACTTCAGTAGGACCTTTGGCACTGTCTCCATAAAATCCTCATAGAAAAACTGTTGATATATGGGTTGGATGAACAGACAGTGAAGTGGTGATCAGACATGAAATCTGGTTGGTAGCCACTAACTAGCAGTGTACCCTAAGGGTCAATACTGGGCCCAATCACATTCAACATCCTCACTAATGAGTTGGATGATGGAGCACAGTGTACCATCAGCAAGTGTGCTGATGATTTCAAACTGGGAGGAGTGGCTGATATGCTGGCAGGTCATGCTGCCATCCAGAGGGACCTCAACAGGCTGGAGACATAGACTGACAAGAAC
>JAWWLV010000121.1:59197607-59208688 GCA_035041135.1 Platyrinchus mystaceus | reverse complement strand
GACACTGAACTGGAGGATACAGAAACTTTTGAGAATTACTTTAATTTCAATCTCTTCTCAGAGCCGGTGGAAAGACTATAATGAAATTCATTAGTTATGAGATTGGGTTCTTACCAAACACTTACTTTGACAATGATGAAGACAGAAACTCTCTATTTAGCTAATGTAACAGAAGTGTAGTGGAAATAGATCAACACTGCTGACTGTTTCTCCCGCAAGGAATGAAAAAGGTAGTTTAGCCTCTCAGCTCAGGAAGAATTTGGGAACATCAATTAGAATTCCTCCTTTTTCATTAGGCCTGGAGTAGAGGGTGCGAGGAAGGAAGGATTATAGGAAGACCCTCCCTGAATTTGCCAGGACAATTATCTGAAGTTACGATTACGTGTCATCAATTATTCAGATACAGTATTTATAGGAGCATTTGGGTCACTAAAGCTTTATTTCCCTAGCATGTATTATGTTTTCACACCCACAGTTCCAGTGCCATCTGCCTTTGCTGGACCTTGTGAACAAATATGTGGAAATCTGCCTCTCTGTAGGTGTGTACTTTGGGTGTTCCGGCTCAAACAGGACTGACACCATCAGAGCACTCGTTGCTAACTCCCAAGCAGTGATAAAAGCCTCGTAGCCTTCCTTCACCATCAGACTGTGGTGCAGTCGGTCAGTCAGTCAACCTTTCAAGGCAAAAGCTGTGACTGTTAGAACAATAACATAAATCGTTTGTTCCTTACTTTGGCTTATGGTGATATGACTGCTGATAAGTTCAAACTAGAAAATGCACCTCTAATTAACTCACTAGGTAGTTGCTTGTTACATAATTTGCCGTTTGTGATTCAAACTACTCAAGGATGAAAATAAGGCAGCATCTCACATTTTTTTTAAAGCTGATTTGGTAGCAGTGCTGCTGTTGTCCTAATTGTCGACGTCAAAAGCCAAACAAAGGCTCCTACTGAAAAGTATTTTCATCATAGAGAATGTTGTATGATAAAATGTTTTCCCCAGGCAGGCTTAAGAGGGGTTGACCCTCAGATGTGGAAATGCACGGAAACCACTGTTAAAGAGTAAGCTTTGTGCAAACAAACTTGTTCAAATAAACTCGTCAGTGTCCTCTCAAACTGCATAGATAGTAATCACTGATTAGTCCGAGGACACTACACGTTTTTAATGGCCCATTAGCCAAAGGCAGGGCTGTGGGAACATGCTGGTGAGACGAAAGGGAATGGGAAGCGCGGCAGAGTGAAAGCGAAGGGAGATAATGGGATCCAGAGGGCCAGGAGATCCAAACCAGGCTCTTTTGGAGGGTTTCAGAAAGGACACGGAGGGAGAGTGAGCCAGATGTTTAAATGCACGGCTTTAGGTTGCACGTGAAGAGCAGGGACTACCTGTCCTCCCTCACTCTTGGAATCAAACAGCTTTAATTACTCCAAACCAAATATTAGCCTCTAAGGTTAAAACAGCCTAAACAAGTCAATAATTCATTCAGCTAAACCAAAATATGTTGTGCATAATGAAACTCCTTTCAATTTTGGTGGTTTGGTTGCTTTTTTAAAAAAAATTTTGCTTCCTTTCTATACTAAAACCTGTTGTTTTGAATGAAAAGTCAAACCATTGTAGTCCAACAGCATTAACATGAAGCACTTCAACATACTTTTTGTTTTGTTTTGTTTTGTTTTGTTTTACAGCTGAGAGATTTTACAGATCTATGTTGTGAGTGGAGAGAATACAGGCAGAATGGACCCATTTATATAAGAGTTTTCTGAGGTGGATCTGGGGCTGTTTTCTGAGGTGCTAGTGTACTGTAGCACTGAGGGCTATATAAATGTGTATGTGTAATGTACAAACAGATTTAGAGAGGAACTGGACAAGATTCATTAATTATTACTATACAGGACGCTATGAACATCATTTTCAACAGCAAATTCTTAAGTTGCAGATTATTAATGACATTTACTAAATTATTGACATGCATAGAATTATTAAATAGTGCATATTAAACACAAAATTATTGAATTATTTAAATACAAGTATAAAATATTTTAATAGGATTTCACTTCTACTAAGATCATGATTTTTCCCCGCTCTGACAAAAGCCTATATTAAAAACTCTTTGGTCTAATTGTTGGTAGGGAAAAAACAACCCCACCAGAGATGGCTTTTGCTATTCTGGCTCTGGCTTGTGGCCCACTATATTACCCCAAGGTCTACAAAATCCAGAAATTTCTCTTGCACTCCAAAAGCTTTTCTGTAATCTGACTTCCACATCTTTTCTATTGACAGGGAATTAAAGTGTTTACAGAAACGGGAAATGTGCAATAGCACTGTAGTAGAAAAGGCTCCTGGTAAAGCTGTATTGCATTTGTCAGAGCAAAAAGTTAATGTTCCAGGTTCATTTAAGGAAGATATAAGATGTGCTCATATAGTATATGCTGAGCATGGCACTGTGGCCTCACCGCTGGGCAGGACTAGGCAATGTGCAGTGTGGTCTCTGACCAACCTTAAGTGTAGCAGTTGCCAGGGACATGAATACACAAGCCCACTGCGTTTGCTGCAGTGCAGGTTCGCCCTTCCTGCACTGCCACTTGTGACACGGTGTTTAAGCTGCCGCCCAGTGGCAGCTTGCAGCTGCAAGGAACAGCATCATGGGCAACCAGCACCAAACTCGGCTCTTTTTAAGCCTCCCTGGGGTGGCCCCTCACCCCAGGTCCCCTGATGCCATCTCACCATACTTGTCTTAGCTTGGGGAGACTGGTGGACACTGCCTATCCCTCTGCCTGTGTCACTGGAAGACAAGTTTCTGCCCATTCAGCCTGAGAAATTATTTAGGCAGACAAGACAGTGCTCAGGTGAACAACAGACTAACCCAGAGCATCTCCAGTGCACTGCAAGGGTTGCTCTACTCACCTTGCTCTCCTGACCCGCAGCCAAGACAGGAAAAGTCTCTGCAAAGCAAGAAAACACCACAGTACATCTTACCTTCCTTTCTGTTTCATTTTAAAACATACTGTCAATGAACCATCCTCTGCTTTCCTTTTCTTTTCATGTTATTTCCTTGTGATTTTACGTCCTAATCAAAGCATTTGTGAATCCCCCACTGTGCTATCACAGTGTTTTAGGGGTTGAAAAAATTATAATAGTCTTTCCCCAGCTGAGAAATAATGAAGGAACATCCCCGATCTTTATTGCTCAAATAAACCCGAGAAAAACAACTGATAAGTATAAAATCTTGCATGTGATATACTTTCTTATCTTTAATATGGGATTTGCACTTGTGCCACATTTCACTGCTGTTCAATACACGTGTCTGACTTTCCTCCTTTGTGGAGGAAAACTGGGGGGAGAACTGGGCTACTTGAGGAAAATCTAGGTTTGAATTTGTAACTTTGGGGTTTTTTTCTTTTATTTTTTTCATAATTTTCTCATTTATTTAATGCACAAAATTACAATTCTGCATATTGCTGAATACTTGCAACCCTTCTACTTTGCTAAAATCAATTCCACATAGTTTTGAAGCACTAAGACATCAAGGTTTATTATGGCTACAGCACCATTCGACGTAAAGGTGAACACCTAAGACTGGATGAGTGATCTTTGGAATATATAAAATGACTAAATTTCCATCTATAATTTGCTGGGGGTTTATATGACAAGGGTACAACACTTTGAAAGAGCATGCACCCAGTTTCATTCTTAGTGAGGCAAAATCCGGTACGCCTGGAAGTCAGGAAATTTTATTGAAATGGCAGCATTATCATTCTGATGAATGTTGTTATGCTAGTATAAATACCTGGATTTAGTCCCCCCTCTTTAGGAAGCTATAAATGATTCTTCTAAATTGCAATTTATTGAGTTTGCTTCAAGGATCTTAGCCACATGCATAAACAGCAGAGGACTATTTCATAGCTTTCTCATCAGGACAAGCAAAGCTCTTGAGGGGTGCTGTGCAGACATCTCCAGGAAAGGGAAATGTTAATATCTGCAGATTTCTACATCTTTGAAGGTCTGGGGCTTTAGAGCACCTAATTTTGAAGCATAGCGGTGCCTAAAAGTCCTGAGGGGGATTAAAGTTCTGTTATAATATAAGTTACTGAGAACAGATGCAATAAGAGAGTTTCTGTCCCAGGGAACTTTGGACCTTGTACATGATGAGACACAATAGACAAACATGCTAAATATGTAGGGAATTTGGTGAATGTAAAATGATCACATTTAGTGTGAGCATCAGTTGCAGTTGAAAGACAGTTTAATATCTCACTTGTAAACTGAGGGGGGTAGTAAAGCTGAGTGCAATATTTCTGTGCGACTACTGGGACTTCTAAAGCACTGATATGTTACCTGTCTTCTTTCACACACTCCTGAAACTCTGTACAAAGTTTGTGTGACACCACCCAAAACTTTTTTCCCTCCACTTTCTGCTGATACAAGCAGCTGCTGATTTGGAAGCTGTAACTTTGGCAAGGCTCTACAGCACTGTGCAAGCAAGCTCTTCTTATGAATGTTCAGAAAAGTAATGGAAATGTCTTTGTTATGAAAGGGAGAGAAGGAAAGGGCCAGATGCTTATGTCTCTATCTGAAACTCCTTTTTCTACCCTTCTTTCTCTGTGGAAAACAAAATCCACCTCCATCTTGATGATCATTCTAAATTTTTACCTACTTGAATTGTGGTAGATTTAGTATGGGGCACTTAAGCCATGATTTCAGATACTACAGATGTTGACCAAACAACTGAGAATTTTCTGTAACACACAGAAACCAGGGCAGCAGCTGACAGTGACAATGGTGACAGCACAGGAGCACAAGTTTGAGACCCTCTGTAGAAGCCAAGGAGGACAGTACCAGGCTCAAGGGAAAGGATGCACTTAGCAGTTATTTCACAATTTTTCCTGTTATTTCCCTATGGTCGTCACATGGCCCTAATTACCACTACGTATATATGAGTACTTTACAGTCTCCATGGCCCAACTAGGAGGTAGGGAAGAAGTATTTGCCAAGTTTTAACAGATAATTTCAGAGCTTTTTCTAAAGTCATTTGGGAAGACTGTGTGAGAGAAGAAGAACAAATCTAGATTCTTGCAGTTCCTTCCTGTAACTCAGCCATGAGCCTTGATGGTTTGTCAGCATTTTATATTTTAATTTCTCAAATACTCCCACTCTGTTATGTTTCATCCTAATGCTTTTTTAATGCTGTCCTACTTTTCTGTCTTTTAGCTTGTCTAATTTCAGGGGAAAAGATAGACAACTGATGCCAAGGAAACCTATAAATCACTTTATATAATTCGTAACACTACTGAAAAATCTGTTTGGGATTTGTCAGTGCAAATGAAATATGCCATTTGCAAGCTGCCTTTTATAATTTACTAAGCAAGCTGAAAATGTTTGTTAAAACAAGCTTTGTTGTTGTGTCATCTACTGGAGTAGAAGAAATAGTTTGTTGACAGATCACAAAAACTAGATTTTTACGGTCCTCCATCCACTTTAAAGGGCTTTCTTTCCTCTGACAGGGTTGAGACAGGATGCCACTTAAGAAGCATTGCACATGCTCTAGAGGACCATCTCTGTTTTTAATTCATACAACTATCCTTCCTGAATTTTCCTCCAGTTAGCTAAATACCATATGTTCCAACAGCTTAATCTGAAAAAAATAGGTATATGGACACACAAGTTCAATGTTTAAGGGTCATGTGATGCACACTAGAAAAGCTTTAAATCAAACATTTATGTCACATAACCTGCTTTGGGCACTCACTTGATTGCGTTTGCCATCAGGCAAACCTCATGGCTGGGGTGTGTGTGCCAGTCTGAAAAGAAGGACAAATCCCAGATCCAGATCCCAGTGAAGTGATATTAAGATTCCCCAGGACTTCACTGAAGTTTGACAGAGATCTGCAGAGACATGCTGAGCACCCTCTCCATTTCAAGACATTTTTACATGAGACAAAATATTGGGAAGGTGCCCAGAGGAAAGACTGTCCTAAGGGATAGATACAACACAAGAAAAGCGTCCTGTGCAGGACAGCTTGAACACACTGCATACACTTTCCAATGTAACTAAGGCTCAGACCAGGAATGTGTATATAGAAATCTGTTTCACAGCTTGCAGTGCCTCACAAGGTTCTGCTTGCACACTGGCTGGAAATGTTATCAATCCAAGGTCTTCTTGAGTGTTAATTTCACACACTGAGAGAAAAAGAGAATATAATTAGAGCACCCTGTTATTCTCATTTTGGCAGGAGCGCTCATTTTGAAAGGAAGAAAGAGGTGGCCCAAACTTCATGTGAGAATGTGAGAGCACCACCAACATGCTCAGTAAAACCCTTTGCAGGCTGGGAGGTTGGACCATTGCCACAGCTCTTGTGATAGCCCATCTCTCAGAAAGCTATGGAAAATAAAATTAAATAGTGACATTCCTTCACAAGATGGCAAATATCCTAATCCTACTCACATGTTAGGGTGACTGAGAGAAAAAAAAAAACCAACTAAATGAATAATTTCTATTAGCTGCATGGGATATATGGTTCATTGCATTTTCCAGAATTCTCAAGGGATTTTTATACTTCCTGAAAATAATAGTGAGAAATATACTTTCTGAAAATAATAGTGAGAAATTATAGTGAATGTGCTTAGTATTTTGATTATTATAATTTCTCTTGCTCTCTTTTAAGGACAAAAAATCCTGTCCTCACCAAATGGTTACTTCCATTTGCGACATGGCTGCTTCACGTGCTTGCAGAGGTGAAGAGTTCAGAACTGGGGGAGGCTGAATCCAGTGGCAGCTGTGGCTGGTGGCCACTGAGGTTCTGCAAAGGAAAGCCATGATGACAGAAGTGAGAGTGGGAGCATGTTAAAGATGTGGGATAATGCCAGCATGGAGGCTGCAGAAAACCAAGAAACTGCATTGCAGTGGCTCATGCATGACAGGGCCATCCTTTGGGGGTTGGTCTGAAGTCTCTCCAGTTGTTCACTGCGTGAGAAAGGAGAAAGTCAGAGGTGCAAGAGCTGAATGAGGGGATGCCCAGGAAAGCAGGCATAAAAAGATGCCACGTGTCCACACTCTGCACAGCCCTCCCAGGGTGTGCTTGGCCAGTTGTGCCTCATGCCTGGGGCAGAGCTTCTCGTAAGTACTGGAGCACAGAAATTTTTCTTTGAAATGTAGCAATGCTGTAGGGAATCATAAAAATCTTTTGGCCTTGCTTTTGTGTGTCTTCTCCTTCAGAAAATGCTGAGTAAAAAAAAAAAGGTTTAAAAACCCCAAGGAAATCTCAAAGGGAATTTGAAATAGTTCCCAGAGTGCAGAGGTGACAGGGTTGTTATCTGTCAAGGGTTATCCATCTTATTAAAGCAAATGTCTCAGCCTACAGTAAAATTAAGCTGCTGCGGGGAAAAAAAAAAAAAAGGAAAAGAGAGAGAAAAAATGATTTGACCTAAATTATAAATAGCAACATGAATCATATTCTGTGAAAGCTTTTTTCCCTCAAAGATACTCTAGAGCAGTACCCAGAATTGTATGTCATGGAGACATGTGTTTCTTAAAAATTACTGAAGAGGCATTTTAGTGATATGACAGACTGCAAAACAACAGTCTAAGAAAACAATAAAACAATCACTGCCTTGCGAGAAGCTCAAGGACTAGAAAGCAGTAACTATTGCTGCTGGATTTGTGATTTTGTTTTTCCCATGGACAGAAAGAAAACCAAATTCCTCCTTACAGCAACTTCAACTCTCTTGAGGGTATCATAATGACTGTCAAGTTGAAGCCATGAGCCAGAGTAATTGGAGCTTCTCATTCAAAAATGACAAGCAAACAGCATCTCCAGCTTTTTTTAGACCAATCTAGAAACACTTTTGCTTAGACCATGTGAGGCTGTAAATCATGAAGTTGCCACTGACTGTGAGCTTTCTTCAAGGCTGTTCATTCCTTTGGAGCAAAAAACCCAGAGCTTTGTGGAAAATGTCTTAGCCACATTTTTTTCTAGCGGGAGGAAAAGAAGTTTTCATAAATGCTTCTTTAAGGATTGACATTTGTTGTCTTTGTTTTGAACTTAACATGGGGGATGACTGGGGAAAATCAGAAGTTAATCCACTGTTGAGGATGACTGAGCCCCTCAGCAGTGTCTCATCTCACCCCTCTCTTTTGGCTTATTTCTCCAAACCCAAAACCTTGCAGAGCTCAAACCCAGCTATTAAAATGTGTAAAACTGAATCTAAATATTGGAAGATGCCTTTTTATTAAGAAAAAAGAGGAAGTTAAAATGATATTAATATGGTGGCTGTTCTCTCCCATGTGTAGTATGGGATTTTTACTTGTCCTAATGAGTAAAGAGAGTTTAAAATTCTGCATTCAAAGAGTGGAGATTGGCACACAGCTGCCTTAACATAATAAAATAAACTTATTTGAGGCTACTTCTTGAACTAAATACAGCACATACAGTGCTACTGACATTTAAATTTGAGGCCCATGGGACTGCAGATCATAAGGCAAGGTCTGGTTGCTGTTCAGGCTTCCCTCAGTTGCTCAATTCTAGAGGTGGAAGGCTCAGAAAGGCCTTTGTTGTGAGCTGTTGAAATTCAACTTGACCCGCAACGTGTGAGGTCTCAGCACACTCTTCCCTGGACCTACAGCCAGGGCCCTCTAAGGAACAAGCAGGAAATGGTCCAGCTGGGAGGTAGCAGGAGAGGTGAAATCCTCTCCATTCTGTCCTGTCCTCAGGAGGGCCAGGGTACTCCCAAGGCATCACAGGTTTTAATCTGAGATCATAGGTAGGAAGGAAACTGCAAGGACTCTGATTTCAGCTGTTCCTGCTGCTTGCACTCAATGTCTCTGAAAAAGGCATTTTGCTGGAAAAATCTGATTCTCCAGCCAAGCTCTCATAAGGAAAACAGGCACAAAGCCATCAAAGAAGAGGAGGTGACGTGGCTGATACATGACCCGCATTTCCAAAGTGTGGGTGCATGCAGGCCTAGCAACCTGTTACCAGCGTGGGCTTGGTCCTCTGCAATTCAACCAGCAACAGCAGCCTGTGCTGTGGCTTAGTTAGATCAGCACCACACCCCCCATCTTCCTTTCCAACCTCACAGAGCTTTCCCCCATCCCCAGTCCACTTCAAAAGCTATTAAGTAGCCCAAACATATGGGTTCCACACTTAGGACTTCATTTCATGCTGGTAGGCCTCCATGAGCACGTTCACCACAGGTTGTTTAACACAAGTTGCATCTCCTGCAGCATGGAGGCTGGGAGAAGCTCATGACGCTGATATTCCCCCAGGCCCTGGTGCTCATTCAGCCTCTCCCACAGCAGCTCCTAAACAGGATCCACTCTCAAAAGGGAAGTGTCATTTTTATTTTCACAGGGCAGTTCTGCAATTAGGGAGGAGGGAAGTCACTGGGGGCACAAACAAATAGAATAAGTAGGAAGGGAGAAGTAGAAGACAGTGTTGCTGCTGAACTCTTTTTATCATGTAGTTTAACATGGCTTTCACTCATAGAATAATGCTAATTCTGCAGTGGTAGAGAGGATATATCTCTGTCTTTCTCCTTTCCATGCATTGTCAAAGCACTGCTGCTCCTTAAGAGGCTACGTGTCTGCTGATGGCAGATGACAATCTGTGTTTACTCTCATGCATGGAGTCAATCTACACTACCCTAGTCATTTCATCACCTTTTAAAGAAAGGGAGCAGAAAAACAGGGGATTTACTTCTGCAAGGGCCCTTAAAGGGTAGTTCAGTCAGGGCTTAATAATACAAAAAGCAACAGAAAAGAACAGCTACAGCCAGGACTCTTTTCCGCTAAATTATATCTTAGAAACAACATCAAGGAAGGACCCTATGAGGATTTTCTTGGAGAATTCAACCTCACAACCCTTCAGAGAACATTAACAGTTTTCCTTTCCCACGTTTATCTCATCCTCACTTCTTTAGATTCTTCTCCATTTGCCAAACACCTCCATAAATTCATTCAAAGATATCACACATGCATCCTGCTTTTGCAGCACTCACTTTGCTGCATTCTAATAAGAAAACCCAACAATTTTTTTCTTCCTCAACTACACAATTTTACTCTTTCTGCACATCTTCATTTATAGGTTGTAAGTTCTTCAGTGCAGGGACTGGTTTATTCAGGACCTTGTTTTGTGCTCTATACTTGGACATATTTATTAAATAAGGGCATGCCTGAGCTATACCTGCTGTGAGAATCAACACTGAATTTCTCAACTTCACTTCAATCATACAGATAATGCCATGCTGTCATTTCACACTGAACATGTGAATTGTATTTTATACACCTTTCAGTAGAACTTTACTAATTTTAAATATACCTGCTGTTGATGCCACGACAGACACATTCTTCAAATTAGTGTGGAACAGGCCCCTGCAGGACTTGTATCTCAGTGCAAATGTTATACAGGACTGTCAGACTGCTTTCTCTCTGCTCATTTTTTGCAGTTTGTAGCCATCACTCATCTGTTTATAATGATGTGAGTCTCATAACTCACTGACACTTGTATGTCCTCTCCTTGTTTATCTTGTTGTATTTAACGTGTCCAAGAGATCACTAGGTATTATATCCCATCAGTACAAGAGATGTAATCACACAATCCAGCATCCTGCACCCAGCTTGGCCAGCCAATCTTCCTTGACTCAATGAGCAGTAAATGGGGAGTGGCAGGCTCCTTCCCAGAGGCCACTTCAGAGCAAGAACCAAACCCTAGAGGCTTGCAGCCATCTCTACTCTGGCTCCAGAAGGATCCCAACACTGCTCGCCCTCCCAACTGCTTCTTTAATGCAATACCAACCGACCAACCCGTTCACTCTTATTCGTCTGTCTTGTGCCTTATGTCCAGGACTGGAGAGGAAGAATGAATGCTCTAACAGCTAATCCAAGTGTGAGGTCACCTGCAGCTTGTTTTATCACACATTTTCCAGGGAATGCAATGCAAGCCTTAGCCTATCCCCTTCCAGCACCACAGGAGGAACAATATTTCCTCCCAGGCCCCCAACATTACAGAGACATGCATTAAGGAGGGAGGTGTCCAAAATCCATACTCATGGGGACCATTAAAACATGAAGCATATGAAACCTGGTTCAT
>JAWWLV010000121.1:59182641-59197507 GCA_035041135.1 Platyrinchus mystaceus | reverse complement strand
ATATTAGTCTACATAGCTCTTCTCATGCGTGAAAAATCAATGGAGCCTCACCTTAAATCTGGAACATCAAACTTTCAATTTATTCCTAGAACAGCAATACGATCAGAGCCCCGCACAACGTGCAAATTGTATATCTAGGAACTCTTTCATGTTGGGGTTTCTTCCTGTGCCTGCATGGCCTCCCTCAATCTCTCCTTCCTCATGCAGCTCAGCCTTTTGCTTCAAAGGCATCTGGGTTCCTTAAGAATTTCTCATGCAGCACTGATGTGGGGGCAATTAGGTGAGAGGGCTTTTCAGCCTTTTAATTAAAAGTTAAACTATAAAGCAGCCTGGGCCTGCTTGGGGTTGTGGCAGAACTAAAGATCCTCTGCCTTTGATGGCTGACAGGAACCCACCGCATTCCTCTCACCAGGACACAGGATTCCCTCACTTTTCAGCCGAAAAATATTAGAAGGTGCCCACTTAGCTTTAAAACAACTCACCCCTATTAAATCTGACACCAGATGCACACCATCAAGTCATAGAGGGTCTCTGTGTGAAACACTAATGAGGTGAAGGACCAGACCCGGACAGCAATACAGTTCACGAGAGCTTACACAGAAGAGACATACAGGTAAGGGAAATAAAAAGTAAAAAAAGACACCCCCCCCCCAAAAAAAAAAAAAATGAAAAAAAAGAATCTTTCTTTTGATTGAAAAGATTAGAAGAAAGGATGCAGCTGGTATCTCTCTGATCATGGCTCACAGCAGATGTGCAAGTGAAGAGACAGGGGAGTTGGATGGGAACCTCTCCATGTTGGACTTCTGGATCCTAAACCAGACAAAGAAGTTCATGCCCTACTGCACTTGTATTTGCTGAAGGAAGAAATGCATAGGGAAAGCCAAAAACATTCACCACCTTTTAGAGTTGCAGAAGGCACTGCTAGTTAAATCTTGCATAGACATTTTATTCAGCTATTCACTCACTATCCTAAGATTACTTAAAACAACAAGTGTGGTGGGGGTAAACTCACCTTGTGGACAGTCAAAAGAAAGTTAATTCAACAGCCAAAGCAACCATTTACAATGATATTATCCATTGTTTGGTTCACCTTCAGAAAAGGCTACACAATTTCAGGTACAGCCTACCAAGTCCTAAAAAGTCTTAGTGCTAAAAATCAAAGTCAAATATACAGATCTCATCTACTGCCTTTTTTTATTTATTTTTTTTAGGTGATCGAGTATAAAAATCTGTTATCAACCCTGGCTCTGGTAGCTCCCGCATGCATCAAGTGATTGGCTTTTTTAAAAAAAAGAAATCTGTGACATATTTAAAAGACTAAAAATCTTTGTATTTGTTTGGAAGATTTTGCAAATCCCCTAGCTCTGTGGAGTCCTCCAGTAAACTTATGAGGAAGACAAACAAAACATGTTTCCAACATCAAGGACAACAGTGTAATATGACCTCTAAGTTGTCAAATCTTGGATCAAAATGTTGGTAGTTCCAAGGAAAATCTGGGTGTTCAGAATGTTGCATTATACTCACAATCAACTATAATCAGCTTAAATTTTTTGAAGAAATCTCCCTCTGGTGGCTAAAAAAGAGAATTCAAATCTTCCCTAATCTAAATCTGGTCTTTTTTAGGTTTAGGAATCTACTGACTCAGCCAATCATATTAAAAAGGACTGTTCAAATCTTACTTAATAAATACGCTATATGAGAGTCAGATGAGGTGAAGTAAGACTGGTATGATTGTGTCCATTCCATACTGGCTACCTATAACTTGGAATACAAAACAAAAAAACAAAAGTCAAAACCTAAACCTCAGATTTATGTTACCTTTCACTAGTCTCAACTACTTTGAGTTCCACTGGACTGACAAACACAATATTTTGAATTTTAAAAACCAACCATATGACAGCCATAATCAATTACCAACACATGTCTGGAATTTTGTTTTGCTGTGCTGGCACTTCAGAAACTGAATTTGGTTAGCCAGGTTTTAAACGGCAAGACATTTAACTCAAAGCAAGCATTATTAAGAATTAATTTTTAGACCAGTACTGCTGAAGATGCAAATGTAGATTATTGCAAAACAGACACACCTTGTTCCAACTAGTGAGCACCTTCAGAAACCTTGTGAGTTTTGCAGAGAAAGAGTATATGCATGTTGAGAGGAAGGCACTGTCTTCCCTTTGCGTTTTTTAACACATAAAACACGTTAATCACTAATCCTACTAGGTAAACAAGGGTCCTGATTCATAGCACTGTTAGTGGGATGTACATCCTTTAAGATCTAAGTCAAAAGTTCAAATGTAGTCTAGTAATGATGAAACAGAGATTTTTCAATGATTTGCCAGTGCCAGTTCACCTGAGGCAAACCCCATCCACATAGTGCCAGACCAGTGTATCAGAGTCAGCTTCTTAACATAACTGTACCTGTGGCAAGGACACAAAGTGGAATGAGGGAACTTAAAGAATTCCAACAGCTCTCATGATTTGTTTCTGAAGACAGCTATTCAACTTCCCCAATGCCCTCTGAAATCTCAGGGACTGAAAACACGTGATAGTTTAAATATTAAAAGGGATACTTTGGGTCCCACATAAAGCACCAAAATTATTTCAATATCAAATAAGACAATTCATAAAGATGCTCGGTTAGAACACGGATGCAGAATAGCCACGAAACATGCTCTTTCTACATGCTTTTCTATTCATGTGCTCCAAAAACTGTTCAGGAAGAGAGGAAGTCTCACTGCCAACAGAAATTTGCAGACCCACAACCATTATTTTGTATCTCAGGTCTGCCCAGAAAGCCTATGGGAAGGCCTGTACAGAACAGTTCACTGGATTTTTGGAGTCCAACTATGTTCATCTTGTTATCAAAATCAACACCAATGGCATTAGAGTGACTTGGCTACAGAATGGAATATAGGACACTCAAAACCAAACACAGAATCATAGAAGCATTCAGAGGTGAAAAGACCTTTAAGATCACGGAGTCCAACCGTTGAGCAAGCACCTCTGTGTTCACCACTAAACCATATCTCCAAGTGCCACATCCATGTGCTTATTCAACACTTCCAGAGATCATTCAACATCTTCCCTAGGCAGTGTATTTCAATGCACGAACATTCCTTCAGTGAAGGAATTTTTCCTAATATCAAAACTAAACCTCCTCTGGCACAACTTGAAACTACTTCCTCTTGTCCTTTCACTTGTTTCTTGGGAGAAGAGACTGACCCACACCTGGGTACAACCTCCTTTCAGGTGGTGTAGAGAACAATTAGGTCTCCCCTGAGCCTCCTTTACTCCAGGTTAAACAACTCCAGCTCCCTCAGCCACTCCTCATAGGACTTGTGGTCCAGACCCTCCACCAGTTCTGTTGCCCTTCTCTGGACACGCTCCAGCACCTCAATGCCTTCCTTGTAGGGAGGGGCCCAGAACTGAACACAGAATTCAAGGTGCTGAGTACTACTGGCACACTTGTATCCTAATATCCTACCAAGTACTGCTGGCCACTTCATTTTTGATACAAGCCAGGATGCCATTGGCCTTCTTGGCCACACTGATGGCTCACATTCAGCTGGCTGTTGACCAGCACCCTCAGGTCCTTTTCTGCACAGCATCTTTCCAGCCACTCCTCCCCAAGGCTGTAGCACTTGCACGGGGCTGCTGTGACCCAAGTGCAGGACCCCCCACACTTGGCCTTACTGAACTCATACCATTGGCTTCAGATCATCAATCCAGCATGTCCAGATCCTTCTGCAAAGCCTTCCTGCCCTCCAGACAATGAACACTCCAACCCAACTTGGTGTCATCTGCAAACTGACTGAGGGTGCCCTTGATTGGCTTGTCCAGATCAGTGATAAAGATACTATGCAGGACTGGCCCCGGCACTGAGCCTGGGAACACCACTTGTGACCAGCTGCCAGGATACAGCAAACATAGGCAAATGTGTTTTTCTATCAGACTACAAATTCATTAAAGAGCACTCACAGTTCCATTACTCAAATACACTTGGCAGAATTTAGGGTCCAAGTACAATACAAATGACAGCAGAAAAAAAAAAAGAAATAAAAAAAATTTCCATCCATTATATCAACAGCTCCTTTTTGTAACTTAAATTTTTACAGAGAGATATAAATCTGACCTGATCTTACCAATCTGGGCTCTATTTGTAACAGGTTAAAACTGTCATTAATGTAAAGCTGATAGAGAACTTGGGACATGGAATTATACTTGCTATGATCAATCCTTATTTTTAAGGTAATAGGTATGGAAAATAAAAACACTTAAAAATACTGAAGTGGAATTTTAAGTTGTTTTTTTTTTTTTAATTAAAAATTTGTCCAAAAAGATGAGTATTTACAAAACATCGAGCCTTCCAATTCTGTTATCAAAACCTGCTGAGCCCAGTACACATAAACCTTACATTATACAAATCCAAAATATAGTAAGATCAATAAAATTCATCTGATTGACTTAATAAAAACCACACCCTTTCCCAAATAGGAAACATCAAATATGAACCAGTGCGGCTTCAAGTGAAAATGCAGACTTCCAATAGGTTTATTAGAGACAGCCTCTGGGCTGTAACCTAACAGTCTAGTAACTCATACTACCTCAAACCCATTGCTCGTGTGTTTAATGTAACTGTACATACAAAATTTACAAATATTTTCAAAGGTTCATTCTTAGTCTTTGGAAAGATGTCATAATTAACTCAATAAAATTGAGGCAACCTCTGTCTAGGAGTGTTCCTGTATGAGGGCTTAAATTTTGTCTGCCCAAAACACAGAAAGAATTTAAATTCTTCTGTTAGACGAAAAAATAGAAAATTAGGCAGAACCCAAATTTCAAAAGGCCATTTTTCACCAGGTTACACACACTGAGTGTCCTTTCTTATTACAGGCAGAAAAAAAGGAAAAATCCACATAACTCAATCTGGGATAGGGAGCAGGATATGGTAAACTCTTCAGAAGTCCATGTATTTGCTTGCAGACAGTCTTTACTCAATGCTTTTTGGAGAAAAGCAACACAGACCTCACCTACTGTCTAGCATAAATAGCTAAGATCGACATGCACAGAGATAGGCAGCTTCATGATGCAAAAGAAATCAAAGAAGAAATCTGTACATGGTTCTCTTTTATAAAGCACATCAGATTTCAGATCAGATGATATTTCACTTTGGTCAGTAACAGAAGGAAACCTTCACATCAAGGTCAGCCAAACACTTCATTTCACTGGGTTACTGGCAAAGCAACATTGACAGGCACTTGGCTGGGCTGTTGCGCTGGTGATCCATTACTGAGAGGTTGTTGTGCAACAGCAGCTGGTTCCATTTTGCTGATGTGTGTTATGAAGCGTAACCGAAGTTTCAGAGCTGGTCTTAAATTACAAATTATTTTCTCAACCTGTTAAAAAAAAAAAAAAGGCAGTCGGTAAAAAACAGGAGTATTTTTATGTATGTCACTACTGTACACAAACATCACACTAGCACAACAAAAAATGGAAAAATATATAGTAAATGGAGGTATTTACACTAATATTTTATTAATCATGATAACTTTTGGACCTCTTCTAACAACTAATCTTAAAAAAACCCTCCCTGCTGTAACAGTTATACACCAAAGCTCTGCAAAACCAGTCACACAACTGATTTTTTCCCTGCATATGGACGCAGTTTTGCTTTTGTAACATGTGAAGATACATTAATTAATCAGAAATTAGATAAAAACTTAAAAGATATAGAATGAAATGAGGAAACGTTATGAAACATCCAATAGCTTTATTTCTAGTGATTGCTTTAATAACAGCATTTAAAGCACCCTAAGGCTGTATTTTAAATTTCAGACTACATATATTAATCTTGGAATCTGAGATACCTACTCTACTGCATCTGAAGATTTTAAGTTAGTAGAAGTGCACTAACTTCCTAATCTGTATATAGAGACTAATCAACTGTTAAGCAGTTTGTTATACTGCTACCTATGAAAACAATTTATAAAAAGGCTAAGTTACTATATGGAAGAAAGATAAATAATGTATCAATATCTGCTGTTTACTTACTTGGTCTTTCACACTGTCACCTGTAAACATATACTTCATATGATACAAAAAATCACATATAGGATCCATGTAGTTCAGGTGGGAGCTGTACCGATCTGCATTCAGGAGCATTTCATAAAAAGCCACTCCAATCTGTTTTCACGGACACAAAGAGCAGCCCAAATGAAAACAATTTTTAAAATGCTTTAGAGTAGATATACAGTTAAACAGTATAATAAATATGTACTGCTTTTCAGGTATCTATGATTCCTAACAATTGATTTTCTTACAAATGGGCAGGTCTAAGTCATCCCATTATGCTTAACTAAATGATTCCCAAGTTAAGCTTTTCTTTCTAGAAGGGTCTCTGCAATCTGACATTTTTCAGCTCATCTGCCTACTGGTCACCTCTATCTCTTTTCTGCTCCCCTACCCTTATTCACACGGACATGAATGTAAGAAACAGCTTATGTTCCTCCATCCTCACAATTCAGCCCTTGCACACTTCCTTCCAATGAACAGGGCTTTTAAAACAGGCAGTAAATCTGATGCATATTTTGCATGCAGTTTGAGAGCCAAAGAAAGAAATGTGTTGCTTGACATTTTTGGGCTGTGTTTCTTTTCTTGTTTAAAAAAAAAAAGTTCTAGGTGTTTTATCCAGTAAGATTTCAGTTACCTGGGTAGGCTGAATACCAACTCAGTAATTCAGATCCTTGCAATTACTGTTTAATTCATAGATTTAATTCTGAATATTTATTAAAAAATTTTATCATATTCTGCTTTGTAATATAATTGCAAAGCTAAAATAATATGTACCACATAAAGCAGACCACAAGCTACACTTTACCTCTATCATGCATCGTGTCCTCTCCTGCTGGAACCGTTGTAGGAAAGGACCAACAAGGTGGTAAACGTAGAGCAGCTGGAACTCTGTTTTCACTATGGGTATCAATGATTCTGTGAGGAACCTGCAGGACGTCAAGACATTTACTACTTCAACTTTTTGGTTATTTTGGTTTTTTTCTTCCTTCCCCTGCTTTAAATTCTAGCCAAAACATCACATTCTCTCTTACACATTTAGACCTTTATTTTAGAAAAAACAGTGTACCTCTACAAATATTAATTATTTCAAATATAAGTTATTTCAGGGATGCTCTAGAATTAAGAATAACATTTACTGTTACAGCTGATGCTTTAGGAATATGCTACAGTCAATGCTTTAAGAAAAATTCGTATTAATAAAAACATAAAAGCTAATTAAGATAAAAAAGGCTCATTAAAGACAGTCATACTTTATACGATAGCCCTGAAGCCTACAGACAACAGGAGTTATGTCAGTGGAAGAGGGAGCTGGAAAAAACTTGTGACCCATCTGGAGAGTTTGGGAGCTCCCCTGTACATATTTATTTGCTGGTGTAAGTGCTATTAGGTAGAGTTATCTACAGTAGGTATGAAATTCAAAACACAAATTATATGATCAAATATCATTACACCTACTTAGGAATGAGAGAGAGCTGTCCAATGCTAGAATGATGCCAGACAGCATGTGCCAAAGCCAAAGTGTAGCTACAGCTCATCTCAGAATAAGACTGGTGACATGCTGTGAAGTCAAACAGCTGGAATGGGTAACCAACCCACTCTGTCTCTGATGTCAAGCTGGGACTGTTGATAACATTCACAATGCAATCATGGAGAACAATCCAGTATGGCTCCTGGGAAAAACAAAACAAAACAAAACAAACAAAACCCAAACCAACCAACAAACAAACAAAACACCAAACCAAAAAGTCAGAATTGCTTCTAAAAAGAACACTAAGACAATGTTTCAATGTTTCCTCATGTCTTTCTACTGTTATTGCATTCCTAAAATGTGTATATATATATATATATATATATATATATTAAAATAAATGTTATAAATGACATGGTAGTTTGTAACCATGTCTGACAAAGACAAAAATTGAAGGAGCACAACACAGAAAGCATCTGTGTTAGCACATATGGCACATTCGAGGGTGTGGCATAATCAAGACATATCTAATGAATTGAATTATTAAATCAGCTATTATAAAGGTCTCCAAAAGAAGAAAAGCCAAAGAACCTTAATGGAAGGGGACTGAGAATTTTCTAGTCTTCTGAGTGCAAGCAAAAACAGACCGAAAAAAGAGATGGAAACAGGAATAACAAAAGGCAAAGACTATAGATGAAGATGCAAGGAGAGGGAAGAGGAAGAATAATAAGAAACATAATAAAAATAATAAGGATTAAATCCATGTTGGCTTCTTTCCAAGAAGAGGAAGTCCCAAGGAAAGGATGGCTGTGGCACATATAAGCAACAGACACAGAGGACCAAAATTATTCGCGCAGTCTTGGTCAGGTATCAAGAGTCATGATATTCAGAAGATCAAAGTTCCAAATGATATGTGAACTGTAGTACTGCACACGTTTCCTTTTAGACACATCTCATTTACATGGTTTAAGAATTACAGGATGTGAAAATGCATAAAAATAAAATAAAAAATTACCTTGGCATCAGAACACTTATAGATCTTATTACATTGCTCCAGTTCTAAATACTATACACACAGTATTTAGCTGTATATTTAAATATAAGTGATTTACTTCTTTTCATCCAAACCCCAAAATTTAAAAGAAAAACCAAAAAGCTGGTCAATTTTTCCATGCTGGAGGAGTAGATGTTTTTCAAACATGCACACAGCCTTCTGTGGAATCTACAGATGTTGGCTATAAGTTTTTACAACATACTCTAGAAAGATGATAAACCTTCCATGGAAGAAGAGATTTTTTATTTTAAAATACAACATATTGACTCACTGGTAAGGCTGTGATAATAAGTCCAATTGCATTCATCCAAGCTGTGATGTTCTCTCTTGGCACCAGTGGCTGACTAGAAACAAAATAAAAAGAAAACGAAAGCTCTGAAAATACACAATTACAATTTGTGCTTATCATGCATCTAAAGGCAAAGAATATTTCTCTAGCTGAGAGAACTATAAAAACATAAGCAGGTATTTAGAAAAGCCAAAAGATTATATATATGCTACTGTGATGTTGTGTGCAAAACTTTAGGCACGTTTTGCATTAGTAGCAGGTTTCCCTCAAAGCCTTCAAACTTTCTCCCTTAAGCTTTAGTGCTTAAGATTTGTTTGTCCCTTCATTGACTGCTTCCCTCTATGTTCCCCAAACAGACTAACAATAAAACATTACTAAGCTGAATGAGGCTAAATCCAAATCATTTCAGTTTGTCATTGCTCAAAGGTGCCAACTGAATGACTACAAGAATACTAGGTCCTTTCTTTCACTGCAGTATTTTTCACAGTGGCTGAGCAAGAAACAGAGCTATGGGTCAAATTTAATGCATCATGACAAAAGGTTAGCCTTGGCACACCACTGTTTCAAAGTACTTCTGATTTACATTAGCAACTGGAGGATTCAGAGTTCTGCCAATGCTTCTTGCCCCTTTCTTTGCACTCAAAGATGGTGTGATGTTAACTGATGAAATGTCCTCCTTTCAGCATAACTGAAAGCACAACACACTTTTTCCAGTCTCTGTTTCTGAACCCAAAGGATAAGACCTTCACCTGTGTGAGGTCTTCCCTCTAACTTTTATAGGCACCATGCCAAGTCAGCTGTTCCTGAAGCATACACAATCCACTACAGCAATCTAACACATGCTTTTTCTGCTTGACCCCTGTAGCCTTGTTTGTTATTCAAAAATGCTTTACATTATATAAATCTTAATCTATGTATACATAATTAAAAATTAAAAAAAAAGAAAAAACTATTAGTATCATGGACTACCTTAGCAATCTCTAATTATGTATGATATATTGCAGGAAACTATTTCAGAGAGCCAACACACCTCTTCAGCACAACATTCAGCAGAGCATTGCCCACCTCCTTCCCCGGAACAGCCAGAGCCATAAGCTCAACACAGGTAACGTGCAGAGCGTGGGCAGCTGGGTTAGGAAACTCATTGAATCTCCAGTCACAATTTGGAAATGGACCAGGTGATTTGCCTGCCATAGGTGACAATGATTAAGGAAAAAAAAGCTGCCCCAACACAGACCAGTATAAGCAGCACACTGATTAAAAAAAACCAACCAAACAACAAACAGAAACCCAATGCATATACCACATACTAAATTGAACTGAAGGTTACTGAAAACAAGTAGAACAACTGCATTTCATAAAAAATAAGACATACAGAACAAAAGTATCAATATAAGATTCTGATACTCAACCACTGAAGGACAGCATGAATAAAAAGCTATAAAATATATTACATACACAAGGCCATGCAAAGGATAAAGTTTCCTGGTTAAGAGGTGGAAAAAAACAACACAAACCACCTCATTCCACTCTCTGCTTCCAAAATGAAAAAATGAAAATAACAGGGATTTTCTATTCTGCATAATCAGAAACCATTAATTTTCCTCTCTCTAAGATCCTCTATCAGGCTTCTATGGTGACAGTTTATGCAAAAGGAGCACCTGCATATCTCTGAAAATATTTCACTTCCCCAAACAAGACTAACTTACTTGAACTACATACAGAAAAGGTCTCTAAACACAGTTAACATTTGCATAAAAACAGATGTTTATGTAATTTTAGATACTTTGAAGAGATCAAATACACTTCTTTCAAGTTACATATCAAAGAAAGGGAAGTTCAGGAAAAGGAGTGAAGGAATACATAAAATCCCAAAAACTGGTCAACTCCTGTAAAGCTGCTCCAGAAAGAAGCCAAAGTTCAGGGAGATTCCAGTAGTGCTATTCTCTAGTTTGCCAGCTATTCCCACAGAACTTTAAATCAGCTCTAGTCATAATGGCAAAAATTAATAACGGGCAGCAATTAAGAAAATGAAGGTTTGTATTAAATAACTTTTAGCTTTTCCTTCTTAAAAAGCAGATTCTCAGCAGTTTTAAACAGCACATATATCAATCTTCAACTAGACACAGCTAGTTATATACCATCTTAAATGTGTCCCTGCTTCCAATACTTTATTCTTAGTAATACTGATAACGGCACTGGAAATCAGCAAGCTCATTTTAGACAATTTTTTTGAATACTTGTGCTTTGCATCAAGCTTATTTTTTTGTGGTAATTAGAATTCAATTCAGAACGCCTAAACATCAGTAATTGTATTTCTATGTGATGCTTTAAACAGCAAAATATTTATACAGCTGTACTGTACTTTGTTTTCCCCATATCTTTCAAGATGTTTACTAGGGGCAGCACAATCCCTGTGTAGAATAATAAAGTACATGGAAGTAATCTAATATGAATTTAGACTGATACATGCAGCTAAATAATGACTCCTAGCTTTATTTCACATCTGAACAGACAGAAATTGAACTTTATATTTTGATGAAATGAAGCTACGAGAAATTGTCATAGCTGACTTAATGCAAACTTTCAGAAGGATATTGTCTACCAGTCTTCCAATGAGCTTGCAATAGTAAGTGTCGTCAGGAACCCATGGATTTTCTTCTCGGGGATTCATAGCACATTTTAGGTACGTATCACTTAGGCACCAGCCCAGTGGACGATTATCTTTGAGAGAGCCAATTATGGCATGAACAAGTTTTCTCTTGAGGTTTGTGCGCTCTCTGAGATGTCCCTCATAATAGTGAAGAGTGTTGTATAGGTAAGTCACTGGTCGGTCTGCCAAGAAGAAAAGGAAAACAGCAAAACCCAGAAATAACTTCTAGCATCACTATTAAGTTTATGGTGGCAAACATAAAACTAAAAATCAGGTAAAGTTATTTGAATCTTAAGTAAGGGTAGAGAGAGGAACTGCTTTTCAATTGTTTCGGTCTCGGTAACAGAGTTTGTTAGAACATTAGTCCAATGTTCTAGAAGGGAATGAAAGGGAAAGGTGTGAAGGAAGCATAAACTAGCAAGAGATACCTGATTTAAAGCAAGTTCACTGTTAGTAAGCTGAAATTCACTAAACAGGGAATGCACCTCTCCGAGTAAATGTACACAGGGTTTACAGAATATGAAAGGAATAAAACACTGCTGTGCTAGTACATGAAAATTATGAGTGAAGGAGATGAAGGAGAATAGAATGATTGCAACAGGAATATATCTGTGCGTATTCATGGGTAACTTACCATGGAATTTGTATAAACCACCCAGATGATCCAATAAAGTTTCTAGTGATTTAGACACTGGAAGCAATTCCAGAAATCTATGAATTACAATATCAAACACTGGCAGAAAGCGCAGGCATACATTTCCAAAATAAATTGGTAAGTACTGGGGCTGGATCTGAACTGGTGGATTGACTTGCTCTGCCAAGCCCTCGAAATACAGTTTTTCAGGATATTTCTAGAGGGAAAGAAACACAACAAAATCTAATGGATTAAACATTCAGCATCTACAGTGCTTTAAAAAAGACACTTCATAACCCTCTTCTTATCACATTTGAATTCAGTGAGATGATTTCACTGTAAAGCTTCCTGAAGAAAATTCAACTCTGACTGAAATCAGTTATTAGACTAGTAGATAACAACTTAAAAATAAAAAAAAAAGCGAAACAAAATGTCACCACCACTCAGAATGGGCATAAGAGAACACTAAGCATCCCGAGGCAAAACTGGAAGCAGCCAGCACTTAAGTGTCCTTTGACAAGTCCTTCAAGAGAAAACCTAGGGGAAATCAGCACTACTGAAATTTTCTGCATCATATACTGAATTAGAACACTAGAAATAATATGCATGGAATAATTTCCCTCGGAATGAACTCGAGTGTACACAGATAACAGATGGGTACTGCTGATGGCTGAGCTTATGATGTTTTACTTGTTAAAACACTGTATGGCTGAGGCAGAGGGCTAATATAGACCAAACAGCTTCTGGATCAGAACTAGATGGCATACGTTAAGTTACATGAGAGTTTGCTTGTATCTGTTCCGTCTCAGTGTTAATTTCTTTTTTGACAGAACGGTCCATTGGTACATCCTTTTCTAGCCAGCAGAAGCCAGTACAGTTACAGCACCTTTAAAATCTCAGCAATTCTCTTCCCTAACGTATCAGGCTATCGTGTTCTTGCCACACAAAAGATGGAAGAAGCTTTAATAATTAGAAGAAGACGCAGGTTTAACTATTGGTATAGTGATGAAACACCAGAAAGAAATACCTTCTCCCTGATGCATAAAATCTCTGTTCTAAATGAATTTCAGTAAAACCAAAATTTTAAAATTATTTTACTTATATGAGCACGAACGAACTTCCAACCAATTCTTAAGCTGCTTCTTTCTTTGAATATTACTGTTTTATAATTTTAAAGTTATTACATATAGTGATTTATTATTTTCATACTAGGCCAAACAAATTACAACTTACTAGGTAACTCCAAAAATTGCTGACCTGTAAGTGATGGCTGATCTCACCTCCACAGAAAGTATTACAATAAAAGAATGTTATTAACTTTGATACCTTGTGGTAACTCATGTGCTTCGTATGCCAGTCATTCTGCAGCCAGTGTTCTGGAGAATTCTCCTTCACAAAGTCACTCACTCTGTTTCTGAAATCATTAGGCTTTAATAAGAGTAACTGAATTATGAAGTAACAGACTTGAGCTTCATTTCCTTCATGACTACGCATAGCCTGAAACAAAATGGATCAGATAACATGAAATTACAGTTGACACTGCTGTCTGCTTTACAGCACCTAAACATTGCAGTCACATTTCCTAGCCACGCTAGGTACATCCACACACAAGTTCACACTGAGCATACGGTCTTTCAACTCTATTTTTCAACAGGTTCAATTCCCATCCCATTCTTTATTCCACAGGCAGAGTGTCTTACAAACTCTCTAGTGATAGCATTTTCTCTAAGAATTCCAGCTCTCTTTTATCTGCCAGTTCTCTTATTGAAAATAACCAATTAATGACAATGAAGTTGAGATTGCTTCGAACTTTTGGCCACTCTGACATGTTTGGAGCTCAGTTTGAAAACCAAACTAGAATTCAGTTTTACATTAAGGTGAGGTTTTTAATTATACATAAAGTATTATTACTAAATGAAAATCTAGTTCTCTCTAGGCAAATACTGCTTTATTTTGTAGGATAACATGAAAAAGTAGAGAACACCATTTCTCTCCTACTTTTATGCTAACGGGTACAAGATTTTCCATTCACTTCTTAAGCATGGCATGCCATATCCCTTCTAACTTTTAAGGCTTCAGAAATCACAGGACCATAGAATCATTTAGGGTGGAAAAGACCTTTAAGATCATTGAGTCCAACCATTAACCCAGCACTGCCAAGCCCACCACGAAAACATCAGTGCCACATCTACAAGTCTTTTAAATACCTCCAGGGATGGTGACTCAACCACATCCCTGGGCAGCCTATCCCAATGTCTGACAGCCCTTTCAGTGGAGATATTTTTCCCGATATCCAATCTAAACCTCTCCTAGCACAACTTGATGCTGTTTCACCTTGTCCTATAGCTTGTCACATGGGAGAAGACACCGCCCCTCGCCTGGCTACAACCTCCTTTCAGGTGGTTGTAAAGAGCAATAGGTCCCATTTCTCCAGGCTAAACAGCCCCAGCTTGCTCAGATGCTCCTCCAGACTTTTCACCAGGTCCACTGCCCTTCTCTGGACTTGTTCCAGCACCTCAGTGTCTGTCTTGTAGTGAGTGGCTCAGAACTGCCTGTAGCGCTGCACGGGGTTGTTGTGACCCAAGAGCAGGACCTGGCACTTTGCCTTGCTGAAACCTCAGACAGCTGGCCTCAGCCCATTGATCCAGCCTGTCCAGATCCCCATGTAGAGCCTAAATAACTGCATAACTCTGAGG
>JAWWLV010000121.1:59165010-59175300 GCA_035041135.1 Platyrinchus mystaceus | reverse complement strand
AATTGTTTAGCATTACAGTTAATCTTTAAAGATTAATACATTTCTTATGAAAAGGTACAAATACACCCCAAAATTAAAAAGTTTTGGATACAGACTCAGGTATATTACTGCCATTGGAAAAGGCACTCTGGCTCTCTCCTTTTCCCAATGCCTGCATTTCTTTCCCTTTGATATAGTTATTACTGCACAAGCACCACTGGCTGCACAAGTGAGACATCACCACTGCATAATCAACAGGACTGCAAGACAGATACTCATAAGAGCAAGAGCCATAGATAACATTTAAAGTGCTTGTGAAATTGAATCCTAAGAAATGGTCACAAAAAGACTTTAAACAAATGTAAGTCGGAGCCACCACTACAGCTAAAGTAAGTAGTCCCATCACTCTTCCCGTATTTTATGCTGACAAAAGCAATTGCAAGCTCCTTGACACAAGTTGTACAGAAGAATTCCTGTGGGTCAAAACTAATACGTCGGGGAAAAAATTGTTACATATCAGTTTGATACACCACACATTTGTATTATCATAACCACTGACCCAAAGCAGAAAGCACTATGAAAAGAGTTAGCAATCTGGACTTCACGCTGACAGTGCTATCATGACGAAAGTTTAAGAACTTCTAACTGTCCCTTCCAGAGGAATGTATAAAGCATGACTAGGATTGGATCTGTCCCAGCAGAATGAATTTTAACTAACCATTCAGTTCTTGGCAACTGAAAGTGTCTTTCAGTGTACTATTCTGTTACAGCTCAGATGTAACAATAAGATTACACATTTTTCCTTAATAGTCTCCTCAGTGGTTCAACAAACTCCTCAAAACTTTAGTCAAACCAAAGTCAAGGAAGAGAGGAGTCAACATAAGTTTTTCTTGCACCTAAAAACAAACATGTTTACATGGATAGGAAAGCCATGTAAATCCTAGCTCCTAAAAAAAATCATTTAATTATGAAGCATCTCTCTTCAGCTGTGCAGCATATATGTGTTTTAAGAGTGACTCAAGAATGATAATAATACTGACATATAAAGGTCCCAGTTGAATTAAAAATTAGAGACTTACTTCCTTCTCAGGGTACAGGAGGTCAAAAAGCTTCATAACTGGGAGGAAGTCAGCCAGGGCATTCTTCTGGATGCTGCCAGAGATGAACTGGAGGAGCACCCACATCAAGTGGTCTCTCCCTTTAATGAGACCACGGCCTGCCAACTGTCAAAAACACTCAGTAACAAACAAATATTGCACACAGGAGAAATATCACTGTAAAGGTTCCTATAAAAGTACAAGGACAGACTAAAACAGTTCCAGCTGAGATCACTGAGAATTTTATAGCAGGACTTAGGTAGAAACATACATCATGTTTCCGGAAAGAAGAGAAACAGGTACATTAGTTGTAACACACAAACAGACTCTGGGAGAGGCAGAACAATTAATGGTAAGATTTAAAATGCATTTAACTCTTGAGGATCACTGTTTTAAAAAATTAGCAACAGTTAAATACTATGTTAAATTGTCACCCTGTAGCCTTGTAGTGAAGTACAGTATTGCCACTAGCATCAGGCCACAGGTATTATAAACTCTTTTGATAAAGGAAGTCTCTGAAATAAAACAACTTGGACTTGCTTCATCTGGACTCGTGGATTTTTTTTTTTGGTGTGTTATTTAATTTACCTGTAACAACAATTCTCGAATAACCAATACACTACTCCTATCTTGCTTGCTGTAGTGTTTTATTAGATTTGTTCAACTGTGTTGTGTCATGACTATTGTTTCAACGGTTTATCAACAGTAATTACAGAAAAACAGCCCTGGCAAATTTAATTTTAGGGATAACAAAGAGAGCAGAGAACTACAATCCATCAGCAGTAAAACACAGCATACAGAGTTACATTTTTATTTAACATGGAACTGTGGACAAATGAAGATGGAGGAATGTGCAGTGCATGTTAGAAACTGTATCTAAATAGCCACAAGCTAATCCTACAGTGAGAAGAAAGAACACTCCTTTCCTACCATCAACAGCAACAGCTCTGTCAGCAGAGAGCTCAGGATGTTGCTGACTGACTGTAACCCCTCATTTCCCTTCTTAGGACTGGCATCACCACCCTTAGAACTCAGAGAGGCATTCAGCACCAGAGAAAAGGGCAAATACTAATATCAGTTTTAACTGAATTATTGTTGTTGTTATACTTGGGACTTTGATTGTCAATATCACTGTAATTGGACAAATTACCTTTGATTAGATTGGTTTGAGTTGATTGATTAGACAAACATCAAGTTCCTGCATTCATTTACATGGCATGTTTTTTAGTCCACAGACAGAACAGGGTGTTCACTCTGTTTGAAACTCAGTTGCAAACTAGATGCAACAGCACAGATCTTTTGAATTACACCAGTTTATCTCTTTATTCTAGTTATTCACACACTTTGAATCCAAATATAATGCAACATCCTACAACTGAATACACTAAAACCAGACCTAGCTCACAGCACCATAACTTGAGAATCTGACTTACTCCTATAGAGCACAATATTAAAAATTTAACTAATTCTTGCACATAAGGTACTTCTTGCAGGGGTGCATGACACTTTTTTAAAACATACTTGTTTTGTTTTTTAAAGCCCTCTTACCACGTGTGAGTGATACAAACAATTTACCTTTTGATGGAGTGACAGGACCATATGAGGAAAACTTGCAAACTGAAAGAGCACAAAGAAAATGAGCTGGCTGGAGAGATGCTGCCACAGAAGCTGACTGGTTCCACCATCATCAAACTTCTCTTCAGTCTCAGACCGTTCCATGGCATACACCACAAGATCCACCAGCTGGTCCTCCAGCACAGGGCAACGTTGCTTGTGCTGTAAGGCAGAGATCAGATACAGTATTCCAAAAGCCTTGCCATTAACTCCAGAACTTGCACAGTTGCAGTTACAGTACAGTATTTTGAAAGAAGGCTGAGAAGCATGAGATGAAGTCTGAATTTAAGTTAAGGATAAGTCAATGTATTAAAGCTGCACTATGTTACAGGTCACAATGACTTTTACATTTTATCATACATTACACAATTCCCTACTCAGTTCCAAAGCACATCAATGCACAGATAACATCTGTGGATTTTGTTGATTTTTTTTTAACAAACTCAAGGAGAATGTTATTTCTTTGATCTTGCATTCACAGAAAACAAAGTCTTTTAACACACTGCTGGGGATTCTTTTGTTTGTTTTGGATTTTTTGTTAGTTTTTTTCCTTCCTTCTTTTCAAAAGTAGGGCTCACCACAAAAAAAAAAGATGTATCAACTATATCACCAAATGCAGAGGAAACATCCCAATACCTGATGCAGGTATTTAATAACTACTCTCTTTTTCACTCTCATTTTGGGCTCATCTATAGCCTACAACTAGCAGTAGAATTAACATCTGGTCATTACTCCTATAATTAGATCCTGTCCTATTGACACACCACCACAAGTTACAAGACAGCATCAAAAAGGATTGAAAATTAATCAGTGGTATGTTCTACATACTATGAATAGAAATTACATCTCATAATGATGAGCTTTTTGGATGTTTGACAGCCACAGTCTTCACACAAACCCAGAAATAATTAAAGATACACCACCATCTCTGATGACTTCTAGTAATGATCAAGTAAGGAATGTATTACATATTCAGATACACATTAATACAGAGGAAAAGAAGGCCCACTACCTGTGATTTGGAATTCAGATTATAGATCTTCAGTTGAAGATCATCAAACATAACGTCACGTTACAAGTTCTTTAATGCAACCTTTTATTATTACTCTGCATCTGTATTGTTACACCCATTACCAAGGACAAAAAGTTGTTGGGAACTAAATTTATTTTAGAAAGTGCTAGCACTTTGGAAGTAATCTAACCCATTTGTTTCAATGCAATCTATATTCTGCAATGGTCACATTTATTTATTCATTTATTTGGCCTGATGCCTGTAACATAATGCAGCCTTAAAGAAAAAATTATTACTTTAATGATACAAAAGAAAAGGAGCTGAGCTGCTCAAACTCTAAACATGAAAATGCAGTATCCATTTCTAGAGGCAAAAAGGTATTTGTAAACAAGTTTTAAAATATCACCCAAATGCTAATAAAACATTTTAGGGATGCCTTAGATGAGTTCTTTGACTTACTAGCCAGGCAGCCTAAAAAAACCCTTTTAACTAATAAAGATACAATAGAGATGCTGAAAGGAGATGCTTGTTCTACCTTCACTGATGGTAGTCTTTTGCTTTGAAAAAAAAAAGGTTCTCTTCAATTAAAGACAGAATGCAAGAATTTGAAAAGTTTTGTCAAAATACAGTGAACAGCATCCCCTGTTGCATGCTCTTGGCCAGCTCAAAAGTGCAGAAAGCTACAATTCCAGCTGTGCTTTCTTGAAGCATGCTTAACACAAACCTCTAACTAGAACAGAAAGCATCAGTTATACCTTTTCTTCCAGAACGCCATGTCATTATCACAGACCAACCATGGTACAGGTTTACACAGAGCAGTGTTATCACCATCAGGTCAGAATACTTCGGGTCTTTTGTAGTTCGGTTTTTTCCCCCTCCCAAAGCAACTAATTATGAAGCAGAGCAGGGTGCAACAGACAACACTAAAGACTAGTTTATAATCCAGCATGCAAAACTACTATGTACAGGGCTTGAAATTTAATAGTTTTTTAAGCACTGGGTTAATGTCCAAAAGCCTAACCATGTTAGGCTGTATGAATTTAGAATAAAGTTATTCAAAGAATACAACAGGAAAAATATTACTGTTAAAAAGAGAGCCAGAATTTCCAGCAGGAATTTTCACTATTCTGAATAATTTAAGATTGGGAAAAGTTTAAGAGCCAGAAAAATTAAAAAATTAATTCAATCTTTTATCCTGAAAATCATACTTTTATTGCTTTAAGAACAATCTTCAGTAAGAAATACAGCAGTACTACATGTTCTATCTTCACTAATTTTCTGGGAATTTTTTTTTCTGTATTTTCAGTGAATATACATTTTTGCACATATTTTGTATCTATAGTTTTAGAACGCTCAGAAATAAAATACTGTGCTGCACAGGAATTTGCAGGATTGGGTCCTTGTTTTATTAATTGCTCACAACCGAAAGAACATCTCAGTATATACTGAGATGAATAAAAATACAGGTGAGACCTGATTACCCTCATACATAAGTAGGAATTCATGTTATGGTATGGCTTAAGTAAAACAAAAACAAGCAACAACCCCCCCCCCAAACACAGTTTTGGATTGCATATGGAAAAATATAGCATTCAAAATCACTACGCTTTTCTCTTAAAGAGAACATAATTCAAATTTTTATAATTTCATTACACAAACACATATTCTCCATTTTGTCCTGAAAATAACATTTAAAAATCTGACAAATAACCTAATTGAAAACATTATTAAACCGTAAAGAAATACGGTGAGGGAAAAACAGCTACCATGACACTGATTCCTTGAGACTGGCCCTCTGATGATGGAGTAGTGGTGGTACGTTAAGTGGATCAAAGCCTCTACTGGATGGTGGTTTGTTGTTCTTATGTCAGTTTGGGGTTTTTTTGATTTTTTTTGGGTGGGGTGGTGTTTGGGGGGGCAGGGTTAGCATTAGAAGTGTTTCCTAAAAGAAAAGTACTTTAAGAAGTCAGTAAGGCTGGCTGACAGTTATGATAGTTTTTGAATATCTGAATATTTTAAACAAACAACATTTACTATACTTAAGAAATGGATTCAGAAGACCAAACCACAGAGACCAAGATCCCTACAATAGTAAATGAATAAATGGTGTCTCCAAAAGTCCAATTCAGAATGCCTGAAGTAGTTAATACAAGACAGAACTACTCCCACACTTCCATTTTCCAAGACTGCATGCTACAAAAACACAAAACCTTAAAGCTTGTTCTTTGTATTATGCCTGATTCTATTTCTATCAAGTTTGGTAGCCATTCTCAAGTTTTCCTCATTAAAAAATGGACTAAGTTTCAACAAGAAACTTGTACTTGAGTGTTCTCAATGCACTCCACCACAATCAGAAATATATCAAAATAATAATCAGAAATATACAAAAAACAATCACACCCCTTAAATTAAGTACTTTGCCATGTTAACACAGGTAATATTGGATAGTAAGATCCCAGCTATTTTAAAAATAAAAGTGAAAGGAAAGTCAATTTTTGAATATTGCATTCTGTCATTTCTTTCACAATGCATGGACAGACATGAAATAAACAACAGCTTCCCCAAGCTAATTATCCTGGTTTGTAGCTAGCAGAGAATACAGCTACACATTCACCTGAACAGAGTATGGCATAGATAATTTACTACTCAAAGCTGCAGATCACCACTGCTGGTTTAAAAGGTGGACAATCAAATATACTATTTAAAGAGCAAAATCATTTAATACAACTGCTGCTAATTAAAACTTTGTGTAACATCACAGAAACAAGACACTTGAAAATTACCTTCTCTTTCAAATATTCCCCAAACCAGAGAAATCAAAGTAACAAAGCTTGTGGCTCTTTAGAAGACTGCAATAAGATTGTAAATGCAATTATGCAAGCTAGAATGGCTTTTTATTCTTCATGTAAGTCTGTGCATACAGAGAAAGTAAAGATATAAATGAAAACATCCAAAGTGACTTCAGGTCCTTAAGACATTACTCAAATTCCATTTTAAGAACCAACTGGAGGATCCCTAAACTAAATCTCAGTTTGGTATCAGTGCACTAAGACACTTCCAACTGTTGATCATTTTCAAAAAAATAGATAGTTACATAGTTCAAAAAACTTATTTAAAAGGTAACTGAGAATCAGGAGTAACACCCCAGCTAGTAGCAGAATATAAATTGACACAGAATCATAGAATCATTTAGACCCTTAAGATCGAGTCCAATCGCAAACCATGATAACAGACGTGATAAAATACAATTTAAATCTCTATTTCCTACAGACTAATTCAAACAGGTATACAAGAGTATGTACTATCCCACACAGAAGTACACAGTAGCAAAAACTCCAGGTCCCCAGACATCAAGAGAAGACATATTTTGAAGTCCATATTATTACATCTGGACTTAAAGCCATACAATTGATAAGGGTATTAGAAAACCTCATCCCAAAAGAAAACTTAGAATCCTGAAAGGAACACGTGAATCTATAAACATATGAAATTTTACCTTCATTTTTTTCCCTGTAAGGTTAACAGGACAGCTGGATTTGTATGTTTTTTACACAACAAGAGATGGCTTGAATGAACAGTTTTCTAACACAGAACTGCTTAGTTAAGACTGAACCACAAAATTTCGTTGTTCATCTTCAAGAATATTTGAGAACTAGGACAAATCTGGCCGAACCATACCTAGATTGTGATGCCAAAAGATTCAAATGAAGGCTCCAATCCTGCAAGTGGATCTGTGTAAATAGTTGACAGGGCATACAAGCAACTTCACATAATTAATGATCATAAATAAATAACGATCATTGCTTTGAGGTGTTTCTGTATTTATTTTGAAACAAACGTGGTACTATTTGCATTTCTTTTATAGCAACAGTTCATTTCATTTCCGGAGGTTATTTCTCTAACAATAAAATACAAAACTATTAGCCATTCTACTGAAAGCATTGATATAGTTACCCGACTTCTGAAAAGCATGCTACTATGTTTGTCAGGTGCCTACATTAACAAACTCAGCTATAACATGAAGTTAACTTGTACCCAAAGGAGAGTAAAATTTCAGTGTTTTCCACAGTTTCAAGCAGAGTATATTAATGTTTAAACGGCACATATTTCCTGTTCTATACCACTATACCATTCACCTCTATATTTGTATTTTTAACTCACATATTTTCAACTCACAAATTTTCAACAGCCCAAACATCTTTATGCTGGTGTAATTGTAGCAGCACAGCTATAGTTCATGTTCTGTCAGCATTTCCTTTATAAGCTACATTCTTCACATTTGTTCCTTGGCCATAAAAATTCACGCCAGGATGAAACTTTGTGTAGGAATTCCTATACTAGTAAACAAATTTTAAGGAGTAATAGTTTAATATGGTAAAGTAGAAGTTAAAACACAGAATTTTTAACAAAAATGTTTTTTGACCTGAAAGCACAGACCACCCATAGTTGAAAGAATAAAATGGGTTCAACGTATTTTTTGTCTAGATCTTGTATAATTTACTAGCTACAAGATGGATAGAGGAATAGTTTGGTTTATTAACTCGATGCAGACACAGAAATAGACACACAAATACTACTCATTTAAACAGGAAACCTAGCAGCTCATTTCCAAGGTTTAACATTTCAGCTGCTTGAAGTCTCAAATACAAAAGATTGTCATATACAACACAGAGTACTGTTTGCCAAGATGTAGGAATCTGCTCATTCAAAAACATTGTCCCAGTTCAGAAAAAGCACTGGTGTACTTCACTTACAATGGGAAATATACACAAGGTTTCAGGATCATGTAAATTTTATAGTCAAGTTACAAATCTGAAAGAAGTTTCTTAAATGGAAACACTGACACAACCTTCACTATAGTATTGCAAACAGCAACGCTATTTTAGAAATCTTATTTTTTAAAGTAGGTGTGGAAATTTTTAGTGTAACAAGGGATAAACTGTAAATATAACACCCATAATTTCAAATTTCAAGCAGAAGTCCACTTGCTTGATTTGCTCAGGTGTTTATTTATTTAAACAAGTAGTCAAAATTTTAAGGAGCTACTTTTCGTGTGGTATTCTGCACTACTTTTCTTTCACCTAGCTTGGGGAATATTATAATTGCCTGTTGGTAAGGTTTTTACAGAGGTTTCCTAATGATAAGAAAATTCCACTAGTAAACCTTTTTTTTTTAAATTATGCATTTACAGCTTTAAAATTTTACAATTAAGTCCAGTGGTTGTTTTTCCACCTGCTTAAGGAAAGAAATTTCGAACTGAGAATCTCTCCTCATCTGAAAATTCCAGCAAAGTAAAAAGTTATGACTGGTGGGAGGAATTGTAACAGTCCATTCCAATGAAAATTTTAGGATCAAAGGACCACTGACTTTATGCTACATCTCTCATATCTCCAGAGATTTGTAGTGAGAATCTGCCCTTGACTAATAGTCCTGCCAATTTCAAGCCCTGCCTGTACATGTATTCTCTACCTGGAATCAGTGGCTACAAAGCGGCCAGCGTATCGTTAGTCACAATACAACAGTAAGGTTGTGAACATACCTGAGCAATGTTCAAGGTCTAGAGCATTGGAGGATGGGCAGGACAAGACAGGACAGAACAAAAATAAAGGAAGAAAAAAAGAAAAGACAAAACAGTGACTATGAGGCCAGCCTCAAGGATCCCCAAGTCAGACTAAGCCCTCCCATTCTAAGGTACAGAAAGAAAAAATGTTAACAAAACAAAACCCAGCTTTCAACTACTCTAGTACTATAACATGCCAATATAACAGAGTACAACAATGCTTTAAAAACTAATGAACAATAACCAGTCTCCTACTGTCTGTCAAAGGTGTACTTGAGGCTGGCCTTATAGGAAAAAAAAGCAATGCAAAAAAAAAATCATATTTTAAATCTCTACTTTTCAATTTAACATTCGTAAAGCAATATACAAATGATAGGAATAACAGGTCCAATTAACCTAATATGATCTCATAAAAAAATAAAAATAAATTAAAAAAAAATCACTCTCTGTACCTAAACTGTTTTGCTTAGTTAGCTATAGCAAAGAAAAGAGAAAAAGAATAGTGCAGATTCTATGCAGAATTAAATCATGTTACAGCACAGTACAGTACCTGCTTATTCAGACCTAGCATATTGCAGACCATATCCCTTGAATACGGTTGTTCCAGCACGTATCTCAACAAAGCTGTCTGTGGCTCAAACAGATCCTTGAAAAAGAAACAAGCAATCACATACAAACAAATTGCCTTAAAGTTATGTTTAATACTGAGTTTACATTTAACTGAATTAAACAATGTAAGAATGAACCTTTAATTCATGCAGATATGTATTATCTGCCAAATTTTCTTGGTCTCTGATAAATGAAAGGAGGAAATAATCACAGCTCTTAAGAAGTGTCAGATTTTATGAGGACCAAGTAGAAGTACATTGTTCATCCAATAAAAGGATGGAACAGCCTTGAATTCAAAGAAAACAAGGTAAGACAACTGAGGAAGCACATGACCAAAAAGCATATAAGTCATGCGTAGTGTGAAGAAATCAGATGTGGAACAACTGCTCACTGCATGTTCCAATAGCTGAATAACTTTA
>JAWWLV010000121.1:59146884-59164910 GCA_035041135.1 Platyrinchus mystaceus | reverse complement strand
TTTGAATTGTAAAATTATCTTTTCTGTGGAATAACGAAGGGCACAGAAGAGATGAAATTACCATCCCATTCTCTTCCCCATAGCCACTGCTTAATTACCTCTGCAGCCAACTCTCTGCTCTCACTTGCTCTCTCACACGCACACACCCACTAAGTACATTAAGTTATGTCTCATGTTCTTCAGTATCCTGGGCAGCGGCTGAAATTCCACTCCCCTCCTCAAATTATATAGAAGGTTCATATTTATCGAGTATAACATGTTTGAGAAGTTCAATAAGGCATACCTTATCATATGGTAAGAGACCTTTCAAAGGAAAACGAAGGGTTGTAGGATCCAGCTTCCATGAGTTACACATGGCACCTGAGTTATTTACCACGGGAAGGAGACTACAGCGACCTACATGCAAAGAAACATAAATTCTAAACCAATGAAACTGGCCTGTTCCCTAATCATTTTGATGCAAAAAGTGGCCCCAGACAATTTCATGCTCTCCTTAAATTTCCACTGCTTAAAGCGTTTGACCATAGGACTGCTTCAGGCTGATTTTATTTTTCTAACCAATTTTCAATTAATAAAATATCTAAGGTGTAAAATCCCCATTTATTCAGATTAGGTACCTTGAAAATAAAAATATTTGCAAATATCAATCTAAAAGTACCTTTTTAAGTTACCAGAAGACTCTTCTCTTACCATTGCTTGACCTAGGGATTTGATTTTGGTACACTGACACTTTCCACCAAAAAAAAAGGCATTATAAATCTAATTATATAATCTAGTCTTACAATTTCCCTTCATTCCCCCTGTGGTCAAATGCAAGGGTGTGTATCCCAATTGCACTCAGTGGAAATCTAGTCAATTCAGTCAGCATAGACCAATGTGATTCAACTGATCACACATGAAGAGTGTTCTGTAAGCTAAATTTACACTTGATAGTCAGTGTAGATTAGACACCTGAGATTTATTTCATAGGCCTCAAGCACACCTGTATATCAGCATCTAAATTTAGATGCCTCAATTTTGACTTCTGACAGTTCAAATTCCATGACTTCTAATATCCAAACTGGCCATACTATTACCAGATAAAACAAAAAGCAAATAAATATTTATTTCTCCCCTTCAACCATATCTATAAAATTCATTTACACATACAATGCTTGGGAAAAATTGTGTGTGATCCCCATGAGCCATATAAATAAGAGCTATGCCACACTTTCAATACAAGCATAACTACAAGCTTCTGAAACAAAATGCTTTGAAACATTACAGATGAATTCACATTCTTAATCTCTCCACTGAATAAGTCCAGCTGCAATAAAATCCAAGAAAGAAGGGCAGCTGTTATTAAACTACTTAATTCTCAAAGCAAACATAAGACATTTTTATCTTCTGAAGAAAATGAAGCAAATTTTGATCACTGGATTTCTAACAATAAATGAAGCTGAGCATTTCTTTCACAGAAAAGTAGAACCAGTACTCATATGAGCAAGGAAATGTGGACACAGAAGCCTGCAACAATAGAGAGAGGACTGAGCAGCTACAAAAGCTGCAATGGAAGTTGAAGTCACAAAACACTCCATGACTAAGACACCAGTGGATATATGCTAACTCAAAATCTCTGAGCACAGAAAACCTACAATTTTCTTAATGTCTACAGTACTTAGAAAATATATGACCATGTAACAAGTGGTCAGCACTTAGTAGTTAACTCTTCCATTACCAGGTTGTAGCAAAAAATTATTTAGATCTCATCAATACGAATTTTCTCCTTCAAAGCAAAAACTGAAGGGAACCAAGCCTGAGAACTGACAAGAGTAAAGACACTTCATGAAACAAAAGACCTGAATCGTTTGACTTAGATGATATAGGTCACCAAAGGTTATAAGAAGCAAAATAGTTCAAAATAAATTAATTTATTTTAAAGTCATTCATTAAGTCATTCTCTTACCACAAATGGAATTTATCCTTGCTGTAGGTCTGAAGGTATCCACAAAATCCGATACTAAATTACCTAGTAACTGGGTGAGAAAAGGAGGAAAAAAATAAGGATTTAAAGACCAGATAATGATAAGGAGCATTTACAACTTAATACTTTACACATTTTAGTAAAAATAAAGGAATCTACTAAAATAACTAGCTTCTTACACATTTCAACAAGTCAGAAAAATCATTCAGAACCTAAAATCACAAAAGAAAAAATGTGACATTAGAAAGAAGGTGCAGGAAGCACTCTTCTCAACTTGCAGTCAAGTAAGAGTTTATATAAGAACTGTTTCTCCCATACAAACTATATTATTTCAATGCATAACACTTAGTACCAGATAATTTAAGACAAGGTATAATTTCTGCTCATAATACATCTGTTAACCTCTCAGTAACAATTCCATATAGACAATTGACACGGATTAGTACACTAGTTTAAATCTTCTCCCAAAAGTCAGTAATAATTTTCCCATTAATTCAAAGGAGTCCAGATTTTATCCATTTCCCAACACCTATTTATTTTAACAGAATGCAAAATTAAAAACTGGATCAATATTACTTTTTTTTTTGAAACAATGACCATTTTCATGGTACCAGATATTTTTGTATCACTGAATTTAAACACAGAGAGCTGCTGCTGCAATCACATCAAGCCTGCAACTTGATTTATCCAACTAAACACAGAGCTTACTGTTGAATACAAGATTTTAAATCTCCATGTAAACTCTGTTTTTAAAAAAATAAAAGTAATTTTGGTTTGTGTGCAACAAAACTCCAGATTACATTATTTGATATCATATCATTACCCAATGGGGAAGTTTTCCTTCAGGGTATAGTTTTCTGATTTCTGTAACTGCAAAGTAGGCAGGTAACAAACATGCATTTCTTTCCAAAATGTAGGCTACCACCTATAAATGAAAAAAATACATCAGTGTAAAAGACTTTGGGTAAGGTAAATGAAGGTGTAGTCTGCCTACTAATCTGAGACAGTCCATTAAAACAGATAAAAGAATTAAAATACTTTTTCTTAAGTTGTATTCTGGTAGTACTACTCTAGTCTGAAACTTGTATTTAATTGTACAAGCCTAAATTAGACTGTCTAAACCTAAGTAAAACCATGCCTCTATGTCTGCCTACAAAGTACTGACAATTACTATTTTTACTCACTAAGAAAAAAAAAATAAAGAAACTAATCTCAGTATTAAATCCCATACATCTCACCTCAAGCATGTCAAACGTTGGGTCTGGCTCTGCTGCTCGGGATTTTAATGCTTATTTATGATATTTACAAAAATTGCTTTGTTTCCTGCATAAAATTCATTTACAGTAAAGAATAAGGGCACAATGACTCTTTCCTGTTGAAATGTACCAACACTCAGAGCCATCCCACCTATTACAAACTCACTAGTAACAACAGAATAAGGCCTATCTTCCTCTGTAGTGATATAGTATTCAGATAGTTACCTCTCTTGCTGCTAAAAGCTGCTGTACAACAGCTGAGCTCACAGTGTTCGGAATTGTTAAGATTTTCTCTAGGATCACTTTCAACAGGTCTCGCACACCCTAAAAGAAAGTAGATAAAATTAACATCCCCAGATATTCTTTATTTCTGGCAGAAAGATTAGACAACCAATATGGTCAGATAATATTTTGGCAGAATTAGCTCTTTGTTGCTAAGTGTCAGAAGACAAACGGCTGCTGAGAATTTGAACACTAATGACATAAAACTGCTTTGGAACATCTCAATCTTAGGATACCCCAGAGAAGAAAGTAACTGTTGATATTTTGATGCAGATCCAGAGACATCCAATCTACAATGCCTTGTGCAGGGTGACCAGAGTGCTATGCTGCATTTTATTTTGTAGTTTATTTTGCTCTAACACAATCAACAATGCTGATGAGGTGATTTTCTGCAAGACGTGTGGTTTCCTACTCCTTCCACTGGAGTTGTACTCTGCCAAAGACTCAGCTTTCCAGACCCTTCTGCTATGTAGCAAGAGGGGTTAAAGCAGATGACAAAATTTCAGCCTTAATGCTTGATAGTGTTACTTTCATATGTATAACACTTCTGCAACTGCATTAGGGTTATTTAGCCCATAACTGAGAAAGGATTAAAGGGTACAGTAATAGAGAAAAGAGGAAGAAGAGTTACGTTGTAAATACAAAATTATCTCTTAATGTAAAGCTCCACTATGAAAAAGCATTAAAAGTGGTCTCACTGAATTTTTTTTTCTCTTGTAAGCAAAGCAGACTTTGGTATCTCTGACATAAAATCATAAAAACAAAGCTACAAGATAACATATTTTAGCACAGAGAAAGGAATGGGTGGAACATACCTTGTAGTCTACACCTCCAATAATCTTCCGGACCAATTTAAACGTTAATGCCCACAACTGAGTCCTCTCCCATTCAAGTGTATCGGAGTTTATCAGAGATTCACAAACCATCCTAGCAGAAGACAATGCAAGAATGAATGAAAGATAATTAAGCACGTTTTCCAGAACTAATTGCACAATGTCATTGTAAAATACCTCCAATATTACAATTTCCATGTATCTTATCAATTCACTCCAACATAGCTTACCTGGGTGGCAGAAGTCCAGTTTCTACTGCCATTGCTAGGCAGTCATAAAGAAAAGAAATTCTTTTAGGACTATGTTGGCTATGAATGAATCTTACAATCCACTGGACGCACTGTTCATGGGACTCCTGAAAAAGCAGTAGAGGGGAGAAAGAATGTATTTACAGGTAGTGAAACAAACTACAAAATTCATATAGTATCCTACTATGAGGAAATGAAACTAACACAAGAACAAGACTATGAATTGGTGGAAGTGATCCAGCTGTCCAACCTATAGTTTTTCCTACAATTTTTGGTCAAGTTCACTTGTCCAACAGAAGTGGTTCAGGTATCCAGTACAGGAAACATCTCCTAGCTTAACCACTGATTTCCACAATCAACTTTAGTTTTCACATATAAGTTAGCACAGAATAAAGTAAGACAGAACTGTTCTGTATTATTCTTCCCTTCTCAAAGTCATAATCAAATTCAATAAAAACAAAGTTGACCAGGTCTCCAATGATGGAACAGTGCCTGGATGCACCTCAGTTTTGGAAGGTAATTTTTAAACATAAACATCTAGTTTATTTTTTTAATTTTTGCCTACTTAATCACTTCTACTAGAAATCCCATAACAAATTACCTTTATCTGTTTATTTTGTTACTGTTACACTTCCATTTGTTTATCTTTATTTGCACTGCATACCAACTTCTGCTGAACAACTACATACATTACAAATCTCAAAACTAATTTTTGCCTTGCAAAATCTTCCTATATTCTTTACTACACAATATCTGAAAGATTCTGAAAAACTGGACACAGACCTTACAGCTTAAGTGTCTGTCTACTAGACAAGGTATCTTTATATTAAAGAAAATATAAAAAGTACAAGTAAGCAACAAATAAAACATTAACCTGGGAAAGACTGCTCCAGAACTGTCTAAAAGCTCCAAGGCAGCTGATCAGTTTGGTTCTCTCATCTTCAGGAGTGTCCATAAACATACTAATGCAAATAAGAACATCAGTTATTAGCAGTACCCAATGAAACAAGTAGAAAAATATACAATTGCAGAAAATCTTGCACAAATAAACTAATATTACACTTACCCAGGAAAAGCTTCTTCAATTACTTCTGTTTTCTGTAAGAGAAAACCATTGAGTGAGCTACTGTTAAAAGGTATTTTTTAAAAGGTTTTCTAGGGTTATCACACCACCAGGACCTCATCAGCTATTGTCACCCCAGTGTTTCCCAAGAAGCCCATTCATTTGTGCTCTACAAAACAGTGACTTAATGACCCAGTGACTTGGGTTCATAAAGGGGAATTTCTGTTTAACTAATTTAATATCTTTCTATCATAAGCTCACTTGCCTAGAGGACAAAGGGAAGGCAGTGGGCATACTTTTTATGGATAATGCTTTTAGTGCTACCCCTCATAGCATCCTTCTGGACAAGCTGTTGAACTGTGGGGTGAGTGGGTTCACAGCACGCTGGGTGAAGAACTGGCTGGAGGGCAGAGCTCAAAGGATTGCAGTGGGTGGGTCTGCATCTGGCTGGTGACAGGTCACTAGCAGTGTTCCTCTGGGCTCAATTGTAGGGTCAGCCCTGTTCAATACATTTATCAATTATATGGATGCAGTAGTTGAATGCACCATGAGCAAATCTGCTGATGATACTAAACTGAGAGGTGTGTTGACTCTCTGAGGGATGAGGCCATAAAGAAGGATGTGGCAATTGGTGGCATGAAATTTAAGAAATTCCAGATTCTGCACCTGGGACAGACTAATGCTGGGCACGAGTATAAATCAAGAAAGTATTGTCTGGACATCAGCCCTTTGGAAAGGGATCTGGGGGTGCTGTTTGATACTGGCTCAATGTGAGTCAGCAGGAAGCCCAGGCAGCCAGGAAGGCAAACCCCAGTGTTTGCTGCTTGCAAACACTGCTTTTAACCAGCCTGCCAAAGGAGGTGATCATCCTGCTGTATTAATCCTTGGTGTGGCCTCACCTTGAGTAGTGTGAGCAGTTCCGGGGCACACAATTTAAGAAGGATGTGGAGGTCCTTCAATGCACCCAAAGAAGGGAGCAAAGCTGGTGAAAGGGATGGAAGGAATGTCCTGTGAGGAGTAGAGGACTTTGGGCCAACTGTGCTTCATTTGGCAGGCACCGTTGTGCGAGTGTATTTCCACTATTTGTTCACACCTTACGCTGGCTGAAGAAAAAGGTCTCCTCACGATATTCAACTTCTCACAGTCTTCTTCAAAACGCCTCCTTACACTGCTTATTCTGCAGTAAGCTCAGTGCACTGAATGTGGTGTTGGGTAAGCAACCTGTTTTATGCCCCTTTTATGCCCAGTCCTACTCTGCGTCAGCTCTTCTGTAACACTCAGCGGAGGGCGATTTCAGCCCTGAGAACCTCCACCCACCCCCCCGGATCCCTCCGGCCACGGGGCCGCCGCTGGAACAGCGCCAGACACGGCCGGGGAGGGCGGCGGGGCTTCACCGAACCGACTGCGCCAGGGGAACCAGCGGCCCCTCTTCCCGCTGGTTTACATCTCCCTCGGGATGCCTCCACCCCGCGGGGGTGCCCGGCGGGCCGCGGGGGCCCGGACGAGTGCCGGGCCTACCCACAACGCGGCGCCCGCGGCGGCGCCCGGGGACGGACTCACCACCACCTCCTCGAAGATGCTCTGCAGCTGCGTCTCCATGGGCACCATAGGGATGGCCATGGGGCCGGTCGGGCCCCTCCGGGCCCTTTGTCAGCCGCAGAACAAGGCGCCCACCACCCCTGCTCCCACTCCTGATCCCGCTCCCGCCGGAAGCTCCGTCCGGATCCCGCTCCCCGGGAAGCGGCTGCTCGGCACGGCCGTTCCGGGCGCCGCCGCTGCCTGCCCGGCAACGGGGAAATGCGGGAACAGAGGGCGAAAGGGGAAAGCAGCAACCACTTGAAACCTGGGAGTGATTTGCGTTTGGTTTGTTTGTTTGTCTGTTTGTTTTTAGGTTTGTTTTCGTTTTTCTCTTTACGAAAATATTTTCTTAGATTTCTTTGTTTTTTGAATAATCTTTTCTTAGAATAATTTGGCGAAATATTGGTTCTGGTTCTTACGGCAAGGATCTCTTGCGTTACTGTGGGACTATAGTTTGCTGAAATTACTGTGGAGTCATTCACTCCCATAAGGCATAGAACAAGCTGAAAATGCATTTATCTAAAGACACCTAGGAATACTTTATCACAGAATTGCAGAATTTGTCAGATTAAAAGGGATCACGGCAGAACATCCAGTCCAACCTCCCTGCTCAGGCAGGATCATCCTAGAGCACATTGCACAGGATTGTGTCCAGACGGTTTTTGAATATCTCCAGTGAGTTATTGCCCAGAACCTCTCTGGGCAATCTGCTGTAATGCTTGGCCACTTGCACACTAAAGTTCTTCCTCATGTTCGAGTGTAACTTTCTTGCATCAGTTTCTGCCCGTTGCCTCTTGTCATATTACTTGGCACCACTGAGCAGAGCCTGGCTCCATCCTCTGGACACCCTCCCTTCAGATACTTACAGACATTGATGAGGTCTTCTCTCAGTCATCTCCTCTTGAGGCTGAACAGGCTCGACTCCGTCAGTCTTTCCTCTTAAGAGAGATCCCCCAGTCATCTTTGTTGCCCTCTGCTGGACCCACTCCAGGACCTCCACATCTGTTTTGTGCTGAGGAGCCCAGAACTGGACACAGTAAAATACAGTAGTATTACATTTAAAAATTAGTACAATAGTATTACATTACAATCACAGAGTCATCGAGGTTGGAAAAGACCTCTAAGATCAAGTTGAGCCATTCACTGCCAAGCCCACCACTAAACCATGTCCCCAAGTGCTACATATGCATGTTTTTTGAACGCTTACACCTTGGTACACGGGAGATGAGACTGACACCCACCTGCCTACAACCTCCTATAGGGTATCTGTAGAGAGCATTATATTTATGCAGTGATTTATATACTAAAAATAAATGTAAAATGCAAATCAAGACAGTTTTAAAATTTTGTGGGTCTCTGATGTTGACACTGTATTTTCTAAGCTGTCTGTGGCTGTTTGACTGCAAACCTAAATTCAGCTACTGCTGGTAATCAGATGCAAACTTATGTCTTCAGCAGAAAAATAAAGTTAATTGTCTCTTTGTATGACCAACTATCAAGCTGATAACTGGAGGCCTCAGAGCAGTGAGAAATTAACATTTCCAGGCTTGGAACTGAGTGGAAAATAGCAGTGTACTCATAGGGGAAAAGCTCACATGGAATTGGGCAGATAATTATTTGTTTTAAATGTAAACAGCTTTTGTGTAAATGGGCCTGGAAGAATACATAATATAAACAATGAGAAAGGCTGTAAATAAATTTAAGAAGTGCCATGGGAAATTGTGATATATGGGGTACCGGTGCTTGCATAGCTAGCAGAGACGTGTTGTAGCCAACAGGCACAGTACACGTTGAAGGCAGTGCTTTCTTGTCAGTAATGGGAAATACCTGGTTAGGAAACAAACAGTGCTTATCTGTGTATTATTTACCTACATATGCATGTAATGGATGACCAATGAAAACAGAAGGGATACAATTGAAGGTCTGCTTATACTTGCTTGTATTGCTCTTAAAATTTGGCTGCCCTCAGTCTTAAAAAGGTTCTTTATTCTGTAAGAAATGCTCATAATACTCTTCACTGTATGTTTATTCAGACTTCGTTGCAAAACAATCTGACATGCCCATGTATGTCCTGTCAACATCTGATGTCAGTACTTGTCCAATATAAGCATGTCGAAAGCGTTATCATATAAGCAGCAGGAATGTACAGGTTTACATTCTTTGTCCTTACAGAATGCACAGTTGCAAAGCATCAAAGGACCTGTGGAACTACTTTAAGATTTTATTACTGGATTTTGGTGCTTTTACTCACCCATCCAAAAGTGAGTGTTCTTTGGGTTGGATGTCCCCTGCAGGCATCCCTACCAGGACAGGGGGATCTGCCTGGAAGTTGCCTGCAATCTTGGGAGACCAGTTGGCCCAGTTGGCTCAGTCTCCAGCAGTATTTTAAACACTTTTGCAAACTGATGTGTACCAAAGTCAATCAAAATCATCACAGCTCCCTGTCTCTTGAATGCATCATTATGCGAGCATCCAATAGTTCCTCCTGCAGGGCCCACTGGATGTTCTTATCTTAGTACAAATCGTATTTCTCATCAGATACAATTGCAAAGGAAAGGGTGTGCATGTGTGTGGGGAAGGGCACACTCAAGACCTGGCTATCTTATCTCAGTCACTCTTTGGCAGAGAATCTAGTTATTGGGGTGGAGCTGAGGACCAGGGATGCCACAGCAGGTCAGGCCTAAACAAAGGTCATCCTGCTTTGCCTAAGGGAGCCAAATGTCCATGATGAGAAAGAGTACTGCCCTTATGTGATGGGATTGCACCCAGGTGTCTGCCAAGGCATGAGCCACTATGAGACTCTGTGTTGGGTAACACAGAGCTGCACAACTCACCAAACGAGGAAGAAAAGCAACATTTGCATGAGGATGAAATGACCCTCTTCATCCAGACACAGAAAAAAGAGACGCACTTTTCAAAATGACTGTAAATATCATATTACTCTGGCAAAAACACCTTCATCAAAATGACCATTTGTTTAAGGATGAGAAACATTTCTGAGAAAAATGGTTAAGCTTTGGAGCTCTTTTCCCTGAATGCCATTCATTTTGGAAGGTGGATGTTAAATGAGTATAAAGGTGTCTTTGAATTCATAGTATGTAAAGCTTTTCTATTTCTTCATGGCCTTAGAGGACTTAGCTGTAGTAGTGAAAATTGAAAGGGTCTACAACACAATGCTCTTTAGAAATTGCTCTCCCTATTTTCCTGACATGCTTGCTGACATGCATATGCCTGTGTTCTTTGAAAATGTCTTCCAGCTTTTGAAAGTGCCAGATGAATAGAGGACTGCAATTTAACTATAGGGGTGTGGGTTCGTTTGTACCCTAGCCCTCCCTTTGTATAGTATTAGTCTGTATGCAGAATGGTCACTAACATTTATGATTTAGTAACTGAGAACAGAAAGGATAATAGATAATTATTTTCTTCTTCCCTGTTGTTTTCTTTACTCTTAAGTATTGATCATATTGATTGCTTTTTTTTGAATGTGAATTTTCTTTTGCTGGAATGAAAAGAAGTATTTTTAAATGTGTGAGGCCCTTGATCTTTAAATAGAAAAGTTTGGGTTCTTGGTTAATGTTTATTAAGTTTTATAATCTTATTTTATTGGTGAGAAATGTAATAGAAATTCATCACATGGGTAGTAAAGTATGTAAAATTAGAGCAATGATTGGGTAAAAGTAGCAAAATCAAGTATATGAGATCACATCCTGTTCATTTTAGCTATTACTGAGCAGTGCTTAAACAGCCTCAAAGCCTTCTCTGTGAATAGCCTGGGAGTGCACAAGAGGTTGGGAGGGGCCACGGATGGGCCTTCTGACCCCAGCTGACCAAAGGGATACCCCACATGATATGAAACAGTGCTCAGCAATAAAACTTTGTGGGGAAAAAAGAAGGAAGGAGTAGGAAATGGTCAGAGTGATGATGTTTGCCTTCCCAAGTAATCATTACATGTGGTGGAACACTGCCTTCCTAGAAATGACTGAACACCACCCTGCTGATAGGAAGTAATGATGAACTCCGGATTTTGTTTTGTTTGTTTATTTTATCTATTAACTGTCTTTATCTCAACTCACTTTTTTAATCACTTTTACCCTTCCTGTTCTTCCCCCCTTCCCACAGCAGAGAACTGTGTGAGTGGATGTGTGGGGCTGAGCTACCTGCTCAGATTAAGCCACAAGTGTGCTTTTTGGCATCCAGTGTGGGGCCAGAGGGATTCAAGATAATGACAGATTTGATAGAAATATGCTATACTGGATTTAGAACTGGTACAGCTGTTTAGCTATTAATTGGTAGGCTGTTGCTCTCACCACATGACTTTCTTGCTTTGCTCTATATTGGAGTGCAGAAATTGGACTTGGCTGTCGTTTGCTGTAGTGCTTATCATTTTATCTTCCTATGCCTAGGAACATTTTGATAAAAGGACTGGCTACGTGTCTGGGCTGGTGGATGGCCTGGACATTGCTGCTGTTTCTGTACTGCTGTGGTAGGCGTGCTGTAACTACAGTCTGAACTCTGGTTAAAGGGTCTGTGACCTGTTAATAACTCCCTGCTGAAGCAGATACACCCCAAAGTGTCTGTGGCCGTGGGTAGGTCCATAGTGGAGCAGGTACACCCCTGAATCATAGAATCATAGAATCATTTAGTTTGGAAAAGACTGCTTAGTCCACCACTAAATCATGTCCCTAAGCACCACATCTACATGTCTTTTGAATACCTCCAGGGATGGTGACTCAACCATGTCCCTGAGCAGCCTGTTCCAATGCTTGACAATCCTTTTGGGGAAGAAATTTTTCCTAAATCTAAACCTCCCCTGGTGCAATTTGAGGCTATTTCATCTTGTCCTGTCACTTGTTACCTGTGAACATGCTCCAGCACCTCAATGTGTGTCTTGCAGTGAGGGGCCCAGAAGTGAACACAGGATTCAAGGTGCAGCCTCACCAGTGCCAAGTACAGAGGGACAATCACCACCCTGGTCCTGCTGGCCACACTACTGCTGATACAAGCCAGGGTGCCCTTGGCCTTCTTGGCCACCTGGCACACTGCTCACTCATGTTTAACTGGCTGCCGACCAGCAGCCTCAGGTACTTTCCTGCAAAGTATCTTTCCAACTAAGGGAAAGTCCGCAGCCTGTGGATAAGTCTATACCAGCATAGCAAGGGGAGGAGTTAAATGCAATATTAAAACTTATAGCCTTGTTCAAAGGGACCAGGTGTGGAAATTGTAATGGATATAACTTTAAACTGTTGTAACCCCTTGTTTGAGTTGCATGTTATAGGAAATACTATGGCAGAAACCACCTGAACAGAGGGCAAGCCTCACAAGAATCCCTGCAAGTGTGACCCAACAGGAACAGGTTTCGGCAAACAATAGCTCCACATAACACACCGCCTCTCCTGCCCTGAGCAATCACCATAACAGATGGAACCCCAGTCATGGAAGAAGGGAGCCCAATGGGCATTTTATAGACATTTTACAGGGGTGGCCCATAGAGTAAGGAAGTGATATCTGTCTATAAATTATAGGACATGGAGGGGGGGGGATTAATGGGGATGTACTGGATAATGTAGGATTTGAGCACTACACAAATTATATAGAATAAGGAGTGGAGATTGTACTGGTTTGGGATGCAATGGAGTTAATTTTCTTTATACCAGCTTTCAATGTTTTGGATTTTTTTTCTTTTGTAATTATAAATTTACTTATAAGCTGTAGTTCATGTGGTGCTCAACTTTAGAATTAGATCAACATCTGAATAGTTACACATGCATAGCCCTAGTACACTATAAAGGTACATTTTCATAACAACCAATCCTTCCATTAACCACCAAGTTGAAAACCAAGTATATTTTTAAATTGTAATTAAACAAAACTTTTTATTTTTTTATTGACTTTGATTTGGCTGTATACCATTCGTTTTTAATCAGTACCTCCACAGTTACTGAAAAAAGCCATTATAAGAAGTTGAAAGAAGTGTGAGACAAAGATGGATTGCAACTAAACGGGAGGAATCCCCTGGTGCTAAATAAGGGAAGGGATCTGAAAACATAGGCGTGACACAGAACATGAAGTAAGAAACTGTCCCCTTTCATGTTGGTTTCGCATATTCAACACGTTCTTTAAAGATAACAAATTCTCTGGAATTTTAACCAAATAGCTGAGTACTTGAGTTTGCATTTTATCGCTTAGCAATGTATTACTCCTAATCTCCGTTTAAGAGTTTGCCCAGTGCCATTCTTATCTTGAAGAGTTCCCAGAACACAGATAATGCTTTTCAGCCTTTGACCTTTCAGAGTCGCTTTCCTGCTTACTTTGAATTTCTGCAAAACTGACACTGATGCAAAAGCTAAGATCTCATAAAAAAACTTCTGAGCAAAGAACTAGGAACTCTTGAAGCAGGAGTAGCATCTCCCTCGCAGCTAACCCAGCTGGGGAGGCTGAGGAACGCAAAAGACGCCCAGCTGAGAGGCAGATCTCAGCAAAATGGAGCTTGAGCAAGATATCATCAAGGATCACAGAGGATCTTTGGAGGAAATGTCTTTAAAAGGAACAGAGTACGTGAAGAAAAAAAGCGTCCTGAAATACAAAGTAATCTGTGCGGTAAGTAGGTGCTGCTCTTCGGTGCTGCTAGTTTAACAATTCTCAAATCTGCAGGATTTTTAGAAGTTTAATTCTATTAATGTAATCATTCAGGGTAGCTTGGTAATCAGTGGTTAAAATTTTACTGCATGAATGCGCTAGCTTCACTGGCAAACTTCTAAAGTTCTTCTAGTACCTATCAAGCAGTTTATTTGTTTTCCTGGCAGTTTTTGTTTTACGTCGTTATCCTGACAGCTTTATTGCACTGCAAAGACATTGCTTCAATACTTTTAGACATTCGCTTAAGACAGATGCGTTTGTGGCCAAAACAGCCATGGTTCCCTTTTGCTTACTTTTTTATCTTTAGATTTGTCGTTAACAAAACAGATCATGTACGCAAGACGTAGACAAAAAACATTCAGGAAGCAAGGCATGGGAAAAGCCTAATTAACCATTTCGTTCAGTATTGTCAGTCCCACATCTCGAACATGGTGTCAACTCTCCCTCCTCCCCAAGGCTTTATAAATAATAACGTGTTTTGTTATGTTTTTAAAATCTTTTTGTCTAGCTTCTGTTTGTGACCACACAACAAACAAATATTAGAGATATATATGTATGTGTTTATGTTTACACATAGGTCTTGCATTTGTAAATTGGAATTTAGAGAAAATTACAGATATTTATTTTAGAAAGAATCAAGACAATTTTGAAAACAGCCCAATAAAAAAAGAGAATCAAGATACTATACTTTTCAGCTCTATGTCATCAGAACAATTTCACATAGTACGATTTCCTATTTAATGCTGCGTTGTTCAAGGATTGCATAAAACATAAAGGAAATATTGGAAATTGCGGGGAAAAAAAAAAGGAAGATAAAATAGGATTTTTTTTTCGTAAGTCTCCAGTAAAAGGAAATGAATCATGAGAAACAATGTAGGAAAAATGCGTAACTGTGAAGGAAACTAGATTATGCTTTGAAGCGCTACTTGGAAGAATAAAGTGAGAAATTTAAGTATCCTAAAACATATTCATGCACTAGTTTTCAAATGCCTGCCTATACAAAACCCAAAATCTAAATATTGGAGGTGTAAATTGTTAATATTCTGCACTGTTTATCTATGTTTTTGATAAACTATATGCACAAAGTACTTTCTTGGCAACTTTTTGCTGAAAGCTTAGGCAGAGAATTGTATCCTCACTAACAGTAATCACACTGCCTAATAAATCCTCCAGAGAACAGAGCATACGCATTAGGAACAACTTTTCTATCCATAAGTAGCCGTAATCTTGAATTTAGACATAAAAGGTGTGGAAAGCCTGAAGATTTGAAGAGGTGCTACCAATGCTATTTCACCTTAAGAATTAATGTCCCAAAATCAAGGGTCTCTGTGTAAATGTTATAATAAATGCAGCATCTTTTCTGTATACCAAATATGAGTTTTGGGGGTTAACTTCAGCTGTCTCATTACTTGCAGCAGTTGAATTACTTGCTGCTGTAATAGCGGTACTTTCAAATTAGTATTATCTAGTTATTTCATTAGTTATTATTTATTTCAATTACAAATGTAATTTCACCAATTACAACATGGGACTAGCCACAGGTTAAAAGGCCTCTACTTGTAAGCAGTTCACAAGGTGAACTGAATTCTTGTGCTTGTCTTGCCTTCAGCCTCAGAATGTCTCTGATTTTTTGATTAACAAGTTCAGAGAAGGGATAAGTTCATAAGAAATCACACGTTCATAGAAATATTAATCACACGGTTAATTTCTAATAAACTTAACAGTTTATCACAGTTGTGAACTTTGGTTTTGCTGTGTCTATGAAACAGGTTCTGCTGTGTGCTTTGGTGGCTGTATCCCTGGGACTAGGTTTAGGACTAGGACTGAACCGTGGTAACCAAGAGCAAGGTATGTATGTTTATGATACTTTCAGCATGGTTACCAGTGAAGCTGGATCTGGTAAAGACTTTCAGCAAAGGATCTTTTATAGTGTAATGTAAATGATCTGTGGAAGCTCACACCTGTGAAAATAAAGTTCTTGCATTTTTCAAGTTGGACTGTATAAAACTGAACACTCACAGTCTATACTCAAAAAACCTATTCTAAACCACCAAGTGCCTTATTGATCTTTCCAGAAGTGTGAAACCTAGTTCACAGTGGATTTGGAAGTTTTATTACATTGATACTTTTGGGAAATTTGAAATACACGTTATCTTATTACATATAATGTTCTTCAATATTTTGTAGAAGAAATATCACTGGACCATACTTTGAGTATATTAGTTCAGGTAGTTTATGCTAAAACTGATTATGAATTTTCTCCGAAAACTTAAATTTCTGTAAAGCTGTGGTAAAAAGGGGATAATGGTTTGAATTGATGAAATCTTATTTTTTAGTTAGAAAAACAAAGTAGTGTTTTGATGAGCTGGATGAGAACAAACACAGCACACGGTGGATTAAATAAAACACCTTCTTTAGAATCAGAACAATAGTAATCTCACATTGGAGGAGTTCAAGGAAGCACAGTCTGTTTCTCATTCCTAACCAACACATAATAAAGTTGTTTACCTAGTAGTTTATCAAGTCTTAGCTCCTTCTGAAGCCTTTCAATGCTATGGGCCTAGCAAATAAGGTGAAGTAGAACTGTAATTGTTTTTTGATTATGCATGTGTTGTATTACAACTTTCTGTGTAAAATGTGTAGATACTCACTGGTTGAGTCTTCACTGACATTTACCTGAGGAACTTGCTCATAACTGAAGTAAGTAATGGCACCAAATCAGCATGTTACCATTTTGGTGCCTCTGAATGCAGGTGTTATATAGCAACCCTAAGTAGGGACTGACTAACTTTATTTGCTATTTTCATAACCAGACCTACTTGGGAAAGATGAATTAGCAACCCATGGTATTGCAGTGCAGACTGGGAGGTGCAGCCTCAGCCCTGAGCATCACACACTTCTGTGCAGCTGCATTTGCTATGAGTGCAGTGGGAAAGAGTGTTGCAGTTAAGGAACAAAAGGAGTCACGGTTGAGGTGGGTGCTGGGGGATTGTGCTCTTGGAGAATGGGCCTAGAAAGGAATCAGGACTATCTGTCATTCTCTATGTTTAAAAATTAGCACAGAGTTTGTGTATGGTGATATTAAAATTGATTCTGTTTATATACTCAAGGTAAATTTCCTTATAGCTCCTGTAATAGTATTGACTATGTCAAATAAAAGTCAATGAAGTATTAAATTCCTGACCTTGCACAGTTGTGTAAATATGGTAAAGAATTAGAAACATGGGCTGAAAATTATGAGAGGTATGAACAGTTCCGTTACAGACAGAGGAAAATGTTCATATTTTTGTATTTATTTTTTTTCTGACTCAGACTCATGATTCCATATAATTTTAAATTGGGTAGACCACTTGAACTACCCTGACTTGTTCTAAAGCCACTGGATAGAGAAAAAACCAAAACCAAATACTTTAATCTTTAGCCAAAAGAGCACAGCATACGCTTATGTACATTTGTGAAAAATTCTAGCTCCTTCTTGATAGAACAGACTCCAGTCATAACACGCTTAACTGCAATTACTTCTTACCATTCCTACTTCTGACAGGTCCATTTTTGACCATTACATATATGGTTTATTATTATTGTAATTATTTGCAAGGCTTTCTTGCATTGAAGTATAGTTGCTGATTTAAGTACTTCAAATGCAAGGTACAACATGAGAACTTTCTACATGTGAAACAAGCTGTCTCACTTGAAAAAAGCCTTCTTAGCTCTGCATGGTTTCCACACAGTGGATATGAAAGCCTAAATTTTGTAGGCACTGCACCCTGCAAAAGCACAAACCTTCTGGCTGTTAGAATTGTACTGGCAAACCCGAGTAGTTACCTATACCTATCCCTGTCTAACAGTGTGAGTAGAGAAGAAAACTGGAAATGAAGGTGCTCACCATGGTTCAAACAGTATTTCTTCAGTACAGAAAATGTGGACACGAGGTTTGTCCATGTGGAGGCTATGGTAGACCTGTGGTTGATGTTTGGACATTTGCCCGGGTGTCCCCCAGCTGCCTCCCCCTGGCTGGGGTGGTGGTGGGGGCCTTGGCTGCTGGTCCCTGCCCAGCTGCCCCTGGGGAGCCCTCATGGCTCTGGGTGATCAGCCCTGAGGGAGCCCCCATCCCATGAAGCTTCTTGGCAGGTATATTAGGGAATGTCCAAAGTGGGACTCACTCTT